>CM035421.1:52586854-52606854 GCA_020310875.1 Ceratopteris richardii | reverse complement strand
AGATTATCAAAGTTGACTCTCTTCTTAGTTTAGAGTGGCCAAAACCTGATTTTTGGTCCATATCATCTTTCAAGCGTAAGATGGTGATGGACATACATAACTCTTTGAAATTCACACGCGTATCTAGATCAATAGGTCTTCATTGGACTCTACCAATCCATTGCTTTGTTTTCATATTTCAAGGCATTCCTTTTGTAGAAACTCCTACAATGTTCCTATGTAAAGATATTACATACGAAGCAGTAGAAGGATTGTCAGGGGAAAACTGGGGTTATGTAGAAGGATTGTCAAAAGGGGATAGATATCGTTGTAGAATTGGTGACACAGGTATAGGGTTTTGCTATTTAAAGCATCGCACCTCATTGTACATCAGATTTTATTATGATCGTTGGATGTGTAAACTAGGAGAGTGGATACCTTTGCAAAGCTCGGAGGGATCTTTAGCTTCATTTGAAATTAATGTGAAGTTACCAAACAATGATATGGAGGTGGTTTTAGTTAATCAACATTGGAACTTGGCCAACTTGAGAGAGCACTTACTTATCATGGGATATGACGATCTTCATGATTTCAAATTTCGAATACGAGGGAACAAGGTAAGAGTTGTATTCCATATATACATATAGATATATATATATATATATATCTTATTCTATCACTATTGTTCATGATTTGAAAATGTTTTACTCTTTTATGAATTGTCCACAGATTGGAAAGAGATTGGAAGACAAAATCAAGGTTCTTGCATATTGGAGCATGGATGGAACTGACATTTCATTGTCATAACTCTTTTTTGTAAAGATACTGTGAAACCTGTAAACAAACCTATTTTTGCAATGAAAAATTTTTCACATTTGCTTCAAAGATATTTTGGCCACATTCTACTTGTATCTGTAAATTCTCAAGGTTTTTCTTGAAAGAGCATTCTTATTGTTTATTTCCTTTGATGTGATCTCAAATGTCAAAGTTTTCCTTTTCAAGACTCTTATGTTTTAATTTAAGGAAAAGTCACTTCTATGAAAAAGTGGGACCCATCACTTAAAAATTCTAGAAAAGTTATAAATAGGAGTCCTCTCTCCTCATTTCTCACTTTTGCAACCACATTGAGTGTTAGAACAGTCTGCATTTGCAAGCTATGGCTTCCACCTCTGTACCTACTAAGAGTGCACGCCACAAGTTTCTAGAATTTTTGGAGGATTCAGATTACAAAGGTCAACATGACCTATATGATCTTCTCTCCAAGGTTCCTGACCTCCATGGAACCGTGCAAATGAATGCCGATGCTTTGGAGGAGCTACTTCAATATATGCAAGTTCATATATTGCGTTTCTCCATTGAAATACCACCATATGATGGAACTTGGGTTCCATGTGACCTTCTCACCTACATTCACAAAGGTGATGAGGCTTTTGCAAAACGATTGAAACGGTTCCAGGCAATTGCAAAGGAAGCAGGGCACCTTCTTGATGAAACTGTGCCACTTATAAGGAAATTGAATAGGAAACGCAAGATGGGTCCAAAATATCTTTCATTCATTGCTGCCACAATTTTCTTTGTGAATGAGGAACCAGAACCAATTCCTCATGAGATCCCTCATCTTCTTACAGGTGGTTTTGTCGAGGATAAAAAGGAACCACCTCAAGAACCCTTGAATCTCCTATTAGAGAGAGAAGCTATTGAGAAAACTTATCCTCTTGGTGTGGATGATAAGTTGAAAGAAGTGCCTAAGCCATCCACCTCTTCGGAGCCAGAAGCAACTATTCCAGAGGTGGAGATTGAAACTTTTTCAATGGTTCTTGTCGAGGGACAAGAATATTTGTTTTTACATGATGTAGAGAAGGCATTTGGGCTACGGCTTGATGACTGCCTAAGTTTGTTTTGTAATTTGTCAGAGTGTCCTTTGGATAGTACCTCTGAGTTGTTGGAGAAAAAGTGTTTGCCATTTGGTGACTCAGTGGCCGACACAATAAAATTGGTTTGCAATGACATACTCACAAGTGAACATGAACATATCACAGAAGAACAATTTAATAATGCACAAGAAAGGATATTGGAATCAAAAATTCCCTCCTCACCAGTAATCGAGGAGAGTGGGATGTCCCACTCCAGCATTAATTTACAACTTCAAGAGAGAGGAGAAGAAGAAGATAGAGTTCAGGATGTAAGTATCTTCAATTCATGTCATTCATTCTTACAAACACATGTAGCTACTAATCATAAAACTTTGTGCAGGAGGTGATTGAAGTCGACAAGTTTGCAGCAAGGAGCGGAGGTGATCGAGTGGCTCGTGGAGGTGGCTCATCCCTTGCAAACTACATTGGGAAACTTCCCAAAGACCATTTTGTAATTATCCATAAAGAGTTCAGTCCTCAGGGCCACTTCATGACATGGTGTCTAAAGGCCTTAAGTAAATTGCTTTGTTTATCAACCATTACACAGGGGAGTAATTGTATCTTTTTAGTTAAGAAATCCCTTGTAACTACAACCTTAGGTTCCAACTTCCGTGGAAAGGTCTTAGGCCAAATAGGTATATCTCTAGGTCTAGGTGTTAGAAATGTTGATCAAATAGCAAACTCAATTTTGACTTACACCCTACCCATGGCTTTGGAGCGTCGAAAGAGAGTCATTGAGAAACTCAAAGCCAATTGATGTAAACAATTGAATTAATATCAAATTTTCACTTTGCTTTATTTACAATTGTCTCAAGTATTTTTTTTTCAGTATATTATCTAAAATTCTTTTGGACCTGCATGTGATGTATTGATGTCATGTAGGGCATTGGGAGGACCTTTAGTTTCATTCTTTTGGACTCTTGATCATTGGGTAAGCCTCCATTAAGGTCTTCTAGGGCATTGGGAGGCCAAATAAGGCACTGCCACAAAAACGCGGGAGAAGGCCCTGCAAAACGTTTGCAGGGCCTTCTCCCGCGTTTCTGTGGCAGTGCCTTATTTGGCCTCCCAATGCCCTAGAAGACCTTAATGGAGGCTTACCCAATGATCAAGAGTCCAAAAGAATGAAACTAAAGGTCCTGACATGCCCAAGGTTACCTTACATGAGACTCAACCTTCACTAGATGGATATTTTCAAGAATGCAAATGTTCTAAGTTTCAAAATGCTCTGCTCATATGTTTCAAAGGTATAGGGAGGTCAAAATTTGTTCATATTAACTACCCCTGAACTAGCTTTACTAGTCATGATCCCTCTTTCATATTTCAAAGGTTTTGTAGGGCATTAGGAGGCCAAATAAGGCCCTGCCACAGAAACGCGGGAGAAGGCCCTGCAAACATTTTGCAGGGCCTTCTCCCGCGTTTCTGTGGCAGGGCCTTATTTGGCCTCCTAATGCCCTACAAGACCTACATGACCTTAAATAAAAAAAAAAAATCAGTACAGGGATATTATCACTAGATCAAAATGACAAGATAATAAAACAATCATTCATATATGAGAGATTATCACAAGAAAACACATGGAAATGTAAAATGACTACTCATGTTTCATTCTAAATAATGAGATTATAAATGGAATAGAGGAAAAGTGCTAATGTTTCATTGAAAATGGCAATATTTACAAAAAATCTCTTGTCCATAGAGATCAGTTACAAAACTTAGCTACGATCACCCCTAATTCTCCTAGCTAACTGTATGTCCTTCGGTTGTATAGTGACTCGCTTAGCATGGATGGCACACAGGTTGGAATCCTCTAGCATTGATATCAAAAATGCTTCAGCTGCCTCTTGTAAAGCTTCTAAAGCTAGAGCTTGGATCCTTAACCCTGCACAATACCTTTGTAACTCTTCTTTGACCACCCTTGCAAAGGGTCTTCTAGGTATGAGAAGCTCAGCTGTCTTTTGATAGTGCCTTATCTCTGCAAATGCCTTCGTATATCTTCTTCTTCGTTGTGGTGCTCTAGCTTGTGGTGGTGGTGGTCTTCGTTGGACATTTTCTTGTGGTCTTGGTTGGGGTGGTCTACGACGAGGTTGAAAGAATTTCTTCTTCCGTTGCACACGTCTTGAGCTTTCTCCTTGTTCAGGATGTTGTTGCTAGCTTTGCTCTCTCTCTTGATCATTGGGTATGGCCCCTTGATTTGATGGTAGTGTCTTTCCCGCTACAGTAACCCTATGATTTGTAGGTATTTCTTCGTTACCCCATGGTGGCAATCTTTGACTCTCATCACTTGATTGTGAACCTTGTTGAGACACATCCTCATGCGATTCATCAAAATCATCATCAGAAACTACCTGTATATGAGCACGCTCCTTCACCCTTGTCTTTGTTGGTCTCTTTGGTGATGGAGGCTCATCATATGATGATGGTGGTGATTGGGGTTGATTTACGGCCTTTTCCCTGGATTGCCCATGTTCCACTTGTTCATGCAACTGTTCACTCCCAGAGGTATGGCCACCACCTGTTTCGCGATGGGATGCAGAGTGCGAGACACTACGTCGCCTTTTGTGGTGATTCATCCATGGTGGCTTTTGAGTGCCTTGCACATAGGTAGGAAAGTTAATGGGATCCTTCCTTGCAGTTTGCTTTGTTCGTGCCATCCTCTATGGTGCTAGAATGTTGAAATGAGACAATGAGTCTCCTTTTATAATGTTTCACTTAAAAAGGTTCTGTTCACACCTGAATGGACAAAAAATAGTTTAAAAATTAAAAATTACCTGGAAAAATTGCAAACAAGAGATTAGTGTGTAGCAAACCTTATGAATTATTCAGAAAATGCCATGAATGTATTAAATGACTTTACTTCCATGATGAACCCTCTCGTGTTCTTGTAGCCCGCCATTGAGCATGACGTAAAGGTCCCAATGATGACTTCCATTTTTCACTAGCTAAGTTGTGTTGATGAAATCTTGCAAGTTTTGCAACTTTCGACTCCTTGGCTCGTTCCATTGCATATGTCCTTGAAAATGCAGTACGATAAAACCAATTAAACATCTCTTCCATATAGTTTGATTGCATTGCACCACCACCATGTCGTGTGTTCTTGAAGTAAACACCTCTAGCCTTGTAATGTGACTTCTCCATTCCTTGTGTACTAAAAATCTCCAATGAACCATATCGATGCATAAAAAATGCTCCATGTGCAAATAAAATATGCTGAAATGATATAAGTACATATAACACAATCTTATCAACAAGAAAATTGAAAAAATAAGAAAACTTACAATGTAATGTGTAATATTGCTCTCTCCCCAAGATAGGATGAAACACTTTGCAAACTCCATTAATGTATCTTGAAACAACTGACGGTCATTTTTGTTGGAGCTATTAAGACTCATTAAACCTACCAACTTATCTAAGCATGACCAAACCTTCTTTCGCCTATTACTAAGGTCAATTTGAGAATCATTATCAGTGGTGATCATGCACAAGTCTTTCCATAGCTCCCTGCATTCATTTTCCTTAGGGCTTACACCTGTTCTGAAAAATTTTCTTGCCTTCTTCCCTGTCATTGACACTTGTTGCAAACTATTTTGCGATTCACCAGGTTTTTTGACAACTAGAGTTACATTACCACCATGACAACCAATCGAATTAAGCAACTCTTCCAATTTTTTGATTGCTTGTACAGATTTATCAATTGGCTTCATGGAAAATGCATATTCTATGTGGAGCTTCAATAATCTATCAAATATTCTCATGAAAGCATGCAATGTGCAAAAGTGAACATTAACTAATGGAAATGGAATAATGGGATTCCAATCTTTATCTAATGTGTCACGGTTAGGTATTTCTAACATTGGACACCTTAACAAAGGTCTATCCCATTCCGTGGAAGTAGGTGCATCTATGTATTCATCTAAGCTAGATAGTACTTTTTGTTGTCCCTTTGTTACTTTGTAGCCTCGAGTACAAAATGGACATGGATAACGAGCAGATGCACCTTGCTTGCAACCTAACATGCATTTGATAGTTTTTAAATCCCCACCCAAGTGCCAATCTATCTCAAAATCACCAAAGTTTTCTATGTGGAGCTTTGCACCATGAATTTGAGAAAGTATTACTTTAGTGATCCATGGGGTCCTACTAAAAATCCATGAAAGAACATCATTGGACTCTTTAGGTACTTCAATAGCACCTAACCACCATATTTCTTTCTCGGATTGAACACTATATGTAGACTTAGAGCTAGAGTTACAACTTTCATCAGATATGGCATTTCTCATAGCTTCATTCATGAGTGTCAAACTCAATCTCTCCATTCGTCGTCCCTTTATAATCTGGCATTCATCTAACTTCAATATAAACTGTAATTTGGTATTACAATCTGCATAAATTAGCAAAATCTTTATAACATCAAAATACAATGTATATCAAGGTAACAATAGTGCACATACCTGGTATAGTAGATTTGTAAAATTGAACCATTGCCTGTTGAAGCCTCTCCAAATCCACGAATATGTTGTTGTACTTTGTGTAAGGAAATCCATTTCCAACTGCGCTTTTCAACTCTTTTTTGGATGTAGATAAATGATAAATAGACATAGGCATAATATCCTCTATATATAAGTAGTTTCCAAGAATACTAGTTATATCTTCATTGGACATTGACTTCTTTAGCGATACCTTGTAAGGAGATGGAAACATATTCTGTAAAATACCTTCTCTTTCTAATGAATGCTTCAAAAGGTTGTACAATGCACTGTATCCTTTAGTACTAATTCCTGCTTCATCACATACCATCTGCACGTCTCTAGGAGTGATAATATCTTGTAACTTTTTTGTGAAATCTTTAATCACTTTCTTCTTGATTAGGTTTCCTATCCGTGACTCCAAAATACTAACCACCTGCTTGTTGGTCAAACAAGAATTTAATAACTTGAATTGATCCTCTGTTGTTGATGATGCATTAACATCTTCAACGAATGACCTACATAACAAGAAAAAAAAAAAAATATATATATATACATATAAAAGTCTTCCAAAAAGAGAAACAAATACAAGCCAAACCTTATTGCAAAAACTCGTCATTTGCGTGCTCCACCACCAATTGAAAGAGAGTCAAAGGATGTTAATGATCGTCTCCTACGTCGCATCCCAAGTGGAGTCTCTCTCAAGTGTTGGACAGTGTTTTTAAATGTCTCAATTGTTCTCTCCTTTTCTTCCATATGCTTTTCAAGCTCTGCAAGCTTTTCTTGTAAAGATATGATTGTGCTTTCAAAAGTGACCAACCTTGTATGATTTAGTTGATATTGTTGAATCCAATACTTAGTAATGGTAGTTGAATGTGTAGATAATCGTTGACAATAGCCTAAGAGCCCAGCTTTACCGGCACCGATGAACTGAAGTAAAGTTGAGAGGTTATGGAATGTTGGATGGTAAGAAGACATTGGATCAGGAGGGTATAATGAACCATGAGTCCAAAGATCAATACTCTTTTCTCCAGCTTCACGACGCTCATTTTGAGAGTTCACATCATTGTTGCATTGTGTATTTGGAGCAAACTCTATGGGCACACGAACATGGATACTTGTTGATGTTGGGGCATGAGGACGTCCTAATGTGAGGTTTGTAATAGGTGTCAACACCATCTTTTCCAACAATTAAACAATACTGAGAAAGAGACCAGAAATTTGTTTGGAAGAGATGCTAGAGCATGATTGTAGCTCAAGCATAAGCACCACCTCCTTTACTTGTCAATCCGCGGAGACGTGAGGACCGGTATGAAGACCACGAGCAAGTGAAGGCACAAGTGCGTGAGTGAAAACACACAAACATGCACACACATACACACACACGCGCACAAAGTAAGATCAAAGAGAGGAACAATGGAAAGCTTAGATTGCAAAAGAGTTCTCTTACAAAAGTTCTATCCTCTAACAAGCTAACCCCAAAAATGAGCTCTCTAGCTCTTTTTATAGTTTTTTGACTAGTTTTGGCCCTGTCCAGACCTAGTGTCCGGCCTAGTTAAAAATTAGGTTCCAGGGCTTATTTGAGGGCTCAAACGAAGTCTAAAAATTATGAAAATTGGTACGATGGTACTTCTAATACTTCTCAAGCTCGAGGACTCCTCGGCTTGAACAAAATGGAGTTACTAAAAATAGATAATGGTATTTACAATGGTTTCTAGTGATGAAAATCACTATTTTTGTAGGGGATTCTTCTGAAAATTTGACATACACTTCTTGGAGCTCCCTACTTGCTCCCTTTCCTCGTGTGTCCACCTTTTGATGTGCTTCCATGCTTTGTCCTTGACTTTGAGCTTCAACACTCCCCCCCCTCTCGAGTCTGTCGTCCCTGACAGACCCTTGTTGTAGTGGTTGTTCCAAGTAGTGCCTTGAGAGGGAGTGTCCCTTCTGTATGAACACAAGTCGTCCGACGTTCTTCATCTATCACTGTGAGTCTTTGCAGGTTGTAGTCTCTTGGTATGTGCTTCTGCCTTGTATTCCAGCATGACTGTGTCGTTGTGAGTCTCCGTTGATGTTTTCTAGATCTTCCAAAGTTGATCTTCATAGTAGTCATGCCAAGTACTCATAACCCATATTGAGTGATGGGTAAGTGTGTTCGTGCATGGGTTGAGGAAAATATGTGCCTTGTGCACGGCTTTGTAATGTAGCCCTATGAATGTTTACTTGTGAAATGCATTGCAAGAAGAATGGTGCAAAAATTGGGGCTCTTGAGCTAAGTGCTCAAGGGTATGCCGACGAAGAGGTTTCCTACGCTATTATGGCTATGATGTTTTCAAAGTAAAGATGCTTACCATGGGGAAGGTCGATGGATGTTCATCTCTTCATGTTGTACACTTGACGTTTGGGATGGACCATTGTTGATGGTCCACTGATGAGATCTTTTGAATGGCAGATCCCCTCTCCTCCAGAACTATCCCTTGCAGATATCTCCTTGGATGCTCTTGTACATACAGTAGTTAAGCATCACTCAAGTTGTGGACCTTCAAGCTCTTCACTCCTACTATAGTAAGAGGAAACCATAGTTGTGGATGCCCTGCTCATGCTAAGTTCTTGACATCTATGAGATAAGGCAGCAATTAAATCATCTGCTAGCCAAGACACACTTCTATCCAAACTGATAAATGCCCAGTAATCGATGGTTCAATCTTCAACTAAGCATGACTCATTCATGTTCCATGAGCAAAACTTGGGAACAAGTGCTTCCTCGTTTTTTTTTTTTTTTTTTTTTTTTTTTTTTTGAACAATCTCACAAAACAAGAAGACAAAAGTTAGTATCAATAGAAATGTTCGACATATGTCACTGTGCTCTTGTGCATGGGATTCTCAAGTGTGTCTATGCACGGCCGTGTAATGTGGCCCTATATTAATGCATACTTTGGAAATGCATGACCTAAATGGTGCAAAAGACAGGGTTGTGCAAGGAGCACATGGTTGTTGCTCGTTCGAGGCTTTCGATATTATTTGTGGAGGTTGATGCCGACCTTGGTGGAGGGATCCATTGAGTCTCGAACTGATGTAATCCTCCTTATTGGAGTCCATTTTAGAACATCTTTTGGCACTGTAGAGATCACTTCAGGCGTCTTCCTCTTTGGATGCGTTCTGAACGGTGGTATCCAGTGTGGTTGGCGCTCTGGTTCGATGGAGGCTGCTTGTACTTTTGGCTTCCAAACCCATATCCTTTTTGCACGTCTTCCTACTTTTCTTGAAGAGCTGATTTGATCTTCTTTCGGTCTCTGTACGTGGTTCTTACCCTCTTCTCTTTTTGGCTTCTTGGGTGAGACCTTTCGCATGTGGGAGAACATAGGTTGTTGTGGATGTAAGAGCTTCTTAGGTACCCACATCTGTAATTGCCCTTGTTGAGCTGCAGCTAACTTCTTAGGCACCCAAACTTGTTGGATACCTTGTGATTGAGCTTGTCTGAGCTGCTTCCTTCGTCTTCTGGCCTGGTTGGTGTGCATGGATGGAATTTGTGGGGGCAAGGCTGGTGGTTGCTCTCCTTTGCGTACCCATATCTGCTTCATGCTCGGAACTGCTTTTTTATCGAATGGTGTCTTTCTATTTGATGTAGCAGTTGTCGTGAACGGTTGTGTTTGCTTGTGTGGTGGACTCACTACTGTGGCTACTTGATTCTTTGGAGAAGAAGAAAGATCCACCCGCCTTCGAACCTGGTCTTCCACGATTGACTCCTTCTGCATCATAGAGCTTTTGACACATACAACATCTTCTTTCATATGATTAGTCTTGGAAGAACTAAGAGAGTGTGTGGTGCCATGATCTAGGAGCATGCAGTTCTCTAATTCTAATGTAATGCATTGTTCATGTACCCAAACTTGAAGAATTTGACTTCTTAGGTTTAAGTTAACTACATGGTCATAGATCCAATCTTGACCCAAGACAAGTGGTTCTGTAAGGTTCTCATCTTGACATACTAACGCTTTGACTTTCATTGGAACATCTTGAAGGTAGATGGGAAGTTCCACCTCGCCCAAACAAGGGGTTTCCACACCTCCCAATCCTATGAGATAAGCTTCTATGGGATTGATGTTCAACCCCAAGTCTTGGCAGTAGGAAAGTCTAACTGCACTACTTGCTGCACCTGAGTCAATCAATGCTTTCACCGTCCTTGCACCCTTCCCTTGTCCTATCTCTATGGTCACAAAGGGTCTTCGGTCAATGACCTGAGAAGTCACTATGTCTGACTTTTGACACATATCCATGTGATATTTTGGGGCTTTTGAGTTGACTTCTAGGCCTAATCGCCTTAACTTATTTCGCCTAATACGCTCTCTGGCCTCTACCTGTGCTTCTTCTCTCACTCTTAACTCTTCTTCTTTTCGCTTCTTCGTAGTGTTGAGTCTCATTAGCATATCCTCATTAAGAGGTTCTTGATATAGCTTGACTCTACAGCCACTAATATAGTTTGGCAAGATATCTCCTTCTAGAGTGGCCAACTGAACTGCACCACTAGTGGAAATTCTATTAATGATCATGGGTCCATATCCTCTTTTTTCCAACTTACGGGCATGTTGTTTTAGTGTGTATACCAACACTAGATCTCCCTCTTTCAATCCCTTATCCTTGATGTGTGCATCAAAGTATGCCTTTTGCCTCTTCTTTGCAGCGTAGATGCCTGCTGCCGCTCGTAGCCTCGTTTCACCCAAGCGTTCGAGATCAAAGATCCTAGAGGACAATTCATGCCCATTCCACTCATACTCTTGTGCTACTTTTAAGGCAGGGATTAAGAAATCTAATGGTAGCACAGCGTTCTGTCCGAAGACCATCTGAATTGGGGTGGCGTTGAGTACCGTTTTGTAGGCAACTCGATAAGCCCAAACAGCATGATGAAGTTGTTTGTCCCAATCAGAGCGTTTATTATTCACCAGTTTTGTCAATACGTTACAGAGGATCTTATTGGTACTCTAGGCTTGTCCGTTGGCTTGTGGATGATAGGGGGCGGATTTCTTATGTATCACCAAGAATTCTTGGAGAAGATTTTCAATGACTTCATTCAAGAAGTGTGTGCCTCTATCGCTCACCAACTCTATTGGTAGTCCATATCTCGTGAACACATTCTCGAATAAGAACTTAGCCGTAGTCTGAGCATCATTCTTTGTTGTGGCTTTGACTTCTACCCACTTGGTAAGGTAATCTGTGGCTACAATGATGTACTCTGCATGGGAGTTTCTAGCTGGGGGGTTAATAGGACCTATGAAGTCTATGCCCCACTTCGAAAATGCACGTCCTCCCATCATTGGCCTTAAGGGCATCTCGTCTTTTCTCACTGGATATTGTGCACGTTGGCATGTGTCACATTTCTTCACATAGGTATGTGCATCCATATGAAGAGTGGGCCACCAAAGTCCTGAGAATAGAATGGTCTTAATCACTCGGTCAGGACCAAAATGTCCACCTGCAACACCACTGTGTGCAGTCTCTAAGACCCTTAAATAGTCTGATTCATGAACGCACAGTCTTAAGTAACCATCTTTACCTCTTTGGTATAGGTTCTCTCCTACTAAGGCATAGCCTTGAGCCTCTTGCTCCATATTTCGTCTTCTTGCTAGACTGGCCTCTTTGGGTAATCTTCCTGATCTCATAAACTCTACCAATGGAGCACTCCAATCTGGAATTAATGATACTTGATAAAGGGTCGCATGCTCCACTGGTGGTCTCTCTCTGCACATTGGACAATTCTTGATCCACTCATGTATTTCTTTGTCCATGCTAGGCCAATACACTCCTAAACGTTTCAAATTCTGCAATGTTCGTTGTTTAGAATAGTGATTTCCTAGCAATCCCTCATGAGCTTGTTGCAACCAACTACTATGTTCATCATCCTCCACACAACAAGCTAATACACCCTCAGTATCTTGTTTGTACATGCTTCCTGCTAATATGTGATATTTTTGTGATTTTACAACTTCTTCTTGTGATGTTTTCACATTCTTATTTGCAGGGCCAAAGGTTAGGACTGGTACCAACTTATTTGCCCATTTAGGAACAACTTCTAAATTGAACAGATAAGCATCGGGTAATTCGTCAGACACTCCTTGCGGTGACTCTCCTGAAGTGATGCGAGAAAGGTGATCTGCCCGAAGGTGGGTTCTACCTTTCCTGACAACAACTTCAAAGTCATATTCCATTAGTAAGAGGAACCATCTTACTAAGCGTCCAGTATTGCAAGGTTTATTGACCAAATATAACAAAGCTTGATGATCAGTGAAAAACTTGAACTTGTTGGCCAATAAATAGTGTCTAAACTTCTTCACAGCATATACCATGCCTAAGCCCTCTCGCTCAGTTGTGGTATAGTTTCTTTCGGCTGGGTTTAGTTGTCTACTAGCATATGCTATGGGCAAATCTAAATTCCCTTCACCTGTGGGTTGTGCTAGCACACATCCTATGGCATGATTGGATGCATCCACATGGACATGGAATGGCTTATTCCAATCAGGAGTGGTCAATATTGGTGCTGTGCACAAACGTTTCTTCAGTTCATTGAAAGAATTCTCGCATTCGTCGTTCCACTCAAAATTAGACAACAAGGCATAAAGGGGTCTAGCTATGATCGCGTACATGTGGATAAACCTACGGTAATATCCACAATGGCCCATAAAGGCTTGTACCTCTTTAACATTCCTTGGCCTTGGCAGCTCTGCTATGGCTCGTACCTTATCTTCATCCGTTGAGATTCCATTCTTAGAAACAATATGACCGAGGATTTTACCTTGACGCACCATGAACACACACTTTTCTGGGTTCAGACACACTCGATATTCTCTACACTTGTTGAAGATCTGTCTGAGCTCAGGGATGTGAAATCTTCTTTCTTGGGAATGAGCACATAAATCATCCACATACACTTCTAAGCTCTTTCGTAAGAACTCTTTGAAGACATGACACATGAGCCTTTGGAATGTTGCAGGTGCATTGGTGAGCCCAAATGGCATCACACGAAATGCAAAGATTCCCCATTCGGTGGCAAAAGCCGTCTTGTGTTGATCTTCTGGGGCAATGGCTACTTGGTTGTAACCTGAAAATCCATCAAGAAAGCTATAAACTTCCTTGCCTGCAACACGCTCCAATAAATGTTCGGTGATTGGAAGCGGATAGCTATCTCTGATTGTAGCGGCATTAACTTTTTTCAGGTTAATGCACACTCGTAACTTTCCGTTCTTCTTGGGCACTACTACAATGGGGGACACCCATTCAGTATGCTCAATCTCATAGATGAATCCAGCTTCAATCAACCTATCAATTTCTTCTTTTATTTTGGCTGCATAGGTATCATTATATGTGTAGGGCTTCTGTTTGGTGGGCTTGGCATCAGCAGTCATGGGGATAGTATGAGAGCAAATTCTTGGATCTACCCCTTTCAAGTCTCTATAGTGCCACGCAAACACATCCCTATATTCCCTTAATAGAGCTACAAGCTCCATTTCTTCTCTTGCACTTAGGTCATCTCCTATATATGTGCATCTCTCTTCGTTCTCTTCAATGGTCACTACAATCTTCTTGGTCTTTTCTTTATTATCATATGATTCTCCTATGATGGCCTCTCTCTTAGGCATTCGTACCAAAATTTTGCGGTCGTCAACTTCATATTTCTTGAAGTTTTCTGGTACTTCGAACAATGATTCCTCCTTTTCTTGTTTCACTGCTTTTCTTTTCTTTTTCTTTTGACTACTCTCACTTCCATCTTTTGAGTTGACTGTTTTAATACTTGTGAGAGGTTCTTCTTCTTTCTGGGTGAACACTCCTATATCTTCTAGATAGTGCTGCTCTGAGTTAAAGCAACTATCCATCACAATAGACTCCAGATCATCATCATTCTCTTCTTCTTCTATGACATCACTAGGGTCACATTCTTCTAGCAAGGGTTGACACATGAACACTGAGATATCATAACCCTCCTCATCACAATGAGGTGTCCACTGTTCTTCATTGACAGCAATGTCCATGGTGGCTAAGATTTCTGGCCAGCCATGAGGCTCAAACTCCTCATCTCGAAAGATCATCGGTGTGTAGGCTGGGTCTCTAACTGGTCTATCTCCTAGTGAAGTTCCTTCTTCCCTTGCCTTTAAACGTTTTTCCTCTTCCTTTGCAACTTTGCACATCCACAAATGAGTATCTTCATGCAGCCATGATGGATCAGGTGAACTTTCAGAATGCACAGAGATGGAATCTTCTTTCACTTTGTGGATAGAATTCCACTGTAGGGGTGGGACATCTCTGAAGGTGTAATCCTTCAGATTGACCTTAGTGGTGACCCCTAAGTGCTGTAAGTACAAGGAGTTAGTTCCCCAATCCTGTACTATTTGCAATTGTCGTAGGAAGGGTCTTCCTAGGATCATCTCAAAGACATTATTTTTCTCAAAGTCACATATAGCAAATGTGTGCTCAAACTCTACACCACAAGTGGTTAGAGTGATCCCTTCTAGCAATCCTAGAGGTCTTTCAAAATGACCATCAGCCATTTGAAGCTTCATTCTAGTTGGTCTTAATGTGGGCTTGCCCCATTGCTTCCACAAGGAGGTGGTCGCAATAGCAACACCAGCACCTGAATCTATGATTGCTTTGGTTGTGTAACCTTGGTAGGTGATTGGAAGATAAGTATTACCTTCTTCACCCTCACACATGTCCCCTATTTTGTCTAGAGGTATCTCTGGTACCCTTTGCTTAGAGCCTGCTTTTGGCATATTGGACTCAAGTTCTGGGACCTGATCCTTCACATGATTCCATAACTCAGGTTTTGCTTTGAGCAACTCTTCTACAGTGAGATGACACTGAACCTTAGTGTTCTTCACGACATCCGTGTTCCTTGGAACCACTGAGTCTTCATTTCTTACTAGTATTGTGGGAGCTCTAATCTGGAGTGATTCAGATTCCCATGGGCCTGGAAATTGAGGCAGTTCTTCTAAGGTATTAGATTCAAAATCTAATCTTTCGTCTTCTTGTTCTGCTTCATCTTCGTAAATAGATGGAATGTCTTGGGGAAATTGATCATGAAGATCATCAATCTCAGGAATAGGAGGGGAATTACCCTTCTCCTTGGCCCATTTCTCCTCTTGTATTTCCCGCAAGAACTCTTGAGAGTACTGTTGAATAGAAGGAGGTATTCCAGCATCCGTGGAATTAGGA
The DNA here is from genome assembly GCA_020310875.1 of Ceratopteris richardii. Classification (NCBI taxonomy): domain Eukaryota; kingdom Viridiplantae; phylum Streptophyta; class Polypodiopsida; order Polypodiales; family Pteridaceae; genus Ceratopteris; species Ceratopteris richardii. The sequence goes on along the minus strand of CM035421.1, from coordinate 52,591,301 downwards.
ACATAAGCTCCCCTTGGTGGTGAGCTTCCTCTTTCAATAACTGGTTGAGCCTGTGGAGGTAGAGAAACTTGTGGTTTGTTTACCAACTGCTCTAATCGTTCTAGTAAGCCCTGGAAATGCAAATCCGATTTGATAGAGTTTGTCTGATTGAACTTTTGACTAGTCTCAAGTATGGCTTGAGCTTGTTCTACCATTTTCATGCACATTTTCATCCGTTCAATCTCTAAATCTGCTCTAGGGTAACTCTTGTCTAGGTTTGCCGCTGTAGGCCCTTCTTGAAGTCGAGCCTGGTAGGCCTTGAACATCATGTCCAAGCCTTCTGGGGTTGGATCTGCAAGAACAGACCCTGGTTGCGGTCTATTTACAATGGGTGGTGGGGTGGGATGAGGTGGAGTGGATGGAGTTTCGGCATGCGAGGGGCTTTGAGATGCAATGTCTTCTATTTTTGTTTTCGCTTCTTTTAAGCTTTCTTCTAGTTCCGATAACTTTTTATTCCACTTGCGATTGGCCTTCTCTCTGGTATTCTTCCATGTTCTTGTTTTCCTCTTACTAGGCTCTCCCGATTCACTCGACTCTGATTGTTCTACTGGTTTATCCTGTTTTAAGGCTTGTGCTCTAGTGACAGCTTGTATAGGAGCCACATTGCTACTACTTGAACTTGGATCTGCCACTAAGCCTACCACATTAATGGGTGTAATCTTGGGTGCACTAGAGGGGTTCCTTGGACAATCTCTGGGGAGATGGTCTTTGCCACAATCAGGGCAAAAAGCCTGTATTGTGATAGCCTGTCCTTGACTCGGAGATGATGGGTGGGGACAGTCACGAATGAAATGATCACCTTGACATCTAAAACAAGATCCTCTAGGGGCTTGTGGTCTCATTTGTCTCAACTGGGGCCTAGGGTTAGGATTTGTGTACATGACATTGGAGTATTCTAGCTCCCAATTTTGCTCCATAGGTGGCGCCTCATATTGATACGAGTAAATCTCACTATGTTCAGGTGACCCTGTGTAATACGCATGTGGACTACCTTCATGGGAGTAGTCTGAACTATGAGCATGAGAATCATTATCTGGTATCCATGGGGTTAGGGGCACCAATGCTCTATTTGGATTTTCCTCTCCCACAGCATATTTGACTGGAATCACGTTGGCTGGAGCTGGTGGTTGGTTTCCCAAGACAGGTTGTGGCCTATATGGTACCTGATATTGCTGTTGTGGTCTATAATATGGCTGTTGGTATTGATTCTGATACCTACCTTGTGGGTAAGGTTGCTGATAATTTTGTCTAACAGCCTACCTATTGTAAGGACAATCTTGAGCCGTGTGGTTTGTGTATTTTCTCTCAATAGTGCAATATGGAGCATTCCTTTCTCTAATGTTTTGGTTTTGCATTCGGCATACGTTAGCCATGTGGTCACCTCCGCAAGTATAGCACCGATTCAATGAAGTGACTCTCTGTGTTTGTTGATTTTGGACTCCCAGCTTCTTGGCAACTTGCTCAGCTATCTCTTCTATTTCTGTGGAGATCTTTGAAGTATGACTAGTAGAACTATCCGAATCTTTGTAGAGTTTGGACAATCCCAACTCCTCACCCAAGTTATCTTCTATGTCGATGCACGTCCGCACGCACTCTTCTATGGATCTAGGCTCTTTCAAGTACACATATGATCTTAATTTCGTGCTCAGTAGGCCATCTAAGAACAAAGCCACTTGTTTAGCTGGTGTGGGTAACTCTGGAGTAGGGCATCTTTCTAGGTACTGTCTGAACCTTCTACCTGCTAGTCGCACTGTTTCTTGGGGTGTCTGCTTGAAACTATGGATCAGGGACGATGTGTTATGCCTGATACCACTCTTGGAAAATTCTACAATGAATTCGTCTAGCAGTTGACCTATATCGCGATAGCTGCTTCTACTCAATGGTTGAAACCAAGCTAAGGCAGTGCCCTTAAGGGTCAAACCAAATGCCTCGTACTGGGTGAACCAGTCCTCAATTTGTTCGGCTCTCAGCACTTGTTTGTACTCGGCCACATGATCATAAGGATCCCCTGTCCCATCGAAATAGTTCTTCATTGCCTTGATCACTTGAATGGGTCTAAGGGTTCTTGGGTACTCTCGGGGTCTAGGCAATGGGAAATCCTGTTCATCTCTTTGTTGCCTATGTGCTTGATGTCTCTCTCTTTCAGGTCTTTCATTTTCAAATCCTGCTCTATTCCTGCCCACGGTGTGTGCAAAACTTACCTCAGGTCTCTCTCTAGTTCTTCCTCTCTGGGCTTCATGAGCCTGGGATGATCCTACCCCTTGGAGGCCATGGGAAATATTGGACCTTAGTGGGGGGAAAATCAATTCATTCTTCCAAGTATATGCATGTCTATCATGTTCTGTTACCAAGAAAATTTTCTCTGATGTGTTATCCAGGTAGACAACCTTTCCTGGTATCTCAGGATCTTTGAATTCATAGATGATAACTATGCCCAATTGGCTAGGTTGATCTGGCTTGAACCTCCAAAAGGCTTCCTCTGTTTCTCTATTCAAAAATAGTTCTATGCTTTTGTTATCTTGAGGGATCCAGTCTGGAGTGATCACTCGGGTCAAAACTGACTTGCCTCTAGGAGTCTGGGGTCCTTGTCCTATATTTCCTTGTTCTAGGTCTCCTATCTCATTCTCATGAATGATATTTCCAAACTCATCGGTCCTATCTGGTTGGTTGGTAACCACATACATGGTTCCTTCATTATCAATGTATGACCCCTCTTCGAACTTGACCACCGGGTGTTCAAGTCCAAAGGATTGATCTAGATTTTTGAGTTGGACCACTGATCGCCTCAGACCATCCTCATAGATGCGAGCACCTAATTGGTTGGTCCGAATATATTCCAACTGTGTCTTATAGGGACCTTCCGGTGTTTGTAGATGGGCAGTCCCTGAGCCACCTGCAGGTTTTCCCATGCTAAAAGACATTTCTGAATCACTTGTGTCTGAACTTAGTAAAAGATGACCACTTAGTTGTTGTGCCCAAGACTTGGATGCATGGTTGACACTAGCCTCAGAAGATCTAATGCTTTGTTTATCCTTACCTAAGTGTCTACCAGATCTCAGGTTCATAAGCTTTAGTCAAGAGTCCAAAATTTCCCCTTGGTATGGTTCAAAATTCTTTGGAGTCCCCTTGGTTCCCTAGTCCCACCTGAGGGTCAACTTCAACAAGCTATAGAGCTCAAAAAATGGACTTTGGATGAAAAAGTTATGCCAATTCAGGCTCCTGGGGGTCAAAACAGGCAAACAGGACCTTTGGAGAAAATCGCGATTTTGTGAACTTTCTGAAAATCGCGATGCTGTGAAGTCAAAAAAATCGCGATGTTGAGCACAAAATCGTGTTTTTGAAAATCGCGATTTTGAGCAGAAAATTGTGATTTGAAAATCGCGATGTTGATCACAAAATCGTGTTTCTGAAAATCGCGATGTTGATCACAAAATCGTGTTTCTGAAAATCGCGATGTTGATCACAAAATCGTGTTTCAGAGAATCGCGATGTTGATCACAAAATCGTGTTTCAGAGAATCGCGATGTTGATCACAAAATCGTGTTTCTGAAAATCGCGATGTTGATCACAAAATCGTGTTTCAGAGAATCGCGATGTTGATCACAAAATCGTGTTTCTGAAAATCGCGATGTTGATCACAAAATCGTGTTTCAGAGAATCGCGATGTTGATCACAAAATGTGTTTCTGAAAATCGCGATGTTGATCACAAAATCGTGTTTCTGAAAATCGCGATTTTGACTCAGAGAATCGTGATTCACAAAATCGTATTTTTGGCTGAAAATCGTGATTTGTGAGAATCGCGATTTTGAGCAGAAAGTCGTGTTTTTTCACAAAATCGTGTTTTTGCTGAAAATAGTGATTGGTGAGAATCGCGATTTTGAGCAGAGAATCGTGTTTTTTGAAAATCGTATTTTTCACATGAAAATCGCGATGTTGAGCACAAAATCGTGTTTTTGAAAATCGCGATTTTGAACAAAAAAACGTGTTTTCACAGAATCGCCTTTTTCACAAAATCGTGTTTTTGCTGAAAATCGTGATTGGTGAGAATCGCGATTTTGAGCAGAGAATCGTGTTTTTTTGAGAATCGCGATTTTGAGCAGAGAATCGTGTTTTTTTGAGAAAAACACAGAATCGCGATTTTTTTCAACCAACTTTTAGGCGGGAAAACTAAAAATCGTGATTTTTCAAAAAATTTTGAATTTTCACAGAATCGCGATTTTCATCACAGAATCGCGTTTTTTGGCGGGAAATTCAAATTTCTGAGCGCCGGCTATGGCGAGCTCCATATGAGCAAAAAATCATGAAAAAAATACAGCGCTTGCTCTCCCTTGCACCTCCTAACTCCTTCCCACACAATAATGCATGAAAAATGGTATGAAAATGGTGAAAATGCACTAAAAAACAAGA
>CM035421.1:52574354-52579354 GCA_020310875.1 Ceratopteris richardii | reverse complement strand
GATGCATGGCAGCAATTTTGTGTGTGGGTCGATGCCAAGCATCGACTTTGGGACATAAGTCGATGCCTGGCATCAACTTATGCCACGAGGTCCATGCCAGGCATCTACTTATGTCCCCAAGTCGATGCCAGGCATCGACTTATGCCACGAGGTCGATGCTAGGCATTGACTTTTGGCACCAGGTCGATGACAGGCATCGACATTTAGCAGTAAGTCGATGCGAGGCATCGAGTTCCTACTAAAAGCCTGGCATCGAATTGGTTAGGTGAATCAAGGCATCTAGTCTAATAGCAAACCAGACATGCTCTCTGAAAGAGAACCTACCCAATCATGAAACAGGATAAAATATTCTGATAAAGCTTTGTAGGATGATGTGGTTGGATAGTCTGGTTGGACCTCTGTCCAAGAAAAGCAACCCAGCCTCTTCATCATCACCTCCTGAATCTTCATGTATACTTTATGACTATAGTCACAGAAATGAAAAAGAGACTAGGTTAGACCAGAAACATGGGAGGAGGGAAAAAGGATGTGAGAATAACATACATACTTATTGAGCTCAGTCACCATCTCCTCCAGGCTTAACTCCTTGGAGATTACCCTTGACAAAGTTGATATAATCAATGTATCATCCTTGATTCCTTGAAGGGCCCTCCATGGTGTTAGCTTCATGTCCTCAGGGGCCTCTTCAATTGAGACGTCAACTTTCCTTCCCTTTCCCTTCAGATCAACCTGTGGGTCTTGCCTCGACTTCCGTTGCTTCTGGCCCTTGACCTCCTTGTTCTCCCACATTGTGAAAATTCTATCCTGCAGATCCCAGATCTCACCAGTTCTGAATGCCAGTTGAAACCATGGATCATATTTTCTCAAAGCATCACACTTTCTATTCTCATCCAGTGCAATTCCAACCTCAATAAGGCATTGCTTTCGTAGATTGGGATGTATTCTTCTAGCTTCCTTCACGAGACAATCTTCTTGGTGGAAGAACCGAATTCTCTCTATGGAGGACATTTTTTGCCTGTAGTCATTGTCATTGTTGTGATACCAAGCAAGAAGCTTGGCTTCCTCAATTGTAAGACCAACATATATCTTGCACTCTGCATACCTAAAGAAGAATGTGGTGGGGTGCTCCTTCACTAGCTGTCTGCGGGCCTCTGCAGAGTGTGAACCACCAATCACATAATATGTATAATCCTCAAACAGACCCTCATTGAACTCCTCCACAGAGCTTCACTCATCCGGATCCACCATGACAAGGAAAGGCACAACAGTAGCATGAGGATTTATTTTCATTTTCTTCTTAAGATTCTACACGTGCAAATTGTGTGGCTCCCTGATCTCAAGGGGCCTCCTCCCTCTGACTAGATCTATTGGTGGCCTATGGATGATATTGATTGGCAGGTGGAACAACTGCCCCTTCTTCACAACTTTTCTTATAGCTATGTCCTCCCTCATCTTGTTCTGCTCAGTACCAAGAACACCCGAGGCAAGCTCTCCACCAGGTGCAACTATTATATCCTCAGAGCTAGAGCTTGAGTCAGAAGACTCCTCATCAGCAATTCTCCTCTTTTTCTTCAGGTTCTTTTTCTGCACGCACTGCTCACCCCTTTCCTTTACAGGGGTTGTCATCTTATGTTGTGTTGGCATGATGTTGCCTTGGATCCATGGCATCAAGTCCTTGATAAGATTCACTAAGTCCCTGCATATCTGTGCAAGCCTCTCTGGAACACAGCACTCTGGGCACAAGAAATCCATCTTGCATATAACATTTCTTAAACCTTTTGATGTCTCTACCAGGACAAGGAGGTTATCAGAATCCTCATCTTCATAATCCAGTTTGAACACGAGGCCATACTGAAAACCCTGTGTTGTCGTGATCTTTCCTCTCCCATACGCCCCTGCGAACACAAGTAGGACTGCATTCTTTTCTTCCACATACTGAAGGCACCACTCCAGGTTTGTCATGTCCCGGAGTGGATGATCTGTCCTTAAGACCTCTTCGTCCCTCGACCTTTCCTTCCTAGTTGCATCATCCTCATGAATTTTGATGCTACTCTGTCCACCAAAGGACATTCCAACCGGATTGCTGGCCTTCTCAGAGGATAAGGATGCAATGTTTTTCTTTGGTTTTGCTTGGTGACTAGTGCCTCTGTCACGTTGCTGATCCACAGAGCTCATTGTCACTTTCAGCTTCTTGAAGGGCCTCTCACTTTTGGACTCAGCATCCCTGAAAGGGCTTGGAAATATGAGCTCATACGTTAAGGTGTTTTTCGAGGGTCCAAGTCGATGCCTAGCATCGACTTTGCACCCTAAAGTCGATGCCTGGCATCAACTTTTAGGCCACATTCGATGTTAGCTATCGACCTTCCAGGTCGATGCGAGGCATCGATTTGAGGATGCAATTCGATGCCAGGCATCGAATTTAAGTGAAAGTCGATGCCTGGCATCGACTTGAGGCTGCAAGTCGATGCCAGATATCGAGTTGGACCCCAAAGTCGATGCGCGGCATCGACTTGCACCTAAAAGTCGATGCCTCGCATCGACTTACACCATTAAGTCGATGCCTGGCATCGAGTTGTACCCTCATTGGATCTATATTTTATGAGCTAAGAAAAATAAAAACCTAGAAAGCATACTATTTACTCAAACATACAAAAGGAATCTTTTTTTGTGGTATGATTTTGTCTACCTCTTGGTACTCTTGCCAACATTCTTCTTCTCCATGAGAGTTGCCGTGCTGGTTTGCTGATCTCTGTGCTCCATGGCTGTCTGTGCTCTGTTGCTCTCTCTCGCTCGTGGATTTTGAAAATGAGAATGATCTCCTCCTCTGCTACTTATAGGCAATTGGGTAACTTGAACCAAAGACTAACTGGATCTAACTGAATGAATCCAGTTGCTAACTATATCTGTCAACTTATCTAACCAAGAAATACCACTCACTCAAATAGGTTGTTTCACCTCGACTTTCGTGAAATATTTATAGAACCTTGCAACTATTTATATACATTTGCATCTAATTTACACTTCAATGGCAAGAGTATGATCTGTACATGAGGAAGTCTAATCTCATGTATAAATTGTTTCTTAGAATCTCTTGCTTGGGAAAAAATCAAGTCTAAGTTGTGTTGAATATGGGAGATTAATGACATCTTTATAGTGTTATCCTTCTCACTTCAGTTCATATTCACATTTATCCTGTAACACATTGTTGAAAAGGAAAATCAATGTATGAATAACCGTTCAACAAAGAACTTTGGGGTTCAAACATCTTGATTAACAAAATAGGTTGGTAATTTCAAACATCACTCATTGTCTTTGCAGAAAAGAGAAAATCAAATGAAGTTATTCATAGCATCCAACGTTCAAGAAAATTGTAGATTCAAAATTCATTTGAAAATCTTTTGTAGACTCAAAAATCATTTGAAAATCGTAGCTTTTACACATAATTCTTACATATACTTTTCCGTGTATCTCTTTTTTACATAATTCTTTTGTAATATAATTTCATATACCTCTTTGAGATCTAGCCAAGACCACAATAAAACCTAATCCTTGAAATCTTAACCAAAGGTAAAATTTCTTCTTGTAAAGTATTCAATGGCACTACTCCAAACAATTTTAATATCTAATCCAGTTGGAACTCAACTTGGATATATTTTGATTCACTCATAATGCTAAGACTCAATGACTCATATCTAGTTAGAAATCAACTCTGTATCTCATCTTTCAAAAGTGAATCAAATCTTTGGTTCCCTTATTAGTGTATATCTAAGTAATTAAGTACTTTAATTTTAGGCTTTGATGTAATTTGATGTTTAATGCACTTTAATGTACTTTAATGAACCTTTGATCTCATATCTACTTGATGTGACATCTTCACTTGATCCCGGATTTCTACTTATTTAAAAAGGTCATTCATCTTCAGTCTTCTTTGAACTGAGTGAAGATGAGCTCAATCTTTTCAGTGGATGCTTGGGCATCAACTTCCTCTACTCATATTGATATAGTTTCGGATTCATTGTTCTCAGTTGACCCTTTCCACATAAGTGATGATCCCTATGGTTTAGAACGTGGTGATGATTCTATGTTTTCTGCTGAGTCATTTAAGTTATCCAATTCACAATGCAATGGTGCTCAACCAAATGCACCTCTTGATCTCCCATCTGATCCAACCATTGATCTCCCTTCTAACTCAAGTGCATGTGGAGCAACGGAAAAGCAAAGCAAGCTCAATCTACATTTTAAAAGAAGGCCTTGTGAAGTAAGTCAAAAAAGATTTAAATTTCTTACTTCAGATAGACAGATTGCATTGGATATTGTGAAGCATTGTTGTGGTTTGAAATGTTTGTACAATTTAGGAATGAAGAAACTAAAGCACCTAAGAGAGAAATTCCTCCATTTAGATAGTGAAAGGCAGGATATATACCTTGTTTCTCGCATGCAAATGATTGAGGATAACATTTCAGTAACACGTGTTGCTTTTGAATATTTCTTTAGTCAAGGGATGCGATGTTGTAGGGCTGCATTTAAAATTGCAATGGGTGTGGGAAATTTTAGAATACATAGGGTTCAACAGGGGCTTATGAATGGGGATCTCATTTTGGATACGTTCCATGTTGGGACCAAAGGATCTGTTGGACGTCATGCAATGAATTGGATGATGAACTATTTTAGCTTGCATTGTGAGGTTATGCCTACAACTGGAAGGTTGCACTTGTCAGATAACTTTACTCATCGAGAGGTATTTCAAATATATAGAGAAGAAGTGGAAAATAGAAATGAGAAGTACGTGTTGTATCGTCACTTTACTCGATTATGGAAGGAAGAGTTTAACAATGTGTCTATTCCTCGTAAAGTTAGAATGGGTGAATGTTCAGTTTGCGCCACTTTGAAAAACATGGCAAAGGGGGCTACAACACCACAGGAAAAGGATAATTCTAAAAACATTCTTAACAACCATCGTGAGAGTCAAGCTTTAGAGAGAAAGAAAGCAATTCATCATC
>CM035421.1:52529354-52566854 GCA_020310875.1 Ceratopteris richardii | reverse complement strand
GCTTGGACAATCGACGGGCGTATGTTCTATATACTTTTTGCTCTTTGTCATTAAGCAGATTGGCTTCACGTATCATTAGCTGTTTCCACTGTTCTGCCTTTACACCGTCATGGGATGGCTGTCTATGGTCCGCGAAGAAGCTCAGTTTGTATGCCACTAATCTGGCATTCAGGTTGGAGGACATCTTTAAAAAGACTTCTGAATCAATTTCAAAAAATCCTGTAAAGAATGCTTCTTTGAATGTTTGCATATATGTACTGGGTAAGAACATCAACCTGGAATGATAGGCCATTATGGTTGGTCGACTAGGCATAACAGACAGATCAAAAATGAGGATCTCTGTGCCCTGATTAATACCAATGAAATTCAAAAATGTGTAGGCAGCATGCTTGAAGACCTTCAATACTGTAAGTATCATACTGAGTATTTTATTTGTCATTTTGAGAGTTAAGTCGGGTACTGTTGCATAATTCTGTAGCCAAAATTCGATGGTCTTGACCATATACTCTTTTGTAGGTAGATAATTATGTGGCGGACTTGGAAGCAGAGGGTAATTTAGCCACTTTTTATTTATAGCACCATTCTTCTGCATTTCCTAAAATTCCCTGGTTTCTCTTTGGCATGGTATAGGACAAAATGAAGGGTTTACCTGTAGGAAATACGGCGCTGCTTGCCAATGCACCCGTAGTGTAGGATGTTTCTCCAAAAACTTCCTTCTCTAAAACGGTTGTGCAGCGTCGAAATCTTCCTGAGTGTAATTGAACGCGTCATGTTTGAAGTTTAGCAGCTCATCTGGACTTTTCTTTGTAATCTTCTTTATATATTGTCTTTTTTTCTCTTTCAATAATCCGTACGGAATGTTGAAAGGCTTCATGATCTATACCAAGTCTTTACCCTTGATCTTTGCTTCTTTCATTACTTTGATTACTTGATTTTCAAAATTTCCTGTCAATCGGGACACCACTAGTGCCCGCTCCTTCTGACTTATTTCTGCAGTGTATGGCATTGGATGATCATCATGTATATCCACCATCTGCTCATGTATTGGAGAATTACAAATCAGGGGAGATAGAGGACGTACCTCTACCTCGTCAGTAGGAGTTTCCTTAGTTGGCTCTACTAGTGTCCCGATCGTTGCGCTTTGTTTGACTTGGATTTCTAATTGCACTATACGTTGAGTTTTCTCTTTACTTTCCTGCATGGCTGCTCTAAGTGCTTCCTTTGTTGCAAGCAATTCATTGCCAATTTCTGCTATATTGTCCATGTTTTCGATGTAACTTCGTACCAGTTTGGCGTTCACATTTTGTAATTGCATTTTCAGTTCATTTGTTTCATTGGTGTACTTTCTTTCCCACTCTTCTGCTCGGGCTTGCTCTTGCTTTAGCCAATCTACATATTTTGCAACCTGATCTCTTAATTCTTGCTGTGCGGTTTCTGATGTCTCCTGCTTTTCAATGGGCTGATCATAAAGTAATGACTTCATCAGTTCTTTATTTCTGTTTCGTAAAGTATCATTCTCCTCCATGTACACTTTTAGTTGTGTTTGAAGCAGATTGCTTCTAGCTTTTATTCTCTCCTTGTCTGCTTCACTGGCTTCATGTAATCTTTGTAGATCTATTAATTGTGCCTTGAGTTGGTGATGTTGGTTCATCAATGTATCACATTGTGTTTTTACATTGAGTAACTCTGTTTCCTTAGTTGTCGTTTCTTTCTGGGCCTGGATGAGTTGTGATGACAATTGTTCACTCATGATTTGGAATTGACTCTTTTCCCTCATGGCTTTATCATAATCTGCATCTATATCCATCAGCTGTTGTTGTGTGTCCATGGCCGTTTGGATCATTTGTTTTACAACCGGCTTTAACTGAGTAACATCCACATTTAACCAGGTCTTAGGAATATTTGGTTCTGCTCCTGTTGTCACATCTTTTCCTTGTGCTATGTGTAATGTAGTGTCATGGGGCTGCCTAATGTGGAGTTGTATGCTTGGCACAGCCTCCATGTGATTGATTTTGCCTTGAGGTGTGTCATCGGGCACCTCGAATACAATTGGCTCTTTGTTTTGTAATATGTATGAGTCCGCGTTCATTGGAGTTTGTATCTCTTCCTTGATAGGTGGCCGTACTTTTAATTGAATTACATGCTCTGGTTCAATGTGTTCTTCTTCGTTCCTTGCCTTTTCTTGTTGGTTGTTTGGCATGACTTCGATTTGATTAAGCTCCGTCCATTCTTCCTCGTGAGTCTCTATCCGTATGTCAGTGTCCAAAGTGTCTTTTTCAGGACTAGATTCTTCGTTGGAGCTTGAATCATTTAAGCCCAGTGCTTTGTATCTGGCAACTTGTTCTGGGGTCTTTTCTTTACTCCGTTGTTGCTTTTCTTGACTTGCTTGTCTGTAGTGATGACCTTGAACATTCAGATTCACTTGCCCTTGCATGTACTGATGTGTCTCTTCCAGAGCAGCGGAGAGATCTCTCTTGGTGATTGGCATTTGGACTATAGGAATCTTTGGTAAACTGTGTGTCTGCTTTGATTGGGGTGTAGCCTAGGCTTCCTCCTCTCTGAGGCACTTTGTACCCCTCATGGGTTTCTGTGAACTAGTTCCTGCTTCTTCAACAGTGACAACTAGTTTCTTTTTCTTAGGAACCGTAGTGGATTTGGCATATTGCGCTAACCCCTCTGAGGTTGGCATCTCACGGAGACAATTTTTCATATCGAGGGCCTCATAGATAAGTAAGGTTAATGCAGAACTGCCATTTAGAAACTTCTTCTAACCCTATTTCTTCTTGGCTTCAAATAATCTTTCTTGGACATAAGGAGTCATATTCACTTTGTTTCCAACTTGTTTCATTGCATGAGATAGTAGTTGTACAACAATCTTTTGCGGGGCTGTGTATCTATGCATACTCGGGAAACAAAAGTGCTGATGCACTAAGCGGACAACATCTTCAATATCTGTTCTGTTAATATCCAAAAAGGATCTCTTTTTTCGGCCATGACATTCCTCCTTGACGTTAGTGATTCCTTCTTGATTCCATCCAAAAGCTTTGTTGATTAACTCATGAGTGAATTGAATTGTTCTCCAAGTACCCACTCTGTCCAGTACTCTTGCTTCAGGAACTGATATCTTCGTCGCTGCAGGCTGCAGTGTGTTCGTCACTTGTGTACATCTTTGAAAATCTGGTAGATAGATAGGTACTCTCAGAAATGCGTCTATCCCTGCTTGTGTCCAGACATTCACCATGCGAGGTAATCCTTGTATAATAGTCTTGAAGTCTTGCGACATAATAGGGAAGTAGTGATTTCTATCCATGATCTTTATGGTTGCCATGAAAATAAGGTCCGACACTAGTTGGTCATCAAGAAACCAATGGCCTCTTGCTTTCGTTATTGATTCCAATGGAAGAAGTTGCACCTCTTCCTCTTGTGTAGCTTCATAATTGGGAGATGCCATCTGCACTCAATTGATGGTAGTAATTAGTCACCGAATAATATTTAGAATCATCCTTCATTTATCCTTTATTAGATTGGCAATTCTCCGCGTGAATGGTGTCGTCCCTTTCTCGTGGGTGTGAGAAAGGTTATACCTATGTTTTTCCATATTTTAGATATTTTTATATTTTCATCTGAAAAGAAAAAACAGAAAAGTTAGGTCATAGCCGAAGCGGTTATTATTTTTTGAGTGATTTTCTTAATATATGTACAAGTGCTCTCCTATTTCCCAAGAGGAAAATGTGCTCGACTATCCTGAAATAGAAGAAAGATGTGCCGAATGCTTGGCCTTGTAATCTGGCCCTATCATGCATACTTTGGGTCCTGATAACTCCAAATGTGTGCAACTTGAAGTAGTTGGATGATGCATGCAGTTTGTCTTGTCTTTCGGCAACCAAATCTGCTTTACTATGTTGGGACGTATTGTATCCCGAACATTCCTGATGAATGTGGTGCTTCTCATGTTGTACGTCTGCTCTATCTGCTTTTTGAATCTCGGACTGGCTTGTGTTGCAATTGCAGACTCCTTCTCTTTCATGTAGCTATTCTTCTTTGGCTTTTTTGCCCTTAGACCATATTGGTTCTCCTTGTGCAGTGGTTCATCGTTTCGGTTTAGCGTCTTTGGAGCACATGATTTTGGAATCCATATTTGCACTCAATCTGGTTGGGCGGCTACTACTTTCTTTGGAATCCATATCCTAGCAATTCGTCGTTGACTTTGGTGTTCAAAATGATTTGCCTTCTTGTTTGATTGGTTGTTCTGATGTCGAAGATGTTTCTGTCATTGAAGATATGCATCCCTTTGATCCTTTCTTATCCAAGCTTGTTTAGTGTACGGAATAGGGTATATTCTTATAGGTACAGACTTTGGATTACTCAGAAGACTAGTCTCTCTTGTGCATGGTTCTTCACTACGGCTGTTTTCAGATAGAATGACACTCTTGTGACTTGCTAGATTAGAAGATGGTATGCAAGCAGGATTCAGTGTGTCCTCACATGAAGTACTTGATGAAGGGGTTTCTATAGTGCTAGTGAACATACATTCATGGCTGTGTTCATTAGAGTGAATTTTTGGCTCTATGCTTGCGGCTTTGATTGGTCGTTTGTCTAACAAACTGAATACTTCACGATGTCCTATCTTGGCTGAGATGTATCCTAAAGCCAATTGAATGGTCACCTCATATTCGTATATCCAATCTTGACCTAAAACTACATCTTCGAGTAAATCCTGATCATGACACACTAATAGCTTCTGTTCCATAGTGTTGTTGCCAAGATGCAGAGGTAAGGTGATTTCACCTATACATTGAGTAATTGTTCCTCCTATTCCTATGAACTGTGCCATCGATGGACGTAATTCCTCCTTGAGTTTCTGAGTCAAAGAAAGTTTGATATAGCTTATGGCGGCTCCTGTGTCAATGAGAGCATCCACTAAGTGGTACTCCGTTTTACCCGCTCCCAAATTCAAATATGGTTGTGTTCTCTGTGGACCTAGGTTTTTAGTGGCTCTAAAATTAGCCATTGGGATGAGTTCTTCTCCTAGTCGATATCTCTCATCTCTCTCTCTCATCCACTCTTTCCGTTTCTTAATTCGTTCTAGTGCTTCCTGTCTCGCTTCTTCTCGTATCCTTTCCTCCTCGATGCGTCTATTCTTGCCCTTGATTAATCGTGACATTGTTTCTTCAGTCAACGGTTCTAGATATTTTTTCACTCGACATCCACTGATATAGTTTGGTAATACTTCCCCATCTAGGGTTGCTAAGCTGATGGCTCCACTTGTCGATATACGATTGATGATTAATGGGCCATATCCTCTCTTCTGCAACTTCTTAGCGTGTTGTTTCAAGGTATATACCAAAACTAAATCTCCTTCCTTCATATTTTTGTCTTTAATGTGAGCATCAAAGTAGGCTTTCTGTCGCCGTTTAGTAGCATAAATGCCTACTACTGCTTGTAACCTAGTTTCGTGAAGCTTTTCTATTTGATCCAATTGAGCTGATAGTTCATGTCCCGTCCACTCGTAAGTGGTTGCTACTCTGAGAGTGGGAATTAAGAAATCAATTGGCAAGATAGCATTTTGTCCATACACTAAGTTAAAAGGAGTAGTGCCTATGGTGGTTTTGTAGGCTACTCGAAATGCCCATAAAGCATGATGTAATTGCTTATCCCAATCAGATCTACCATTGTTAATAATTTCTGTGAGAACTGTACACAAGATTTTATTCGAACTTTCGGCTTGTCCATTGGCTTGTGGGTGATAAGGAGTTGATTTCTTATGAATTACCAAGAATTCATTCAGTAAGGCTTCTATAACTTCATTCACAAAGTGCGTACCTCTATCACTCACAATTTCTATCCGTAGTCCAAATCTAGTGAACACGTTCTCAAAGAGAAACTTGGCCATAGTTCTTGTGTCATTTTTCTTGGTTGCTTTGGCTTCAACCCATTTGGTCAGATAGTCTCTGGCTACAATTATATATTTGGCATGGGATCCTTTCGCTGGTGGGCTAATAGGTCCTATGAAGTCTATTCCCCATTTAGTGAAAGCTCTGGCACTCATCATGGGTCTCAGTGGCATCTCATCTCTTCTAATTGGATATTTTGTTCATTGACAAGTATCACATCGTTGCACATATGTTATGGCATCTTGATGTAGAGATGGCCACCACATTCCAGCAAAGAGGATCATTTTTGCTGTTTTATCTGTAGAGAAATGTCCTCCTGCAGCTCCTGTATGTGCCATCTCTAAAACAGCAAGATATTCGTCTTCATGAATGCACAATCGTAATTGATTATCTCTCCCTCGCTTGAAAAGTTGTTTTCCTATAATGGCATAATCCTTTCTCCGTTCTACAAGTGCACGTTTCCTTGCTGAAGTGGCTCCTTCTGGGTATTCTTGGGTCTTTAAGAATTTTACCAGAGGCATGCTCCATCTCGGTGCTACTGTGGAGTAGCATAGAGTGGAGTTCTCTTTTGGATTTTGTTCTTGACAAGTTTGGCAAGCTGATACATAGTTATGCGCATCCCTCTGCATGGTTGGCCAATATATGCCTAATCTCCTCAGGGTTTTCCATGTTCCGTTTGCATTCAAATGAGTTTTCCATTGATTTACATGTGCTTTCTGAAGCCACATTTCATGTTCCTCCTCTTCAACGCATCTCATTAGTAATCCACTTGAATCTTGGTGATACAAAATTCCTGCAATGATATGAAGGCTTTTAGTCTTCCAAAGGTCTTGGGTTCGGTTTGATGTGATCCCATCTTTAGGTCCATGCGTGAGTATAGGGATCAACTTTTCTGCCCATTGGGGACATACTTCCAGGTTAAAAAGGTATGTATCTGGCAGATCATCTGGTACTCCTATGGGTGGTTCTCCATCGGTCATTCTTGATAAGTGATCTGCTCTTATGTGGGTATTTCCTTTCTTGACTACTACCTCAAAATCAAATTCCATTAGCAATAAAAACCATCGTACTAGTCTTCCTGTATTGCAAGGTTTATTGATTAAGTACAGTAGGGCTTGATGATCAATGAAGAATTTGAATTTGTTTGCCAATAGGTAATGTCTGAACTTTTTCACTGCATACACCATCCCTAGGCCTTCTCTCTCAGTTGTGGTATAATTGCACTCTGCTTGATTTAATTGTCTACTGGCATAGGCTATAGGGTGGTCTAGCTTTCTTGTATCTGCAGGTTGAGCTAAGATGCAACCAATGGCAAACTTGGAAGCATCCACATGAATGTGAAATGGCTTATTCCAGTTAGGTACTCGAAGGATTGGTGCTGAACTCAATCGATTCTTTAACTCATTAAAGGCTTTCTCACATTCTTTGGTCCAATTAAATTGAGACAAGAGTGCATAGAGAGGTCTAGCAATTATGGCATACATATGTATAAATCTTCAGTAATATCCACAGTGTCCCATAAATGCTTGTACTTCTTTAGCAGTCTTTGGTCTTGGTAAATCCAGAATTACTTTGATTTTGTCTTCATTAGTTGAAATTCCATTTTTAGAGACAATATTGTTGGAGCAAGTCTATGACAAGCCTAAGTATTGGCTTGAGTCTCACAAAGTCTTAGAAGAAGCTTTAAAAAGAAGACTATGTAAAGTTCACTTGTGAACTACCTCTTGTAACTTTTGAAGAGTTTACTTAATGTAAAAGTAAGAGAACCTTAAGTGGTTGAGTCCACTTGATCAAGAATGGAAAGAGGAGCCACGAATTCGTGATTTGTGGTAGGTAGAGAATCAAATCAATCATTGATTGATTGGAGAGTGATTGAGGGAAGTTAGCCTCCCAAACTCAACTATAAATAGATGGCAGTTTTAGTCGTGGTTAGAGAGACCTATGTGAAGACCTCCAAGAGCTGAGCTTTATGCCATATCAAGGTGTGATTACAAGGCACACATATGTATCAGTAAGTCATTGTATTGTACAAGCAATATACTTTCATTTTCATGATTATTTGAGTTCATCTTTCCATGTTCTTGTGAAGTGTACTACTCACTGCCATTACTCTCAGTTTTTCTCAGTCAGCTTGCAGAGATGTTTTCTCTTAGCTTGGTGCATCATTTTCAGTGATTTAACTTGGTAACGTTAGCTCTATAAGTCTACTATATGCTCACAAATTTTCATGTGATTTGGATGTTGTAATCTTTAGTTATGTTCATTTGAAGTCAACAGGGTCTGTTCATCTTCACCTCTCTATCAGGTACCCGACTTTTTCACTCATCTTGTCAGAGCCATTTCTCAGTGGCTACTTATCCAAATTCAGTGATTTAAAGCTTGTTGGATTCAACTTACTGTCGAGTATAACCATACAAATTTTCATAATCATTGGATTCCTAAATTTTGAGTTATGTTGATTTTTCTGCTCACTGGTCTATTTCTGTAGCAGCCCATGAAAATCGGGATGATGTCATCACTTGTTAAAACTCATTCTCAGTGTGTGGTTCATTATGTTTTATGAGATTACTCTTGAAAGTTAGCTCTTTAAGTTGCCTAGACTTCCCCAAGAGGAATTGAGCTATTTGCTGCTGTGATCAGAGAATTATGTAAAACACTGGACAGGTGTATGAACCAAGAATAGCAAGTTTTCACCTCTGAGCTAACTCCAACTTATCTGTTTTGATCTATCTTTTTGAGAGTGATCTTCCAAGGTACATAGGGTGTCTAATACATCCATTGGCAAGCTAAAAGGGCCCACCATATACTCCTAGAGTTCATTTGGCTGGTGTAGATCAAGGATTTTGCAACACCTCTTCATCTTCAAGCACATACCTATCCATCTCTTCACAGTCGTATCAGAGCAAGGTTGGACAACATGGCAGATGGATTTCCTTCATCAATTGACAAATTAGACAGAGGTAACTACTCAGCTTGGTCATTAAGAATGGAAGCCTATCTCCAAGGTAGAAGTTTATATGGTTATGTGGCTGGAGATGAAGTTATGCCAAGTTTCAGGAACAAAAGTCAACCAACACAAGAAGAGCAAGAAAGATTGAGCACATGGTGCTCCAAGGATGCACTTGCAAGGTCTTATCTCCTCAACTCTATCTCAAATTTTTTGTTGCCTCACATTAGAAGTTGTAAGACATCTCAGGAAGTGTGGGATGCACTTGAATCTTTCTTTTCTTCAAGTACCAAAGCTAGGAAGCATCAACTATGGCTAGATTTCACAACTCTCAAGAAGGCTCCCAAACAAAATGTGACTGATTTTGTCACAAAGATCAAGGACATAGCGGATCAGTTGGGAAGCATTGGAGAGGTAATAGATGAAGAGAAAATTGTAAGGCAGGTCATCAATGGCTTGAAGGCAGATGATAAGTGGGAAGCATTCACCACAGCTATGGATTTGTACATGGACATGCATGTACCTGATTTCAACACACTCATTGGACAACTACTTACTCAAGAGGCAAAGCTTATAAAAAATGGAGAAAGCTCTAAAGGTAATCAATCTTCAGCTTTATACACGGATAAAAGCAAGTCTAAAGATAACAAAGGAAAGGCAAAGAAAGTGGATGATGAAGCAGGTACATATCAAGCTAACTATGCAGGTAGAGGAAGACATGGCAGAGGTAGAGGAAGAGGAGGTAGACAAGGCAGGGGGAGATCCCAAGACTCCAACTCATGTTCTATTTGTGGATTAACTAATCATACAACTGAAAATTGCTTTAGGAATTCCAGGAATCAAAGAGGCAGAGGATACAATAGAGGAAGTTATGGCTACTCAAGAGGAAGGTTCAACAACTACCATGGCAACTACAACAACTACAATCATTCAAACTATCAAGGAGGCTACAAAGGAAGGAGAGACTACAATAACTACACAGAAGACTCAAACAAAGAGGATTCATTATTGATCATGAACATGGCTATGCCACAAGGTAAATCTGATGAGCATGTTTTCTACATAGATTCAGGTTGTTCAAATCATGTGGCAGGAAATGTGGCACTCCTATCATATTTAGAAGATCTAAGGAATAAGCATGAGGTACAAACAGGAGATGATACAAAACATCCTGTGGAGAAAATAGGCAATGTCAAAGCACCTGATGGAAACATCAACCTACTCAGTAAGGTACTCTATGTCCCTACCATTACAAAGAATTTGATAAGTGTTGGGCAGATAGTAGAGAAAGGGTTGCAAGTCAGGTTCACAAAAGCAGGAGCATTTGTTGAAGATCCAAGTCAAGGATTCAGAAGAATTGCAAAAGGTGAAAAGACAGGTAGATTGTTCACATTTGAATTACAGGACACTAGAAACATTGCTCTCTTTAATTATGGTAGTCAGACACTCACAGAATTGGAAGTATGGCACAAAAGGTTAGCACATATTGGTGAAAGGTCATTAAAGCAAATCTGCAGGGACCAAAGTGTACTTGGACTTCCTAATTTGTCAAAACAACATATGATTTATAAGTGCAATGCATGTCAATTTGGAAAGTCTCACAGGTTACCATTCATGAAGAAAGGTTATATGCATGGAGATCTCTTGGAGTTGGTTCATACAGATGTATGGGGACCTAGCAAGGAAGCTTCAATATCTGGATCAAGGTATTATGTTTCCTTTATTGATGATTGCAGCAGATGGACTATCCTATTCTTTATGAAACACAAAGATGAAGTTTTTTCATGTTTCAAAAGATATTTGGCTCTTGTGGAGAATCAAACAGGTAAATCACTAAAAAGGCTAAGGTCAGATGGAGGGGGAGAATACTTCTCCCATGATTTTGATTCTTTTCTTCAAGAAAGAGGAATCAAAAGAGAGGTAACTACAAGGTACACTCCTAAGCAAAATGGAGTGGCAAAAAGGAGGAATAGGACAATTGTTGAAGCTGCAAGGTCTATGTTAAATGAAAAGCATTTACCTAATTACTTATGGGCCGAGGCTATATCTACAACCACTTACTTGATTAACAGGTTGCCTTCAAAATCCCTTGATGGGATGACTCCATATGAGGCTTGGAATGGAAGAAGACCAAGCTTAGATCATTGTAAAATTTTTGGATGTATTGCTTTTGCTCATGTTCCTTCACAGGTTAGAGGCAAGATGGATCCAAAGGCAGAAAGGTGTGTATTTATTGGATATGACAACAATCAAAAGGGCTACATGTTATACAACCCTACCAACAAAGGATTCTTGGTAAGCAGAGATGTAGTTTTTGATGAGAACAATTCATGGTATGAAGATTCATGTAGGAAGGTCAATTTACCATATAATCTTGAAGAAGATTTTCCAAAGCTTGGTAGAGAACAACCAAAGATTGAAGAACAAGACACCTCAGAGGATGATGAAGAATCTCACATGGAAAAGGTCAAAGCATGGAAGTCTAAAGGTAAAGCAAAATTGCAGGAACTTGGACATGAGGCAGAATCATCACATCATGGCCTAAGAAGATCTATGAGGGAAAAGAAAAAACCAGAAAGGTATGGGTTTGACACCTCATTAGTAACTAAACATTCTATCTACATAGCACAGGACATAAACCAAGAGGAGCCATCATCATTTGAAGAGGCCAAAGCAAAAACAGAATGGAAGCATGCAATGAAGGAAGAGATTGAAGCACTTGAGGAAAACAACACTTGGGATTTGGTGCCCAAGACTTCATCCATGAAGGTAATAGGCTCAAGATGGGTCTATAAACTCAAGAAGAATTTTGATGGTTCAATTAACAGGTATAAGGCAAGGCTTGTGGCAAAAGGCTTTGCACAAACTCAGGGAATTGATTATGAGGAGACTTTCTCTCCTGTGGCAAAGATGCCTACTATTAGGGTTTTGCTTAGTATTGCCTCTTCCAAGAATTGGAAGATACTTCAACTAGATGTAAAGAATGCATTCTTGAATGGTTGGATAACAGAAGAGGTATATATGGCACAACCACCTGGTTTTGAGAATCAAGTTTATCCTGATTATGTGTGTAAACTTAACAAAGCATTGTATGGTCTCAAGCAAGCTCCAAGAGCTTGGAATTTTAGGCTTGTTTCATTCTTGCAGGACAAAGGCTTTCAACCAAGCAAGGCAGATCCTTCACTCTTTATTAAAAAGAGTAATTCCGAGGTCATCTACCTATATGTATATGTAGATGATATTATATTGACAGGAAATGATGCAGATGGTATGAAGAAGATCAAAGATCAGATGAGAGAAGAGTTCAAGATAAGTGATTTGGGTTCACTTACCTACTTCCTAGGTTTGGAAGTTGTCTACAAAGATCATGGTTTGTTTCTCACTCAAAGAAAGTACATTAAGGACATGTTGGCAAAATTCAAGATGCAAGATTGTAAGATTGCAGGTACTCCAATGGAGGTCAATCACAAATTGAGCTCACATGAAGGTGAACTCATAGAGGACATCACATCATATCAAAGTCTAGTGGGTAGTCTCAACTATGCCACATTGACAAGAGTAGATATATGTTACAGTGTGAGTGTGCTAAGCTAATTTATGCACACACCAAGGAAACCACATATGGATGCTGCCAAAAGGATTCTCAAGTATCTCAAAGGAACCATAAATGAAGGACTTTATTATCCTTATGTATCTGATTTAGGTTTGAAGCTATTTTCTGATGCAGATTGGGCTGGCTCCAAGGAAGATAGAAGGAGCACTTCAGGTTATCTTACCTTTGAAGGTTCAAAGCTTATTTCATGGTCATCCAAGAAGCAACCCACAGTTGCTCTCTCTTCTACTGAAACTGAATATAGAGGTCTTGCTATAGCTACACAAGAAGCTATGTGGATGAAGACATTATTCAAAGATCTTGGATTGGAGTTTGGAACTCCAACTATTTTTGGTGACAATATGAGTTCTATTCACTTGGCTGCTAATCCTATTTTTCATGCAAGGACTAAACATATTGAAGTTCATTATCACTATGTACGAGAGAAGGTTCTAAGCAAAGAGATTCAAATATCATATGTGTCCACTCGCAGATATTCTAACCAAAGCATTGGATGGTACAAAGCTTTGCAAATTCAAGGCTATGATTGGTTTGCAGGTAATCTTGGAAGATTGAAGACCTCAAGCATACTTGGCTTGAGGGGGAGCTATTGGAGCAAGTCTATGACAAGCCTAAGTATTGGCTTGAGTCTCACAAAGTCTTAGAAGAAGCTTTAAAAAGAAGACTATGTAAAGTTCACTTGTGAACTACCTCTTGTAACTTTTGAAGAGTTTACTTAATGTAAAAGTAAGAGAATCTTAAGTGGTTGAGTCCACTTGATCAAGAATGGAAAGAGGAGCCACGAATTCGTGATTTGTGGTAGGTAGAGAATCAAATCAATCATTGATTGATTGGAGAGTGATTGAGGGAAGTTAGCCTCCCAAACTCAACTATAAATAGATGGCAGTTTTAGTCGTGGTTAGAGAGACCTATGTGAAGACCTCCAAGAGCTGAGCTTTATGCCATATCAAGGTGTGATTACAAGGCACACATATGTATCAGTAAGTCATTGTATTGTACAAGCAATATACTTTCATTTTCATGATTATTTGAGTTCATCTTTCCATGTTCTTGTGAAGTGTACTACTCACTGCCATTACTCTCAGTTTTTCTCAGTCAGCTTGCAGAGATGTTTTCTCTGAGCTTGGTGCATCATTTTCAGTGATTTAACTTGGTAAAGTTAGCTCTATAAGGCTACTATATGCTCACAAATTTTCATGTCATTTGGATGTTGCAATCTTCAGTTATGTTCATTTGAAGTCAATAGGGTCTGTTCATCTTCACCTCTCTCTCAGGTACCCGACTTTTTCACTCATCTTGTCAGAGCCATTGCTCAGTGGTTACTTATCCAAATTCAGTGATTTAAAGCTTGTTGGATTCAACTTACTGTCTAGTATAACCATACAAATTTTCATAATCATTGAATTCCTAAATTTTGAGTTATGTTGATTTTTCTGCCCCCTGGTCTATTTCTATAGCAGCCCATGAAAATCGGGATGATGTCATCACTTGTTAAAACTCATTCTCAGTGTGTGGTTCATTATTTTTGATGAGATTACTCTTGAAAGTTAGCTCTTTAAGTTGCCTAGACTTCCCCAAGAGGAATTGAGCTATTTGCTGCTGTGATCAGAGAATTATGTAAAACACTGGACAGGTGTATGAACCAAGAATAGCAAGTTTTCACCTCTGAGCTAACTCCAACTTATCTGTTTTGATCTATCTTTTTGAGAGTGATCTTCCAAGGTACATAGGGTGTCTAATACATCCATTGGCAAGCTAAAAGGGCCCACCATATACTCCTGGAGTTCATTTGGCTGGTGTAGATCAAGGATTTTGCAACACCTCTTCATCTTCAAGCACATACCTATCCATCTCTTCACAAATATGTCCTAATATTTTTCCTTGTCGAACCATGAAGATACATTTTTCTGGGTTGAGGCATACTCGATATTGTTGACATTTGGCAAAGATCTTTTATAGTTCAGGGATGTGCTCTGATCGTATAGCTGAATAAGTACATAGATCATCCACGTATACCTCCATACTCTTTCTCAGGAACTCTTTGAATACATGGCACATCAATCTTTGGAAGGTGGCTGGGGCATTAGTTAGACCAAAAGGCATGACTCTAAAGGCGTATACTCCCCATTCAGTTGCAAAAGCGGTTTTATGTTGGTCCTCAGGAGTAATGGCTACCTGATTATACCCTCAAAAGCCGTCCAAAAAACTATAAACTTCCTTCCCTGCCACTCTTTCCAACAGATGATCCGTAATGGGTAATGGGTAACTATCCCTTATGGTCGCAGCATTTAGTTTCTTCAGATTGATGCACACTCTTAACTTCCCATTCTTTTTCGGTACAACCACCAAAGGTGATACCCATTCCGTGTGTTCGATCTCGTAAATGAATCCAGCATCTAACAGCTTATCTATCTCTTCCTTTATCTTTGCTGAATACACATCATTGTATGTATACGGTATAGGAGTAGTTTCTTGCTCTTCATTCCCTTCTCCATTTAGGTTTGAAGCATTGTTTTCTTCCCCAAGTTCATTAATGTTTTCAGGGTTGTTAGAGGGCCGCCGAACCAGGACGGATGAACCCGGACAGGTGCCTTAAATGTAAAAGTGTTGGACGGCCGCCGAACAAGGACAAGAGTACGAGGACAGGTGTGACGGCCCTGTATTTCTATCCAGCCCATATTGGTGCTTGGGTGGTATTCCCTGCTGCGCCGAATTGTGTGCAACTATAAGGGGAGTGGGTTCCGTGACATCCTCTGCACGGCGGACCGGACTGGAGTGCCTCCAACGTGCGGGCTAAGAAGCACTACGGACGTGGGTGCCGAGCCTTCCCTTCCTCACCGTTTTGGAGAACGTCGGTTGTCTCTAGAATCGTGGGTAGATGCCCGGTAACGGGAGCGTCCCCCGCCCCGTCTCGACGGGTCTTGGGTCCCTTGACGGTTATGAGCCGTGAGGTTGGCACGCCTAGGCCGGCCACCTCGTATCTTCGGGTTGAGGTCCCTTTGGGGTTGGCTTGAGTATGACGGCCTCCCCGTTTTGGTTTAGGACTAAACGTCCGCTCCGCACTTGGGTGTGCGTTTCATCGTTTGACGGTGCCCCGCGAGAACGCGTTTGTCTACGTGCGGCCGTTCTCAACTACTCGGGGAAATTCTAAGTCACTTCCGCATGCGTAGGCCTTCGGGCCGTTCTATCTTTGTTTGTGAGCTTCCGCGCGTTATCTTTGGAGTCCCTTCGTTTCGGGTTACTCTCGGGCAAAGGCCTTTGGACGTCCCTTCGCGCAAGCTCAAGTTTCGAGCGGGTTCGAGCCGATGGGCTGCCCCTTGGACTTGGGTTTGCAACCTTGTACTTCACAGTTGGTATCAGAGCTTCGGCTCTGTGGGTCGGGTGCGTGTGAGCCGTCGGCGGTGCCATGGACGGGCCGTCGGCAATGGGCAGAAAATTCAGTTTTGGAAAAACTGTGCATGCCGGCGGAGACGGGCCTCGCGTGGGACGTCGGCCGTTTGGCAAAATTTCAGAAAATTTTTCTTGTGACATTTGAGCTTCAAGTGGGCCGTTCGGCTTCGGGCCGTTGGCAAAGGATGGTTCTTGGCAGCGGATCGGTTCTTAAGGCCCGGGTGGCAACGGGTCGTGGGGCGGAGTGGCAGCCGTCTCACGGTTTTTGGATCCTAAGTGAAAGGCACTTCTATTCGCCCAATTATGTGTTTGTGGGCTTGGCCTTCAGGCCTCCCTCTCCCGATCGTATCCCTCTTAGGCTGGACCGGTGTGGCTACGGCCCCGTTTTCCCCCTTTGAGGAGGGAGGTATATCCTCCATTGACTGGCAAGGTTGCCGTGTGAAGCCTGTTAGACGGCCGCCGAACAAAGGACAATTGTACTTAGACAGAGGTTTTTAATGTAGAAACAATTGTACTTAGACAGAGGTTTTAATGTAGAAAGAACCCTTCTGACAGTACGCGATAAAGAAAGATTCGCGTAAAACCTGGTAACAAAACTCTATTTAAAGCCATGAAAAGGGACGAGAAAAGAGAAGAGGGAGGAGGAGAGAGTCCCCGTGTTTTTTGGAAGTTGCGAATACATTGTGAGAGTTCCCGGTTTGGGGTTATTTTACTTCGTTTACTGTGTGCAGCGCGTAGAGTGTTTTGGTTCTGTTCTGTCTGTGCCCTTTGTCTGTGTAATCATTCGACTGTGTATGTGTGATACATTGTGTGTTACGAGTTGGTACAACGATTGTGAGAGTTTGTTCGGTAACGAGCTAAAGAGCCTCCGGTGTTTTGGGAATTGTACGTATAAGTGTTGTATGTGTCGAACAAGAATAACTCTGTTCTGTCTTGTCTGCTCCTTTTCCTCTCCTGTGTATGTGCTTGTGTGCGTATGTGCGTTATATGTAGCGTTACGAATTGACACGGTGTTGCAGAGATTTCACCCGGTAATGATTAAAGTAATCCCTAAGTGCTAGTCGACAGGAATGTGTTTGCCTGATCGTTCGTCTGTGGAGCGCGGACGTATAGAGAACGAACATGGTTCGATTGTGAGTTATGAATCTCTGTGAATGACGGAGCAGGTAGTATATCTATGTTCAGACAGTACCAGTAATGTCAAGAATACAAGTAGAATGATGATAACGTGCGCAACAAACTATAGTCAGTAGGTCTTGCAAATCGAATGTGATACTCGGCAGAGTCGTAAATTGTGCAGAAGGATTTTGTGGCGTATTCGTGTTAAGTTACCAGCAGCGTGCCTTGTATATTGACTCTCAATCCGGATTACTGCTCAACTGTCGTAGCAGATAGATCTTGGAGAACGGGACTCTAAGACGTTGATAGCCTTGGTTGATCAGAAAAGAAACCACTGAGCTAAGACGCGCTGACCGAGTAACCAGCGAGTGAGAAGTTGGGAAAATAGTATAGGGCCTCTGTCTAACAGACCCCTACCACTCCCAAGAACCCACGTGGCTAGAGTCAATCTATTTTTACGGTAAGAGTAAATACAGAAAAGGAGAGACTCGGAAATATCTGGCACGCAGGTGTGGAGCCAGATTCTGGAGTCTCCGAAGGGTTGTTGCGTTGAAGTAGTACTTAACGACCGCGGTAGGTACGTAACAGTTACGATAATCATAAACGACGAGTTAACCTTTAACATTTGGCGCCGTCTGTGGGAAAGTGGCAACTATTTATCAGTACCTGCGGTAAAGAAGTATTTGATTGCGAGTCACTTACAAAACCATGGCATTAGAACACCAGCGATCTGTAAGAAGTAAACATCAGGTGACAGTGATTCACTGACAGCAGCAACAGACCCAGATTGTTGCGAACTGCTCAGATAATATCACTGGGCAATGATACATGCCGGTCACTCGATCGGGCGAAACATATCCTAAGAATCGTCAGGATGAAGCACGGAAATCACAAAAGATAGCCTCAGGAGAAGTAGGCATAACTAGATCTGACCCAGTGATCAAGAAAAGTGGAAACGATACAACCAATTCCGGTAATATTCCGGTAGAACGATCAACGCCTTCGAGATATTCTGGCGCTACTTCGACCCCACCTATCGAAGATATAGCAAGTCCAGACTCTATCAAAACGCCGTTGGAACCTAGTTTAACAATATCAGATCAAGATTTAGAGATATCCACGGTCAGAAATACGTTAGGAACATTCGGCAAAAGTAGTAAAACAGGGCGTTCTGGCCCAATTTCGGTTCATTCCGGTCAGATTCCGGTGATAGAATCGCCGATCGCTGGCAAAGGTTTAGCCTTTTTTGCGGAATCATCAGCTCAACCTTCGTGTTTGGAAGAAAGATTTCGAATATTAGACAACCAGAAGGAAGGAAAGCTGTTCGAAACCAAGATCCGAAGCATCCTAAGTCGACACAGTACACCGGAAAACGCACCATCCGGTGATACAAGTCCAGATAGTTTATCCGATACAGAAGGAAACCCTGAACCCTTCACAATGAGCGGGCAACACCAACAACAACAACATCAACACCAACAGCTAGGACAGCCAAGGCCGCCGCCAACAGGAGTAACCTACACGAAATTTGGTGGATTCCCAGGAGATGACCCAGATGCCCACGTACGAACTTTCGAGATAAGTTATGCAGTTCTTAACCATCCACCCGATCAGGCGTATAAGGCCATTGTTTTTCAATCCACACTGATCAATGAAGCAGCGAGATGGCTCACGGAATACGATATCAATCATTTCGGTACTTACGAGGCAGTACGAGACGCCTTCTTACAGCGTTTCAGACTAAAGAAGAATCCTGCCGAAATCTTTGAGTATTTACAGAACAACAGACAGAAGGTAAATCAGACCGTCCAGGAGTACGCCACCCTCTTTCGAACACATTTACGGCAGATACCACAGGCTCACGCTAATCTGCCTGATGATGTCATCTCTCAATGGTTTATCAATGGATTAACACCACAACTGAAGCAGATCATGATCATAAGATGTGTCGGAGCCATGACCCTGGATGCCGTCATTGCAATGGCTCTACAGCTAGAGTCCAAGGTTGGTGGATTCTCAGAAGACTTGGAATAGTTAAAAACAAACAAAAATATGGCTGAGGATATCACCAGGCAAGTATATTGCACCACATGCAAAAATTCGGGGCACACAAGTGCCAACTGTGCCCTGAATCAAGCGTTTTGCGCTATCTGCAACACTGCCGGACACACCACCGAAAACTGTATCTACAACGCTAGAATACAAGGAACAGCAGCCGTCAATACGGTCATCCAAGAACATGGCCAACCAGTAAATCACTATGTGCCTCCGCAACTGAGAAACAATCAACAACAAGGATATCGGAACTACCGAGGACAGAGAAACAACAATTATAATGCCAACCGATGGCACAACGGACCACCACCGGAAAATCAGAATTTACCACCACCTCGATGTCAATTCTGTGGGCAGTTGGGCCATATTAGAAGATTCTGTAGAGATGCAGCGGAATATGATCAACGGAAAAAGGAACGTCAAAACCCAATGGCCAACATGGTAAAAATTACACCGATCGAGACGCAGACTGCTACCGTCCAGACCCGTTCCGGTAAACAACTTCAGCCGGCAGCCGAAATCTTCGAACCAGGGATACAAGAACAACGAAGGATGTACAACAAAGCTAGTCACTGGACCACAACAGAACCACCAGTATTCCCAGAACCCATTCCGGTGACTCAGGCTTCTTCATCAAGGGATGAAACACCACAAAAGGAAGCATCAGCAGAACCATCATCAGTAGAAACGACAGCAGACACTTCTGCGTCGGTAGAAACTCCAAATCTAAAAGAATCAGACAGTCAAGCTCAACAGACCTGGGAAATTCTGTCCAAGGCATCCATCACTCTACCTCTAGGCCAACTTCTGGCCTTAGTACCTGGAATCCGACAGCAGTTTCAGCGACAGTTCAGCCCAGTACCTTCCTGCATTCCGACAACAGCCACAGTTCAACCAGAACCTGAGGCAGCAATTGATCATGCAGTGCCCTTGATTACAGTATGGTATAAAAATCAGAAAATCACGCAAGTACTGATTGATGGAGGTTCAGGAGTAAACATTGCAACCGCAGCATTATGCAAAAAGCTAGGCTGGACCGAAATTGAACCAGTTCAATTCTTTGTTCGAATGGCAGATCAATCAAGAGTCCATCCTGTAGGACTTGTGCGGAATGTACCCATCACTCTACAAGGAACGACTTTCAAGATGACTTTTGTCATACTAGATCTACCCGAATCCACTTTGGATTACAATCTTCTTTTCGGCCGACCTTGGCTAAAGCATGCGAAGGTAATACAGGATTGGTCCGCACAAGAGCTTACATTCAAGGATGCCCATCGCAAATATGTCGTAAAATTAGACGCTATACAATCTTGTGACCCTCACGCCAGACCATATTTTGCTGAACCAGTGCATATGTTAGATGGACTATCAGATGACGAAGAAGAACAATTTCTGAAGAGTAATGTCGATTTAATGTCTCTAGGAACTGTTGATCTACAATCCGTCATAGATAATTGGAACACATCAATATGTACAGTAGTAGCTATCACCGGAAAGTCGGTCCGGGAAGATACTCCCTCAACCCATGACGATGAATTACAACCACTGCTCAAACCAACAGACGATACAGAAAAACCTCAACAATTTTATGTCCCAGAAGACCAGCTGATCACGCACGATCTCGGAGACAGAGATCATCCACGACCAGTGAAAATAAGGCAGAACTTACCAGAACCATTTAAGGAGGATTTGATCGAACTTCTTCGCGAATTCACAGACGTCTTTGCATGGGATTACAAGGACATGAAAGGCTTAGATCCGCGCATCTATCAACACAGAGTCACGTTGAAACCAGAAGCGAAACCAACCAGACAACCCAGCTACAGAATGAACCCCCATTATGCAGCACAGGTAAAAGCCGAAATCGATAGACTGTTAAAAGTCGGATTCATTGTACCAGTAGAACACGCCGAATGGATCTCACCCATTGTGATCGTGCCGAAGAAAAACAAGCAATTACGTATCTGTGTGGATTACCGGAAATTGAATGCAGCAACAGTTCCAGATCCTTTTCCAATCCCCTTTTTGGATACCATGCTGGACAAAGTCGCAGGTCATGAAATGTATTCATTTTTAGATGGATACAGCGGCTACAATCAGGTTAGAATGGCTGAAGAGGATATACCAAAAACAGCCTTCATTACCAATTGGGATGTCTTTGCCTGCACAGTAATGTGGTTTGGATTGCGAAATGCACCAAGTACATTTCAAAGATGTATGCAGGAGATATTTTCTCCTTATCTCACTTCATTCATGCAAGTATATCTCGACGACTTCTCGATCTTTGGAAAGATGGTAGCACATTTGTTTCATCTACGTTGCTGTTTTCAGAAGTGTAGAGAATATAGACTCTGCCTTAACCCCAACAAATCA
Source organism: Ceratopteris richardii (assembly GCA_020310875.1). Classification (NCBI taxonomy): domain Eukaryota; kingdom Viridiplantae; phylum Streptophyta; class Polypodiopsida; order Polypodiales; family Pteridaceae; genus Ceratopteris; species Ceratopteris richardii. The sequence goes on along the minus strand of CM035421.1, from coordinate 52,545,460 downwards.
GTGTTTGCAGTTTCTTGTGGCAAGCTACTTGGGCATATTGTATCTGCTCAAGGCATTCGAGTAGACCCAGATAAGATTTCAGCGATTTTAGAAGCCCCGATACCCACGACTCCGAAAGAAGTGATGCGTTTTATGGGACAAATACGGTGGCATGGCAGACATCTTCGGTGGCTTGCTCACCTAGCAGTACCTTTGAACAAGCTAATCACAAAAACTCCCCGACAGTTTGAATGGACTGAAGAATGTCAGATTACATTTGATCGACTCAAGTATCTCCTAACGCAAGCCCCGATTTTACAACCACCGGACTGGGACAATCCGTTCCATGTTTTTGTCGATGCTTCAGACACTGCAATTGGCAGTATCCTGATGCAACAAACGGAGAAGTGGTTTCGCCCTGTTTATTACGCCAGTAGAAGGCTTGCACCTGCAGAAAAGAACTATTCCACCACGGAGAGAGAATGTCTAGGATTGATCTATTCCATCAAAAAGTTCAGACATTATCTACTAGGCCGGAAATTTACCTTCCATGTGGATCACGCTGCCCTTGTCTATCTAGTTAGACAGCAGCATTTAGGTGGACGATTAGCACGATGGGTGCTACTTTTACAAGAATTCGACTATGATGTCATTCACCGACCCGGAAATGCACATGCCTTAGCAGATTTCTTATCACGTCTAGATTCCGGTGAAGCTCCGGTAGGCATAGATGATACGACTCCTGCGATTTATAATGCTGAACCACTGCCCGATGAGATTGCCAATTTACAAACACCACATACATACTATGATCAGATTCTAACTTTTCTCACCGACGGATGTTTTCCAGCTGAGACTGCCAAGGCAGTTCGAAGGAAAATTGCGATCTTTAGCCGCCGATTTCGGTTAATCGCTGGTCAACTATATTATGCAGATCATACCGGAATACTACTTCGCTGTATTCCTCCACATGAAGTTGACTCAGTCATCACTTTGGCTCACTCAATTCCTTCAGGTGGCCATTTCGCAGCAGACTTAACTCACCGGAAAATTCTGCAAGGAGGACTCTGGTGGCCAACAATGCACAGGGACATCTCACAGTTTATTAAACAGTGTGATAATTGTCAAAGAACTGGTCAACCCTTACAACGGCATCTTTTTCCCCTGCAACCCATCTTACCATTAGAACCTTTTCAGAAATGGGGTTTAGATTTTATCGGGCCCATTACACCTCCAGCAGTATCCAGTAACAATCGATACATATTGACTTGCACAGATTACGCAACTCGATGGGCAGAAGCTTGGGCTTTGCGATCTGCTACAGCAGTTACGGTAGCAAAATGTCTGCTCACAGATGTCTTTCCACGGTTTGGATTACCACTGGAAATTGTCTCAGATCAAGGTACTCATTTTGTAAACAATTTAATGAAGGCTCTCACACAGTCCTTCCAAGTCACACATAAATTTAGCTCTCCTTATTATCCACGTGCCAATGGATTGGCCGAGAGTACAAACAAATCACTGTTAAATATCCTCCGGAAGTTAATCATGGAAGCACCGGAAAGATGGGATCAATTACTACCTGCGGTTCTATGGGCATACCGAACTACATATAAGGTAACAACAGGCTTAACACCTTTCAAGCTAGCTTATGGCTTAGAAGCCATCGCTCCCATGGAAGTCGTCATCCCAAGTTTGCGGGTAGCAATCGCTCAGAAGATGCTACCGGAATCTTCACTGACAACACGAATGGACGCACTCAGAAAACTCGATGAGCACCGATGGCTCAGTTTTTTAACCATGCGTGAAGTTCAACTAAGGCAGGCTAAGACGCACGATCGATATTTAAAGACGCCAGTCTTTTCGATAGGACAGCTTGTACTCTTCTATAATGCAAAATCGGACAGAGCAGCCGGAAAATTCAAACTACGATGGTTCGGCCCTTTCAAGATCTCAGCACAAGTAGGTCCGGCAACTTTTCGGTTGACTACGTTGACCGAAATTCCACTTCCCAAGGTAATTAATGGATCGAAGTTGCGGCCGTATTATCCCACTCCCACTACGCATTAAAGCCTTCGGCGACGAACCGCGTTTTGTATATATTTTTGCGTTTGTTCTTTTAGCCGTCTTTTGTACAGATCTTTATGATACCAGCCGCCTCTCCCTATCAATCACTCAGTACGCACGCATGCAACCCATGTCGTTCCCACACCACACAATGATCTTCACCTCCACACCGTGTTCCACATATTTAAACTCCTCAGTTGCGTCAGAACCGCTATTGTGTTTTTGTGATTGTATGTGTTACCCGAGTATTCTGTGTGTTCTGCGCCTGTGACCGCCATGGAAGCTCTAGCTAACTACACCGCTTTCAGTGAAGGTATCCCGGCCGATGTAGGCGAATACCTGCGATGCAGAGGGTTGGCCAACTTCGCTGAGTTGCCTTGGCACTCAGTGAAAGCCCATCCCTTCGCTGCACAGATCATCCAAGCCATTGCCCAAAGCCCCCCCGCAGACCGACAATGGATCTTCCTTTCCCTTCCACACAGAACTGTCATCACCTTCCAAGCCTTCGCCGACGCCTACCGCCTCACCCCGCAAGGCCGCGAAAATGGCACGAGCATCCCTGTTGCTCGAATGACCGAACTTTTTCCTCGCTCCTCCTCCAACGAATACGCCATCCTATGCCGCCCAGACCCCGAGCGATCCGCCCTCCAATTCCTTGTAGCAATTCTCAACCTGCAGAAGAGAACATATGGTATCTCTCGCCCTTTCTACTCCGCCTTAGAATCAGCAGCCCGCGAACCTGTAAACTTTGCCTCCTACTTCTGCATGAGAATCCATAAAGAGTGCGTAGCTATCGTTAAACAGCTTCAAAAGGGATCCACCCCACGCTCTCGCCTTCCCCACATCATCTCCTTCCTCTTTCCCACCATTCTCGCCGCACAACCCCCACCCACAGGCCCCGCAATTAGGCACGAGGAATCAGCACAGCCGATCGAAGACAGCGAAGACGAAGACGAAGAAATTAATCAGCTCTTCCGGACCAAGCGCATTCGAATCAGCTCCTCCGAAAGTGAAGCCCAGAGGTCCGCCGAAAAAGATCAGGACACCAAGCCGGACGACCACGAAGAAACATATCACGACACCGCCACTTCCATACATAACGAAACCTCGACGGAGCAACCAGACCAGCAGGAGCAAGCCGAAACAGAAATACTATCCACCGAAAAAGAATCTGAGCACCACCAAGATGAACAGGAGTCCGCTACCAAAGCATTAGATCGACTCATCGACGCCATCAACCAGACAGAAACACTCGCCGAGGTAAACCCCTCAGACACCGTCCTCCCTACGTCACCTCCTGCCGAACCCCTACCCCCACCGGAACCACCCCTTCCACCCTTCACCGAACCAGCACCATCCTCTTCTTCCTCCCCTAACTACTCTCCACCCAACTCCCAGCAACTACGTTCCGATACACCCTCTCAACTACCACCGCCACCCAATGCCTTCTCGGAACTTGCCGCCATGGGGCAGTTCCTCATTCAGCTATCACACCAGTTGCCCGCACAATTTACAGCCGCTACAAACAGCCTGAAAGCTGAATACCAGCACAAAGTAGACACCATAGAAGCCGACATCACCCCCCTCCAGGAAGAGATCGTCGCCGTAAAGGCAGAAAACCATCACCTGCAGACACTGATAGCCGAACTCCAAGCACGGTTTTCAACAGAACAGACCTTATTACAACAACGAGATGCAGCCCTGGAACAGCTCGCTGCCAAAGACCTGATTATCCAAGATGCCAATGAGGAAATTCAAAACCTGAAGACCGCCCTTCAGGAACAAGAAGACATCAACGCCTCTCTCGAAGATTTGGCCGCAGACTCGAAAAACCAATTACAAGAAGCCACCCAGAAGCTGCAGGAGCAACAGAAAGAAGCTGCCGAAGTTCAAGAACGATTACGGCGAGCCGAAGAATGCGCCGAAGCGGTCAATAGTATCCTTAAACGACAATTAATAAAGGAAGGCCAATACCAGAAAGACATCGCCGCTACCCGCAGAGAACGAGACACATTCAGGAGAACGCTGGATTTCCAAACCCAACAATTTGAACGCAACGACAACCAAATACGCAACCAGAAGGAGTGTATCCACGAGCTGCAGAACAAATTAACCGAAATTACGACCGCCCGAGATGCAGCGCTCGCCAACGACTTTTATTTACAGGAGGCTTTCCTTCAAACCCAAGCCGACATTTTGTTAAGTCAAGCCATAGCCCTCAGTGCAGTTAGAACCGACGCACAAGTATTAGAACCCACCACCTTAGTCCAGATGCTAGAAACCCTTAAAAAGAAAATTACCCGAACATTTAGACTTGCCAGAAGTATGTATCTAGAAGGTATCATATCCGAACCATAGATACTTGTAGGTACGAGTCCCGAGGACCCGATAATACTAAGTCCGAAAGTTAGTATTAGAAGTCACGAATTTTTAGGCATAAGACTTTCACACATGTAAAAGACGTTCCCAGTCCAGCACCAGTCTCCCGAATGATGATTTTTTGATTCGAAAATCTCGGCAAGCAGCATACAATGTCATATCAGAATGGAATACCATCATTCTAGCGACAGGCAGCTTAAGGCCTCGCACTTATAAATACGAATACCCGGGAATGCACACTTACACCAAACGGTGTGCGACTACCACCGATACTACATCACAGGGGCTTCGATCGCGCTGGTAAGACACTAGGCGTACGCTGTGTGCCTTAGTGTGGAACAAGACTGAAGACAACGCTCTTCATGGTGGCCGGAAAGAGTGATGAAGCAAGGAAACGTCAAGGATGATGCCGATGCGGACGAAAGCAAGACAGGAAGTAACGAAGTGCGAATACGACTGCAGGGAAGAATTGATCAATTCCAGCGACTCGGGAGAAGTGATCATGGCTAGCGATTCGGAAGACGACAGGCGAAACAAACAGGATAATGACGAGGATTTGATGGAGAATATCAAAAGACTTCGGCAACATCACCAGAGGATGGGACTCCTACAGTTTGCTAAGTCACCATGGGGACAGTGCACCTGTTCCGCCACTAGAACAAGTGCGATCAGAAAAGATTGGGGAGTTAAATTCCTAGCACGGACCGACAGACACCAGAAATGGATATCTCGGCCAGGTGGTGATAGGATACTGTATGACTACATGACTTCTGCAGAAGACACGGATTCAACAGCACAGAGGGTACTTTGATTCCATCGACGAAGCGATTACAGCACATGACAAGGCCAATTGACAAGGCCAAGTTGTCTGTGCTAACTCACGAACAGCTTCTTTTACTCTCGATGCAGCTAACAATCATATCATGATCTGACCTCCTATTGTATGTATATATGGACATGCTTTTCAGGATGACTTAGATGTTCAGAAAACTATTTAAAGGAAGAGCTGCGAGTTTTGAATCCTTGAGGCAACTAGACCAGCCATACAAGTTTGAAGGAAATATGGAGAAAAGAGACGACCTACCACGGACAGCGACATATTCGGGATTGGAAGATAGTTGCAGAACATATCTATCTATCTATCCATCTATCTGCTGCATAGCCCCAGGCAAAAGGCTATCACCAACAGTACTGCACTTGCGGGTTCGAGTCCACCGTGCGTGCCAGTGTTAGACGGCCGCCGAACAAAGGACAATTGTACTTAGACAGAGGTTTTTAATGTAGAAACAATTGTACTTAGACAGAGGTTTTAATGTAGAAAGAACCCTTCTGACAGTACGCGATAAAGAAAGATTCGCGTAAAACCTGGTAACAAAACTCTATTTAAAGCCATGAAAAGGGACGAGAAAAGAGAAGAGGGAGGAGGAGAGAGTCCCCGTGTTTTTTGGAAGTTGCGAATACATTGTGAGAGTTCCCGGTTTGGGGTTATTTTACTTCGTTTACTGTGTGCAGCGCGTAGAGTGTTTTGGTTCTGTTCTGTCTGTGCCCTTTGTCTGTGTAATCATTCGACTGTGTATGTGTGATACATTGTGTGTTACGAGTTGGTACAGCGATTGTGAGAGTTTGTTCGGTAACGAGCTAAAGAGCCTCCGGTGTTTTGGGAATTGTACGTATAAGTGTTGTATGTGTCGAACAAGAATAACTCTGTTCTGTCTTGTCTGCTCCTTTTCCTCTCCTGTGTATGTGCTTGTGTGCGTATGTGCGTTATATGTAGCGTTACGAATTGACACGGTGTTGCAGAGATTTCACCCGGTAATGATTAAAGTAATCCCTAAGTGCTAGTCGACAGGAATGTGTTTGCCTGATCGTTCGTCTGTGGAGCGCGGACGTATAGAGAACGAACATGGTTCGATTGTGAGTTATGAATCTCTGTGAATGACGGAGCAGGTAGTATATCTATGTTCAGACAGTACCAGTAATGTCAAGAATACAAGTAGAATGATGATAACGTGCGCAACAAACTATAGTCAGTAGGTCTTGCAAATCGAATGTGATACTCGGCAGAGTCGTAAATTGTGCAGAAGGATTTTGTGGCGTATTCGTGTTAAGTTACCAGCAGCGTGCCTTGTATATTGACTCTCAATCCGGATTACTGCTCAACTGTCGTAGCAGATAGATCTTGGAGAACGGGACTCTAAGACGTTGATAGCCTTGGTTGATCAGAAAAGAAACCACTGAGCTAAGACGCGCTGACCGAGTAACCAGCGAGTGAGAAGTTGGGAAAATAGTATAGGGCCTCTGTCTAACAGACCCCTACCACTCCCAAGAACCCACGTGGCTAGAGTCAATCTATTTTTACGGTAAGAGTAAATACAGAAAAGGAGAGACTCGGAAATATCTGGCACGCAGGTGTGGAGCCAGATTCTGGAGTCTCCGAAGGGTTGTTGCGTTGAAGTAGTACTTAACGACCGCGGTAGGTACGTAACAGTTACGATAATCATAAACGACGAGTTAACCTTTAACAAGCCGGGTAGGAGTAACGCGGTAAGTCGCCCCGCGCCGTAAGTCGTGAACCACTGGGAAGGGCTTCTACCGTCCGCGCGTAGCACATCTCCACGGGAGTGACACTAGGCGGTGCCGACGGGCCTCTCCTCGCGAGGGCTCGGGCCGGCTCTTGTGCAAGAAAAGCTTCAATTTTGGGTGTGTGGGCAAGTTGGTCCCCTCCCTCTCATTTTGTGGGCTGCCGGTACAAGTTTTATAACAGTTTTTAGGCATTTTGCAAGTGGGATTTGGGGGAGAAAATAGAATCGCTCAGCTCTGTGCTTGTGCCCCCTCATTCTACCTAACTTAAGGATGTACCATGTCAAGTTTGAGAAAATTTGGAGAGGCGCTTCATAGGCCTCGGAGCCCGCGAAGTTTCGGGCAGATTTCGGTTATAACAGTTTGGGAACAAGTAAGTGTGCCGCCCCGATTCCACTTTGTGCTAGAAAAGTCTTGACCCTTATGTTGGGTGTTCCGCACTCTTTTGGTGAGGCTATGGAAGCCGAACCGTTGGTTAGCTTGTGCGCTCCGAGTGTAGGAGTGTGTTTTCGGATGGAAAAGGTTGCGCGGGCCGGCGGGTTGGACATGGTCCTCCCGTGTGGGCCGTCTCTTGGTATCGCGCCTGCGGGTCTCCATGAAGCCGGGGCTAGTTGTGTGGGCCGTCGGGTTGAACATGGTTCTCCCGTTCGGGCCGTCTTTGGGTTTGGCCATGCTCGCGGGTCCTTCTAAGGCCGGGGCAAGTTTATGGCCGTTTCAGTGCGTCGCGCCCGCGGGTCCTCTCAAGGCCGGGGCTTGTGTGTTGGTTGACCGGCGGGCTTGGACTTGGGTTCCTCCCCGTTCGTGTCGGTTCGTGGTAAGCGCCCGCGGGTCCTCGTAAGGCCGGGGCAAAGTTGTGTGTTGGTTGGCCAGCGGGCTTGGATTTGGATTCCTCCCCGTTCGTGTCATTGTGGGTGAGCGCCCGTGTGTGGGCTTGGCCGTCGGGTTGGACTTGGTTTCCTCCCGATTGTGCATCTTGAGGTTTGCGTGCCCGCGGGTTCCCGTTAGAGGCCGGGGCAAGTTTGGGTAAAAGGAAAAGGCTATGCCGGCGGGCAGTGACGTTGAGGTCCCCCTCGCGCGGCTAGCAAGTTGGCAAAGGTTAAGTGTGAGCGGCCGACGGGTAGTGACGGTTAGGTCCCCCTCGTGCGGTCCGCGCGTGCGGGTTCCTTCGAGACCGAGGCAAAGTTGGAAAAGGGAAAAAGGCAACCCACCGGCGGGCAGTGATGTTTAGGTCCCCCTTGCGCGGTTGGGCAGTAGAAATGGGAAAAGCGAGTCCGCGGGCTCCTTCGAGACCGGGACAAGGTAGCGTGGTCGACGGGCAGTGACGTTAAGGTCCCCCTCGTTCGATTCACTAGGTCGGCAAGTGTGTGGGTTGGGCAGACGGGCAGTGACAATGATAGGTCCCCCTCGTTCTGTACCTTTGTGGGTTGAGTCCGTGGGTTCCGTTGTGACCGGGACAAGTGTGTGGGTGTGGCCGGCGAGTGTGGCTGGGATCCCCTCGTCCGTGCCTTTTGTGTGAGCCGCCTGCGGGTCCCGGTAGAGGCCGAGGCTTATGTGCTTGGGTAGCTCGTGGTGTGCCTTCGGGGCCCAAGTTATCGTTTCGGAAAGGTTGGCCGACGCAAGAGTAAGCCGCTATGCGCAGTGCGATCGTGCCTTTGGTACGCAAAGCTTGTGGGCCGACGATAGGCTCGTCTTGGTTGAGGTGGGAATTGCCAAGGAGCGCATGATGGGCGTGTGCTAGGCGGATGTAATGGGATCCGTTGCCTCTTGGTGATTGGTTTTGCAAGGCTGAAAATATGGCGGGTGTGTGGCACGGTTCGAGACGGTCGTGCCCATCACATAAGGTGATTTTCAGGAACTCGGCTAGCATGTTGTAAGTCGCGCGTTCGCCGCATGTCTATGCCTTCGTTACGTAAAGCTTGAGGGCCGCCGATAGTCCTCTCTTTTGGTGGGCTTCGCCTTGGCCGGTGTATGGGCGCCGTGCCTTGGTGATTTTGGACGTTGGAATGGAAACAACGGGATGTGTGTGTGGAGTGGCAGCGAGGCCTCGTCCACCACAATGTTTTTGGGTTTGACCCTCTTTTGCATATCAGCCCGGGAAGGGGCATTCTTGTTCTCTTTTTGAGAACGGCTTAGTGTCGTTTGGCACTAAGTTTTTATCTGCGGTTTGGAAAGGCCCATCCTGTTGCACGGCAACAAAGGGCAATGTCTTCGGACATCGGCTTGAAGTCTTGATGCGTCAAGCTTCACGCTTTATGGAAAGGAAAGGCCCATTCTTATCGCAGGGCGATAAAGGGGCAAGATGAACGTCCGGATTGCGACTTGACTCTAGGGGATTGATCACCCTCTTCACGATAAGAGTTGTCTTGGATTTTCCAAGTGCTAAGGCCCAAATATATCGTATGGACGATACATGGGCAAGGTGAACCGTTCATAAGCGAATTGAGTGGGATGGACTGGCCATCTGTCTTGACGATAGGATCTCTTTGAAGGTTCTTGGACGTAAGTTCGCATTCAGCCTAACAAGAGGCAAACAAACTGCGAGGTCCCCTTAAGTGCAAAATTTGGCTCATGTGGAGCTTGACTTTGTCCCGATGCAGTCGAAGTGGGGCAAGTCATCTTCTTCGTAGTCCCTTTGCTTCGAGCCAAACCAACGGTGTTAGGTTCGCACCTCTTGCACAAGTAAGTTTCCCTTAGATATGTTTTTGCACGACAACCCATGGTTATAAGGACACTGCTCCAACCTTTGAGAGTAAGAACACCATGCAAAGTCATAAAAGCCATTTCACGAAACGTCACCCCTGCAACTACACCGTAAACAGGATTAAGTTAGCACCTGTAGGTGAACTTCTCGAGGACGAGAAGTCTGTTGAAGAGGGGGTGAATATGTGACGGCCCTGTATTTCTATCCAGCCCATCTTGGTGCTTGGGTGGTATTCCCTGCTGCGCCGAATTGTGCGCAACTATAAGGGGAGTGGGTTCCGTGACATCCTCTGCACGGCGGACCGGACTGGAGTGCCTCCAACGTGCGGGCTAAGAAGCACTATGGACGTAGGTGCCGAGCCTTCCCTTCCTCACCGTTTTGGAGAACGTCGGTTGTCTCTAGAATCGTGGGTAGATGCCCGGTAACGGGAGCATCCCCCGCCCCGTCTCGGCGGGTCTTGGGTCCCTTGACGGTTATGAGCCGTGAGGTTGGCACGCCTAGGCCAGCCACCTCGTATCTTCGGGTTGAGGTCCCTTTGGGGTTGGCTTGAGTATGACGGCCTCCCCGTTTTGGTTTAGGACTAAACGTCCGCTCCGCACTTGGGTGTGCGTTTCATCGTTTGACGGTGCCCCGCGAGAATGCGTTTGTCTACGTGCGGCCGTTCTCAACTACTCGGGGAAATTCTAAGTCGCTTCCGCATGCGTAGGCCTTCGGGCCGTTCTATCTTTGTTTGTGAGCTTCCGCGCGTTATCTTTGGAGTCCCTTCGTTTCGGGTTACTCTCGGGCAAAGGCCTTTGGACGTCCCTTCGCGCAAGCTCAAGTTTTGAGCGGGTTCGAGCCGATGGGCTGCCCCTTGGACTTGGGTTTGCAACCTTGTACTTCACAACAGGGAGCTTAAATGAAAAAAGAGAATCTTTCAGGGAACGTGCAGGTAACTGCAAAAGTACGCACCCTTGTAAAAAAATCCTCTATTTAAGGCAATGAAAAGAAAGAGCAGGCAGTCCCTGTTTTGTGGGAATTGTAGTGTGTTGTCTGATTAAGGCTTGCTGAGATTGCTATCACGTCTTGTGTGCGCGTATATGTTGTTGAAAGGATGAGTTTTGCTTGATCTGTTCCGTCTGTACTCCTACTAGTCGAGTATACTCACCTTAATACGGGAAGACGAATCAACTGTATTGTGTGGCGAATCTGTTCGGTGATGGTTAAGTAGGATTCTGAGTATGAACAAGTGTGGTATGTTATCTGTTAGTTCTTCTGTGAAGTAAGTAGCGCGAAGAGTAATCTCGAATTAATTGTTTGTAGAGTCCTTGTGAGCGATTGAAGTTGTTACTACACCATATATTTGCTGTTTACCTCAACTTCAGAAGATTAGTAGCTGTAACGGTCTGAGTGTGAGTAGAACAGTGTCGGTGTATGTTTGTTGAGGAGATTAACTATTCGAATCCGCGTGACTTTAAGGCATACGGTCTAATTGGCATACCTACCTACTTTGAAGAAGTACGCAGTAGGTAATTTTGTTATTGAAGTATCTTTTGCGTGTAGAGTACGTAATCGGCCGGCTAACCTCAGTCCTGTAGTTCTAATTCCAATACACTGAACAGACTTCCGTTGTTCAGGGACGGATACTGAGCTAAGGACGGAACAACCGTAAGATTGTGTGTTAAATTGGGAAAATAGTACAGGGCCTCTTTCTAATAGACCCCTACCACTCCCAAGAACCCACGTGGCTAAGAGAGGGATTGCGATTAGAAGTATTTGGAACCGATCAAACGTGAAGTATCTGAATCGAAGTAGAGTAACGCTTAAACCCATAAACGAGTAGCAGTCTAACATTAACATTTGGCACCGTCTGTGGGAAAGTGGCAACTGTTTACCAGTCTCTGCAGTAAAGTAGCATTTGATTACGAGTTACTTGTGAGAAAGTGGCATTAGAGTGCTAAGCGGGTTGTAAGAAGCAAGCATCCAGTAACATTTGATCTACTGACAGTAGCAACAGACCCAGATTGTTGCAAACTGCTCATATAGTATCACTGGGCAATGATACATGCCGGTTACTCGGTCTGGTGAAACGTATCCTAGGACCCAGACGACGGGAACAAGAAAAGTACAAAAAACAACTCTAGGAGAAAAAGGTATAACGCGACCTGACTCAGTAGTCGAGCAAGTTAAGGACGCTAGAATTAATTCCGGTCATATTCCGGTGAAACGATCAGCGCCTTTGGTACATGCTGGTGTCACCTCGACCCAGCCTAACCAAAGTACAGTAATTCCAGAATCTATCAAGACGCCGCTGGAGATTAGACAAACTCTAGGAAAAGAAATCAGTAAAAGCGAAAAACGCTACAGTCTGGTAGACTGTCAGCTCATTTCGGTGATATTCCGGTGATAGAAACACCAACTGGCGGTCAAGGATTAGCATTTTTTGTAGAATCCTCAGCCAGACCCGCGTGTCTAGAAGAAAGATTTCGGATATTGGACATCCAGAAAGAAGGAGACCTATTCGAAGCTGAGGTCCGAAGTATCCTGCGCAAAAACAGCACACCGGAAGGCACGCCATCCGGCGATCCAGATTCTGATAGTTCAATTAATCAACCTCAAGATACAGAAGAAGGACCGGAGACACCCACGATGAACGGACAGCAACAACAACAACAGTTAGGTCAACCAAGGCCGCCTCCAACAGGAGTAACATACACGAAATTTGGTGGATTCCCAGGAGATGACCCAGATGCTCACGTACGCACTTTCGAGATCAGTCATGCAGTCCTCAACCATCCACCGGATCAGGCGTATAAGGCCATTGTTTTTCAATCTACACTGGTCAATGAAGCAGCGAGATGGCTCACGGAATATGATATTAATCATTTTGGTACTTACGATGCAGTACGAGATGCCTTTCTACAACGATTCAAACTAAAGAAGAATCCTGCTGAAATCTTTGAGTATCTACAGAACAACCGGCAGAAGGCAAATCAGACTGTCCAGGAATACGCTACTCTCTTTAGAACACATTTACGGCAGATACCACAGGCACATGCTAATCTACCTGACGATGTCATCTCTCAATGGTTTATCAATGGACTAACCCCACAATTGAAGCAGATCATGATTATCAGATGTGTTGGAGCAATGACACTGGATGCAGTCATTGCAATGGCTCTACAGTTGGAATCCAAGGTTGGTGGATTTTCAGAAGACTTGGAATGGTTAAGGACAAACAAAAATATGACTGAAGATATAACCAGGCAAGTATACTGCACCACGTGCAAAAATTCAGGCCATACAAGTGCTAACTGTGCACTAAATCAGACATTCTGCGCTATCTGCAACACTGCCGGACACTCCACCAGAAATTGTCTCTACAATGCCAGAATACAAGGAACAGCAACAGTCAATGTTGTTATACAAGAACATGGACAGGCAGCGAATAACTATGTACCTCCGCAACTGAGAAACAATCAACCACAAGGATATCGAAACTACCGAGGACAGAGGAACAATAACTATAATGCAAACCGCTGGCAGAACGAACCACCACCGGAAAAACCCAATTTACCACCGCCACGCTATCATTTTTGTGGTGAATTCGGACACATTAGAAGATATTGCAAAGACGCAGCTGAGTATGATCAAAGGAAGAAGGAGCGGCAAAACCCAATGGCCAACATGGTACAAATTACACCAGTGGAAACGCAAACTGCTACAGTCCAGACCCGATCAGGTAAACAACTGCAGCCAGCAGCAGAAGTATTTGAACCAGGGATACGAGAACAACATAGGATGTATAACAAGGCTAGTCACTGGACCGCCACAGAACCACCAGTGTTCCCAGAACCTATTCCGATGACTCAGACCTCGTCAGCAAAGGAAGGAATGCAACAAGAGAAAGCAGCAGCAGAACAACCATCAGCAGTAGACATAACAGCAGATACATCGGCAACAGCAGAGACCTCAAGTCCAAAGGAGCAGGATAACCAATCTCAGCAGGCTTGGGAAATTTTATCCAAGGCATCTATCACCTTACCTCTCGGCCAACTTTTGACGTTAGTGCCTGGAATCCGGCAACAGTTTCAACAACATTTTAACCCGGCATCTTGCATTCTGGCAACCGCCGCAGTTCAACCAGAATCTGATTCTACGGTTGATCATGCAGTGCCCTTGATTACAGTATGGTATAAGAATCAGAAGATCACGCAGGTATTAATTGACGGAGGCTCCGGCGTAAACATTGCAACCGCAGCATTATGTAAAAAGCTAGGCTGGACCGAAATCGAACCAGTTCAATTCTTTGTCAGAATGGCTGATCAATCTAGAGTCCATCCCGTAGGACTTGTACGGAATGTACCCATTACTCTACAAGGTACGACTTTCAAAATGACTTTTGTTATACTAGATCTGCCCGAATCCACCTTGGATTACAACCTTCTTTTCGGCCGACCTTGGCTGAAGCATGCAAAGGTAATACAGGACTGGTCTGCGCAAGAGCTCACATTCAAAGATGCCAATCGTAAATATGTGGTAAAACTAGATGCTATACAACCCTGCGAACTTCACGCCATACCTTATCTCGCTGAACCAGTTCATATGTTAGATGGACTATCAGATGATGAAGAAGAGCAATTTCTGAAGAATAACGCCGACTTAATGTCTCTAGGAACTGTTGATCTACAGTCCGTCATTAATAACTGGAACACTTCAGTTTGTGCAGTAGTAGCTATCACCGAAAAGTCTGAACAAGTAGATACTGCTTCACAACCACTATTCAAGCCAACAGAGGATACAGAGGCCCACAACAATTTTATGTCCCTTAAGACCAGCTGATCACGTACAATCTAGGAGACAAGGACCATCCTCGACCTGTAAAAATAAGGCAAAACTTACCGGAAATCTTTCAGGCTAATTTGATTCAGCTCCTTCGCGAATTCTCAGACGTCTTTGCATGGGATTACAAAGATATGAAAGGATTAGATCCGCGCATATATCAACACAGAGTCATGCTGAAGCCTGAAGCTAAACCGAATAGGCAGCCCAGCTATCGGATGAATCCCAATTATGCATCTCAGGTAAAAGCCGAACTTGACAGATTATTAAAAGTAGGATTCATCGTACCAGTAGAACATGCTGAATGGATTTCACCAATTGTGATTGTGCCAAAGAAAAATAAGCAACTACGAATCTGTGTAGACTACCGGAAATTGAACGCAGCAACAGTACCAGATCCTTTCCCGATCCCCTTTTTGGATACCATGCTTGATAGGGTAGCAGGCCACGAAATGTATTCATTCTTAGACGGATACAACAGTTACAATCAGGTTAGAATGGCTGAAGAAGATATACCAAAAACTGCTTTCATTACCAATTGGGGAGTCTTCGCCTGCACCGTAATGTGGTTCGGATTAAGAAATGCACCAAGTACATTTCAGCAATGTATGCAGGAGATATTTTCTCCTTATCTCACTACATTCATGCAAGTATATCTTGACGACTTCTCAATCTTTGGGAAGATGATAGCACATTTAAGTCATTTACGATGTTGTTTTCAGAAGTGTAGAGAATATAGACTCTGCCTTAATCCAAACAAATCTGTGTTTGCGGTCTCATGTGGCAAACTACTTGGGCATATTGTATCCGCTCAAGGTATCCGAGTAGACCCAGATAAGATTTCGGCAATTTTAGAAGCATCGGTACCCGCAACTCCAAAAGAAGTAATGCGTTTTATGGGTCAAATACGGTGGCATGGCAGACACTTACGGTGGCTTGCTCACCTTGCAGTACCAGTGAACAGGCTAATCACAAAAACTCCCCGACAGTTTGAATGGACTGAAGAATGCCAAACTACATTTGATCGGCTCAAGTAACTCCTGACACAAGCCCCAATTTTACAACCACCGGACTGGGACAATCCGTTCCGTGTTTTTGTCGACGCTTCAGATATTGCAATTGGCAGTATTCTGATGCAGCAAACAGATAAGTGGTTTCGCCCTATTTATTACGCCAGTAGAAGGCTTGCACCGGCAGAAAAGAACTATTCCACTACTGAAAGAGAATGTCTAGGATTGATTTACTCAATCAAAAAGTTCAGACATTGTCTACTAGGCCGGAAGTTTACCTTTCATGTGGACCATGCTGCCCTTGTTTATCTAGTAAGACAGCAGCATTTAGGTGGACGATTAGCAGGATGGGTGCTACTTTTACAAGAATTCGACTATGACGTCAATCACCGACCCGGAAAAGCACATGCCCTAGCAGATTTCTTATCTCGCTTGGATTTTGGTGAAGCTCCGGTAGGCATAGATGACACGACTCCTACGATTTATAATGCTGAACCACTATCAGATGAGATGGCCAACCCACAAGAATCATCTACATACTATGATCAGATTCTAACTTTTCTCACCGA
>CM035421.1:52154354-52524354 GCA_020310875.1 Ceratopteris richardii | reverse complement strand
ACTGAGCTACACCAAATTTTGGCGCCATTGCCGGGGATCAAGCTTTGAGGACGAGCATTGTGATGGTAAGACGTAGAGTTGAGGCGTTGGAGTCATAGGTATTTTCTTTACTGTTATCTATTTTCCTTTGTTTTCTTCACCATATTCATCACCATCATCATCAGCGCCATCCCCCACATCCATCTCCATCATCATGACATTTTCAGTTTTTTGGTCAAATCACCATTCCCATACCATTCCCCTCATTTCACTTGTGAGAGAGAGCGAGAGAGCGAGTTTGTGCTTGTGCTATTGTGTGTTTGCTAAGATTTTTTGCAGGAATCAGCATCCCCAGCAGCTGCACGAGCTCCAATAGGTAAAATTTTTGACTGTGCAGGTCCCAAGGCATTAACCTCTGTCAATCGGGACTGATAGAAAAGTTCATCTTTTTGCAAAACAAAGTGCATAACCATGATGTGTATGCCTAGAGCATCTTGAATATGTGTTTGTAATTTTAAAAATCCTCAGTTTTCTGTCAATCGTGATCGACACGTCAATCGCGATCAACAAACGACGACGGACACTTGCCGACGGACCTGTCAATCGCGATCAACACGTCCATCGCGATCGACAGAGTCAACGACTGACTAACCATGACCGATAGATTTTTAGGCGTTGCATGTGTCAATCGTGATCGACACATCAATCATGATTGACCCATCAATCGCGATCGACAACCTCGACGGACATGTCAATCACACCTGACCCACTCAACGACTATTTGACCATGATCGACAAAGCCCTCGAGTGACACATGTCAATCGCGACTGACCCATCCATCGTGACTGACTTGTCAATCATGATTGACAGAGTCAACGACCCTTTGACCATGATTGATAAAATTTTTGGGCCATGTGTCAATCACGATTGACCCATCAATCGCGATTGATAGCCACGACGGACCTCTCAATAGCGATTGACACGTCGATCATGACTGACATATCAATCGCGATTGACAGAACTTTTGATTGCGATTGACAAGCAAATTCAGCCATTTTTTAGGGCAAAAACATTGGATCTATTTTTGGCCAAAATTGGGGAAAAATTAAGGGGAATAAGAACATAGTGAAGCCTTAGAACACAGTGCGAGTCATTCCTGTTTGTTTGTTTGCCTGTTTTAACCATGTTTTAGCTCCAGAACCCTGAACTGACATAAATTTCTCATACGAAATCTGTTTACTGTGATTTTGGTTTTGTTGGCCATACCTAGGGGGAAGAAAACTGAGGGATCTTTAGGATTGTTTTCCATAAAGCCAAAGAACAATTTGATCTCTAAATTGCATGAAGGAACATGGTCTATTGTGTCGATTGAATTCAAATCTTGAGCTAACTTTGGGACTTTTAGAGGTCCATTGAGAGCATTGAAGGGTACTCGAAGCAAGAGTAAGTGCAAGCTTGGGAGCACACGTTTCCTGGGCACACGAGGGCAACCAAGGGGAGAAACTAAAGGTTGGAAATTCTCAACACCCTCTATCAATTCCTAGCATAGGCTAAGTACGGATAGAGGTTTTGATCAATTAGGGTTACGTTAAGCACGACCAAGTCCAAGAACTCTAATCACTCAAGTGCAAGTACAAAGAAATTACATTGGCAAAATAACTTAAGAGAAAATAATTTAAATGAAGCGACCAAACTCAAGTACGATAAAACCTAAGTATTCCTTGTGACGACGAATGATTGGACAAGAAGTGAAATCAGAAAAAAATTAAAAAGAACAAGTGAATAATACAAACTAATCTGCAATGAGGTTGTACTTGGGAAATTGGGACTATTCAATTAGGCATATGAACCTTAGATCAGGACGACACCTAGGGAGAGATACATAGAGTCTTAGGTCTTCAGAGGCTAGTGTCAATCATAGTGCTAAGTCTTGGGCCCAGCAGTTGAGCCATCATTTGCACTACCCTAGCTCTCAAACTAGCGAGTCTGAGATGTCTCACGGTATGGAGAGACCCACAGGAGTTCAAGTGTGCCATACTTACAAAGGGTTGAAGGTCCTTAGAAGACGCAACTCGAATACCTGAGGACCAACCGATTGGGTGCTTACATCTATGAGGACGGCCTAGGAAGATCTGTGGTCCAGATCAATAACCCAGATCAACCCATCGGACTCGAACATCTAGCAGTCAAGTTTGAAAATGGATCATACCTGGACAAAGAAGGAACCATATACGTAGTCACCAGTCACCCAGATAGGACAGACGAATTTGGTAATGTGATCCTAGAGACAGACATAGGTGACCTAGAGCAAGTGAACATAGGGGGAGAGCCTAAAACCCCTCGAGGCAAATCAGCTCTCACTAGAATTATCATGCCAGAGTGGGTTCACTAGGACAATAAGAGCATAGATCTTCTTTTAAACCCAGAGACCGATGAAGCCTTTTGGAGGTATAAGCCTGATCAGCCAAATGAGGTAGGAACTATCACGATCTATGAGTTCAAAGACCCTAATAGTCTAGACAAAGTGAGCTATTCAGACAAGACCTCAGAGAGGATCTTTGTGGTCACAAAACATGGTAGGCATGCCTACACTTGGAAGGGTAAATTGATCTTTCCCCAACCAAGATCTAATGTGTCTTATGGTCACCTAGGAGCTGGAACGTCCCAAGCTCATGGAGCTCAAAGGGACAGAAATAGAGATAGACCAGAAGTAAGCTTTGCCAACCCCTTGGGAAGAGAAAGGATGACAATAGAGAGAGATAGAGAAGAAACTGAGAGACCTAGAGCCCCAAGAAACCTAAGAAATGTTGATGAATTTCCTTTGCCAAGGCCTAGAGAACACACGAGGACCCTGAGGCCAACTCAATTGGTGAAGTCCATGAAGAATTACTTCGATGGCACTAGAGACCCCTACAATCATGTGGCCAAGTTTAGGCAAGTCTTGAGAGCGGAACAAGTGGAGGACCTATTCACACAATACAATGCCTTTGGTCTAACCCTGAGAAACATAGCCCTTACATGGTTTCAACCCCTACATGAGAGATAATTCTGAAACATAGAACAACTTCTAGAGGCCTTCACCACGGAATTCTCTAAGAGTGGCATAAGGCATAATACATCCTCATTGATTCATTCTCACATACCACCACCACCTTCATCCCTACCACCACCTCATTCACCACCTTCCAACCCACCGCATACAACTCCGCCACCCCCTAGAGTAGGATCAATATTGGCTGACCCCACTCCTGAGGACATAGACATGATGTTTAAAGCATATCATGCCCGAATTCAAGAAGGGCCAAATGTTACAGATCATGACAAGTGCTACCTAGAGCTGATCTAGAGATAGAGAGAACCAAGCTTTGTGCTAAGATGGTAGCATTCGCTGAGACCATGTTTGAAGCAAGTCGCCTTTTCAACTACTCTTTCTCTGCTAAGGCACAGTTGCACTTTGATGGACTATTGGAGAAGTTGGAGAGCATAATTGCAAGATCTGATAAGGAAGCCATATCCCAAGGAAGAGCCAAGGCGAGTGAAAGAATAAGTATTCCTCGCTAGGAAGCTTATGTGCCTAATTCCATGGAACCAGACACCTCTTCTTCTATTAATAGGCATTCACCAGAGTTCCTACGAGAGATTCAAGAAGAGAAATGGGCCAAAGAAAGTGAAGTCCCTCCTCCCATTCGAGATTAGACTTCCAGTCTAATTCTTTACAGGAACTACCCCATTTCACAGGCCCATGGGAAGCTAAGTCTACTTGTATGAGAGCACCCACGGTCATGGTAAGAAACGAAGACTCAGCCATATCTAGGAACATAGAGGTAGTGAAAAACACTAAAGTGCAGTGCAATCTCACTTTAGAAGAGCTACTCGAGGTGAGGCCAGAATTATGGAAACATGTAGCCAATCAAGTGCCAAAAGTAGCAAAACCTTGTTCCCAAGTAGGATCTCATAGAACGGTGCTAGAAATACCTTTGGACAAGATAGGAGACATGAGTGAAGGAGAAGAAGGAAACACCTATCTTCCCATTACCCATCAGGGGTACACAACCAAGGCAATTCTTGACTCAGGAGCAAGAGTTGCAATTGCTACCACTTCCCTATGGAAGCGATGGGGCAAGCTAGCACTTAGATAAATGAGAATGAAATTGCAGATGTCTGATGGTCACATTGAGAGACCCTTAGGACTACTGGAAGGCATTACTCTCACTACATGTGGTGTTGAGTTCGAGCATACATTTGCTATATGTGACTTTAGCAAAAATCAGGCATATGAGATGATTTTGGGAAGACCATTTCTGCGACAGTTGCAAGTGGTACAAGATTGGGGAGCCAATTCCTTGTATTTGCAACACTTAGGTGTTACAACCAAAGTTAATCTCAAGGACTATTCTCATAGAGATGTACGCCCATCCAATGGAATCCCATCCATAGGGCCAATGATGATACTGAGTCAGTGCACTCCATAGGATCAAGATCCTCATGGATGCATGAAGACACTCACTTATGGATGTGTAGAGTAGCACTAGAAGAAGAGAAGAGAGAGAAAGCCAGAGAGATAGGTGCGAAGGAAACCCATAGATCAATTGAAGACCCAGCCTATGCACCTGTAGTATTTCTTGACGAAGAATTTGAACCTCACGGTTGGTCGGAAATTTTAGTAGCAATGGATGTAGCCATCAATGAAGAACAATGGACACCCCACTATGACGAGGATGGCTATGACGTTCAAGAAGAATGTGAACCTAGCACTGATGCATTTGAGGATGCAAGTGACTCCGATCTAGAGTCAATCATTATGGACCCACCATTTGCATCAGATGAAGAATACTTCCATGAAGCAGAAGTTCTTCCCCAGAGACATGAAGAGCTCATGAATGATGTGAGGCAAACCTCCCAAGTGACCGCCAAGAGCGAAGGTAAGAAGAGGAAGAAGAGAGTAGTCACACAAGAAGAGGAAGAATCTTTGTTTGAGGTCCCTGACAATTTTAAGAAGTATGAGATAGATGATAGAAGAGTCATGATAAGAATGCCTAAACGTGAGGCTCAATCAAGAGAGGCCTATGATAACAAAGATAACACCAAGAAAATAGTTGTGGCCATAGAAGAAGGAGAAGGGAGATGCACGTACATAGGACATGACCTAACGAAAGAAGAAGAGCAAGAGTTGATAGCCTTGCTAAGAGAATACAGAGATGTATTCGCGTGGAGTTATAAGAACTTGAAAGGTGTCGACCTAGACATATGCTCACACACGATTTCCATGACCTCAGATGCAAAACCCTCTAAGCAGAAGCCATACACATATAATGATAATTATGCTGCCAAGATAAAAGAAGAGAAAGATCGCTTGGTTGAAGCTGGATTTATCTCTCAAATTGAGCACACTGAATGGGTACCCCCCATCGTAGTTGTGCCCAAGAAGAATTGAAAGCTACATGTGTGCATTAACTTGAACAAGGTTAATGGAGCCACCATTCGAGATAACTATCCGCTTTCTATCACTAAGCATCTACTAGAAAGAGTAGGGGGCAAGGAGGTGTATAGCTTCCTTGATGGATTTTCTGGCTACAATCAAGTAGCCATAGCTCTAGAAGATCAGCATAAGATGGCTTTTGCCACAAAGTGGGGCATATTCACCTTTAGAGTAATGCCATTTGGTCTCACCAATGCCCCTGCTACCTTTCAGAGACTGATGTGCCATGTGTTTAAAGAGTTCTTGAGGAAGAATTTGGAAGTCTATGTTGATGATCTCTGTGCTCATTCCAACGTTAGACAGACACATATACCTGAACTCAGGCAAATCTTTGACAAATGTAGAGAATATCAAATCTGTTTGAACCCAGAAAAGTGTGTTTTCATGGTCAGGCAAGGCAAGATTCTAGGACACATAGTGTCAAGGAATGGCATATCCACAAATGAGGAGAAGGTGAAAGCTATAGCAGAGCTACCTAGGCCAAAGAATGTCAAGGAAGTGCAAGCTTTCATGGGGCATTGTGGTTACTACCGACGTTTTATACACATGTATGCCATCATTGCAAAGCCTCTGTATGGACTTTTGACCAATTTTGAGTGGACTAATGAATGTGAGAACTCCTTCAATGAGCTTATATGGTGATTATGTTCAACACCAATCTTGACCACACCAGATTGGAACAAGCCATTCCATGTCCACGTGGACGCATCTAATTATGCTATTGGGTGTGTCCTTGCACAACCTACTAGTGAGGGTAATATGGATCTTCATATTGCCTATGCTAGTAGACAGTTGAACGTTGCTGAACGGAACTACACGACCACTGAACGAGAAGAATTAGGCATGGTATATGCGGTTAAAAAGTTTAGACACTATTTTCTTGCAAATAAGTTTAAATTTTTTACAGACCATCAGGCATTGTTGTACTTAGTGAACAAGCCATGCAATACAGGCAGATTAGTGAGATGGTTTCTCTTGTTAATGGAATATGACTTTGAGGTTGTGGTGAGGAAAGGCAAGACTCATTTGAGAGTAGATCATCTCTCTAGGCTCACATCCGGAGAGGCCCCACAAGGAGTATCATATGACCTTCCTGATGCTTACTTGTTTAATTTGGAAGTTGTACCTCAGTGGGCTAAGACATTAGTGCTAGTATTGACATACGGGCCTAGCCACACTGTAATAAACACTCAAGATAAGGAGGTAGTAAAAGCACAGAAGTACCATATCATGGCAGGGAGCATGTACAAGCATACAGATCAGGGAATATTAGCCTGTTGTGTGGAGGAAGATGAGTATGCAAAAGGGTTGCAATTAGCACATGTAGTTGCACTAGAGCAACATTACTCAAGGCAAAGAACCCTACAGACACTAAGGAGACTCGGAGTGCATTGACCAACTATGGAAGCAGATGTCCATAAGATGTGTAAGGAATGCCCAGTCTGTAGTATTAGACCACCTGTGTAGCACGCTACTTTGTACCAAGTGTCTCTAGTACCAGATTGGAGTGAACCATTAGTATCCTTGCTGAGGAAGAAAACATTCCCTCAAGACATGACTTTGGCTAGGCAAAGAATTTTTGAACAAGAAGCCCTAGACTACTCACTCATTGGTGATAACTTATACAAGCGTGGAAAAGATAGTTACCTCAGATTATGTGTCGATGAGAGTGAATACCTCAAAATATTGGAAACTGCTCACCAAAGTGTAGGAGGAGGATACTTTGGTCCAGATCGGGTGATCAAGGAAATACTTTTGCAGGTCTTTGGTGGCCAACCCTTCACATGGTTGCGCATACCTATGTGAAGAGGTGTGATGCTTGTCAGCAAACTTAGTATCCTATACACAAAGATGAGATGCCATTGAAACCTATGATGGGTGGATGTGCATTCTCTAAGTGGGGAATAGACTTTGTAGGTCCTATTAATCCCCCAGCCAAGGGTTCACATGCTGAATATATCATTGTTGCCATTGATTATCTGACCAAATGGGTAGAAGTAAAAGCCACAACAAAGAACGATGCTCAAACAACAGCTAAGTTCTTATTTGAGAATGTGTTCACAAGGTATGGGCTACCTATAGAGCTAGTCAGTGATAGAGGCACTCACTTCTTGAATGAAGTTATCGAAAATCTTCTCGAAGAGTTCTTGGTAGTACACAAGAAGTCTGCCCCTATTACCCACAAGCTAATGGACAAGTCGAGAGCACAAATAAGATTCTATGCAATGTACTGACGAAATTAGTGAACAATAAACGCTCTGATTCAGACAAACAGCTATACCATGTTGTTTGGGCATACCGAGTTGCCTATAAAACGGTACTCCAAGCACACCCTTTCACATGGTATTTGGCCAGAATGCAGAGCTACCATTGGATTTTTTGATACCCACATTGAGAGTAGCACAAGAAGATGATTAGACAGGCCATGAACTCTCCTCTAGAATCTTTGACCTTGAGCGATTAGGTGAAACAAGATTAAGAGTTGTAGTAGGAATTTATGCAGCCAAGAAAAGACAAAAAGCATATTTTGATGCACATGTGAAGGATAAGGGCTTGAAGGCAGGAGACCTAGTCCTAGTCTACACTTTGAAGCAACATGCATGGAAATTAGAGAAGAGAGGCTATGGAGCCATGATTTTCAATAGGATCTCCACAAGTGGAGCAGTTCAATTAGCCACTCTGGAAGGTGACATCCTACCAAGTTACATTAGCAGATGCAAAGTCAAACTATATCAAGAACCCCTCACTGAGGTAATGCTCAATCGACTCAACACTGCCAAGAAACACAAAGAAGAGGAAAAGACAATTCGAGAAGAAGCAGAGGTAGAAGCATTGGAGTGCATTCGAAGAATGAAACTGAGAAGAGAGGGTAGAGATCAGCCTAGGAAAGATGACTATGCGGACCTAGGATATCATATGGCTATGTGTGAAGTCTCAAGTGCAAGTCCCCATAGAATAATTGATTGATGTCCTTTTGTAACCTTAGAGATAGGACAAGGAAAGAGTGCAAGGACTGTACGGGCCTTGATTGACTCAGGTGCAGCCACTAGTGCTGTTAAACATTCTTGCTGTCAACAATTGAACTTAAGTGTCAATCCTATAGAAGCATATCTCATAGGATTGGGAGGTGTAGAAACCCCTTGCATGGGCGAGGTGGAACTTCCTCTCTACATCCAAGATGTTGTTATGACAGTCAAAGTACTAGGGTGTCAAGATGAGGATCTCAGTGAACCTCTTGTCTTGGGTCAAGACTGGATCTATGATCATGCCGTCAACCTAAACCTAAGAAGTGGACTTCTTCAGGTCTGGGTAAATCAGAACCGCATTACCATTGAGCTAGGAAATGAAGCACTCAAGGAACTAGGAAAGGCACAAACTCCTAGTCCTTCCAGGAGTCAACATGAAGATGACGATGCTACTCTTGTCCAAAACTATGTGATGCAGAGGGGTGAATGTCTCAACAAAGAAGTCAAGGAACGATGGAACTCCCTTCTATTCCAAAAGTCAGGGGGATACGTCCAATGAAGGCGGATCAAATGTAGAAGAGGCAGATGACCTATGCTCGAAGCAAAAAGGAAATACGAAGCAAGGTGTCTCAGCCACAGAAACAAATGTGGGTGCGGAAAGGCGAGCATCATGGTGCAATCAAGTCACAACTAGTGGCTCAACTTCATATTAGTGATCAATTACAAGACACTAATAAGAAGTGTTTCAAAAATTCTCCTATGAAAGTAAAGTCTATCTGGGTACCCAAGAAGTCGATGAAGGTTGACCCACAATCAAGACAATTTTGGGTGCCTAAGGCTTGCTTGCGGACTCAAATAGCCACACAAAGACCACACCATGTACAACACGGTTCACTCACTCGGACAGCTGATACCCACTCTTATTCGCCATGCACAAACACATATTCCCCTAGGAGCACAAGAAGAATCACTTGTAAATGGGTCCCTACAAAGCCTCATTTCCAAGCAGACACTCTTATCAAGCCCTCCAGAGTCTCCACAAAGTGAAAACCAAAAGCCATCTGCTATGTTTGGCAGCACAAAGCTTGTAATAAACCCCCCGACCCCCAATTGTAAATTTATCTCCACCTACTATCTGCATCATCCTCACACTGCATCATTCCATTTAGCTCATAGGACTATTCATTCACTAATTACACACACTATCACCGAGCACTCATTAACCCACTAACCTATCACTGACCTCATGTTAATGTTGTAATCAAGACAAAAATTGTTCTATCTTGTCCTTTACAATGTTAACACATGCTTCTAACCAGCAAACAAGAAGTAACATGGCAGAAGCAGCAGGAACTAGTTCCCAAGCAGGATCCAGAGCCCAAATAGTGGATATTGAAACTCTCCTCCTCGAACCACAACTCACCGAGAGGCTGCAAGAACTCAGGGTGGTGCATATCCTTCCCATTCAGAACCCTCCGCAGGGGCACATGTCACACGTTGGCAAACATGCACACTGGTTCAGTGATGTTGCAGGTCCATTAGGAGAAGGAACATACTTCTGGGAAGCTGAATTAGAGTTTAATGGAAAGTGGGGGAGGTATCATTTCTTCATCCGAGAATTCGAGAAATATCAGGATGTAGAAGTAATGAGATCAGTATGGACAAAGGCGGCTTAGATAGCTATTTTAGAGCACTCTTACCTAAGCCTGATTTTTTATGCTGCTCCTACTTGATTAGCACAATCACCCCTAGTAGAGCCAAAGGGGGAGATAGTACATTTGTTTTCCCATCGCTAACACGAGGCCATGAATTGAAAAGATTTAAACTTACCCTCAACCTAGTACGGTAATCCTTGGACATGAACGGCATGCACATTCCCACAGAGAAAGAAACATTGATCCTTGGAAGAATGAAACACAAAGATCTTAACAAGTTAAATGATATGGTTGCTATGAAACCTACCATTGCCCTCCACCTTCGCACAGTCATGCAACACTTTGCCTTTCCAGCCCAAGAGTGCTTCACCATGCCACCCAAAAGAATTTGGTTTAGCTTGTACTTGGTAGAGACAAGAAACCTCACAATTAATCTACCCCACTCGATCATAGATCAAATCCACCTAGCACATCAGGGCTGGAATAAGAAACATAAGAATGTGCTTCATGGATGTTGTGTACTGACAAGGATCATTTACAGGTGAAAATTTAGCTTATGATGTGCCTATTCAAAGAGCACTAGTGTGGTCCCGAGCCTAGGAATTCCAGTGACGGCTATCAACAACAGGGCCACCTTCGAAGAAAATGAGGGGCGCAGTTCAAATACCCTGTGCATAAGCAAGGGGTGCCACCCTCACACCAGAGGTGACACCACCTCAGACTAGACATGTCCATCCATTTACTATTCGCTTACCCAGACAAAGTGCATAAGAACCCAATTTGGTTTTCCTTCCGATTCCATCGAACTTGGAGTTCCCACAGGGCTACACCTTGGACGATTTGATAGATGAAGAAATTGCTGGCATGATTAATGAAGCCAATCTTGAGATGGAAGTAGAACAAACCCAAGGACCACAACCAACCACAACGACTTCAGCTCATTCCCAACCTGACATAGTGAATGTCGATGAAGATGAAGAAG
The DNA here is from genome assembly GCA_020310875.1 of Ceratopteris richardii. NCBI lineage: Eukaryota > Viridiplantae > Streptophyta > Polypodiopsida > Polypodiales > Pteridaceae > Ceratopteris > Ceratopteris richardii. The sequence continues at coordinate 52,513,293 of CM035421.1, read as the reverse complement.
AGGCTGATGAAGAGGAGGCAGACGAGGAACATGACGAAGAGCAAGAAGACATTACAGAACTAGCAAATGCCCCAGCCTATACTGTGCAAATCAAAAGATTATATGAGACTATGAAGAGAGTCCAAGAGCATCACAAGCTGTCACTCAAAGCAGGAAAGATGCTAATAAGTCAGATGTTAGGAGAAGAAGGAGTGGATGAACTCTTTATTGAATCCATGAACCTGCAAGCAAAAGCACTAGGCTTGGATGAAGCCATTCATTCAGCTATGGCTTATATTCATCGCTTTGAGAAACGAGTGTCCACCCGTCCCCTTCGCTCTGGGAAACAAATCCACATAAATATATCGACACCAGGAGATACCACACAGACGGAAGAACAACAGGCGACACCACTATCACCACACCCCTCACCTCTCACTGCACAATTCACTTCGCCTCTTGACACTACCACCCCAATTTCCACAATCACCACATATGTCATGGGAATTCCTCTTTCTCTAGGCATCCAATTTGGAGGGGTTACCATGCCTACATTCACAACACTATTCATGAATATCACATCCACCCCACCCACTATTCCCATCTACACAGTCACACAAACTTTTGACACCATGGAGACATCACCAGCCACAACACCACTCCCTCCCCACACATAGCCACAATCTCCCATACTCCCCACCCACATCACCACTTGATTCCACCTCATTGACAATTCCCTTTCCCTTCCCCATTCCCCTTGCATCCTCTCCCTTCCCAACATTCTTAAGTGTAAATAATGTGTTTTCTACTTTACATCAGTGTGTATATCAACTATAGAGTGAATATTAGACTCTCGAAGATCATCATCGTCAATTAAATACGCACCACTAGCAACTACACAGGCGGCTTGCGACCATAGAAGAAGAAAATGTGGACCTGAATCAACGATATACTACACTTGAACTCGTCCACCAAACCTTACTAGAGGCCCCCAGCAATCCGACTCTTCCAAAGTTAAGAAATTAACAGCTTTTCTTGAACTCTATCAGTCAGAGAATGTGAAAGTTTGTTGCAACCTAACCTTACTGAGGAAGCACATGGCCACTGCCCTCGAAGAAAACAAGTGATTGCAAAAGTAGAATGGAGAAAACTTAGAGGTAGCACTGGAGGGCTCCCCTCTTGAGATTGATCTAGAAACGTTTAAGGTGATCCCTTTAAAAACTATGGAAACAATCCTTGAAGGTTATGCCGATCTGCTGGAAGCACATGAGGATGTAGAGAAAGAACGAGACACACTACACCGACAACTAAAGGAACAAGAGGAACAACCAAAGATCATAGAGTCGACACCACCTACAGAGGAAGTAAAGCATATTAAAGAGCAGGTCGAAGAATTACAAAGACATCTACTTCAGTATGAACGACAACCTTCCCCAATCATTGAACCAGAAGCGGAAGAATTAGTAGCCATAGAACTAGACGAATCATATGAGGATCCATATGTTCCTATGTCAATGCCGGGTGGCCAACAAACCTCCGAGGGATTGGACACACTAGAGGTAGAAGCCCCAGAATGGATGCCGACACTCGAGAAAATGGCCAGTACGCAGAACGATAGGGTGGTGGTACAAATTGAGTCAATGTCTAAGATTGAAGACGCCATTATAAAATCAGAATATTTCCAAAGCATGTCACATCACCAATGGATAGGCACAAATGACGATCAATATGTGCCCTATTGTGTACTCTTGGCAGATTATAATGCAGAAATTCAACGACGTTATGGCAAAGCTCCAACCTTCGCCACACAATTTGGCCCAAACGACATACCTAAAAGAGCGACACAAGGGTCCATCTTCCAACCTACCTGGAGATTGCGTCTCCTAGAAACGTATCCAGAGATGGTTCGTACCTGGAATAACATGCCATTATTCATCAAGTACAATCCATGCTACATTCTGATACTTAGAAGGTGCACATGGCCAGATTTTGCCATCACTGTGAAAAATGTTAAAGGCTGTGCTAAATGGTTAAACTATGTATACCTCACACCCCCAGGAGGCCAGGCTACAGTGGTGTACATGATCTCTACCATCCGGCACTGGGGAGTCAGACTACGGAGCACCCCTGACATAATGGCACAGATGTGCCTTAAGATATTCGAGTTGATGTTGGTGACCTTCAGAACCTTCAAAAATATTAAAGATCCACATTTCTCAGGCATTGGATTCTTAGCACGTAACCTCTACTTGGTCTATGATATGAGTACAACCCCCTCCATTCAGGTGATATATGCATGGCATGCACGGATTAAATACCTCCGAGCCTGCTACAAGCAAACATTTGAAGAGATCTTCATCATAGGGTTTTGGAAATACCACTCTGAAATCTTTGTTCCCAGACCCTCCCATCTACTCCAACTCTTTGCTACGGAGAGAACCTTACACTCCGAACAATTGTGTATGCCACATCTGGACGTCCCAGGCCCAGTGGATTAGGATGCTCTCCTAACAGATTTAGCAAAGGGTTTGAGGCTAGCAGAGCACCACTTAGCCACTGACGTGGTTGAATATTATGTGAAACGCTCAGCCAAACAAGGGTCTGTCAAAGACGACAAATGCGAGAGAGGGGGGAGTGTTGGCAGTGGTCAGGGCAGTCAAGGACTTACACGACAAGGAAGTCAACGAAGGGAGTCAGAGCAAAGGGAAGGCACAAGCAGGCAAAGCAGTCAACGCCGATCTAGCAAATAGGCCCCTAAATTTTTCCAAATAGTTCCCAATTAGTGATTTTAGTCACTCCACACCATTTTAAATACTATTCCATATTTTTCTAGCTCCATTTGTGCAAGCCAAGGATTCCTTGAACTTGAGGAGCATTAGAAGTACCTACCTATCAATTTTCATACTTTTTAGACTCCATTTGAACCCACAAATAGGCCCTGGAACCTAATTTTTAACTAGGTCGGACATTAGGTCTGGAAAGGGCCAAAACTAGTCAAAAAACTATAAAAAGAGCTAGAGAGCTCATTTTTGAGGTTAGCTTGTTGTAGAATTGAACTTGTAAGAGCACTTTTGAGTAATCTAAAAGAACTCCATTGTCTCTCTCTTTGTTCTTGCCGTGTGTGCACGTGTGCGTGCATGTGTGTGCATGTTAGTGTGCTTCTCACTCACACATTTGTGCCATCACTTGTTCGAGGTCTTCATACCATCCTCACGTCTTCCTGGATTGACATTAAAGGAGGTGCTACTCATCACTGAGCTACATTCAGCAAGAACTAACTATTGATATATGAGACAAAGAGTTTGGAGAAACTTTGAGCACTCAAAAATCAAAACCTTATTCTAAAATTTTGATGAAAAGCAAGTTTAAAGTTGAAAAGCATATGTGACATGTGGAAAATTTGGTGGATATCCTCCAATTCATTATGTAACTATGCATTACTCATAGAAAATATTTAGTAGTCTATGAAAATAAAAATGAAAAGAAAGACAAAAAGCCTAGTCTGTAGTTCTACCAATTTTCGCCAAAAAGACAAATTTAGGCTATTTTCAAAAAACATTTGCCTAGCTCTCTATGGCAAGGTTATTCTATATCAACACAAATTTGGAGATACCACTATCACTTCATGGAAGCTAGGCATTGAGATTGGCTAGGAGAAGACGTCTTCACCTTTGAGGAGATGATATAGGGTTGTACTTCTTCAAAGAATGTTCAGTAGCTAAGGTTGGAGCTTCTTCTTCAACAACAAGGATTACTTTAGCTTGAAACTTATCTACAATTGGAAGAGATCATCTTCTACACATGGACACTATGAACGTATGAAAATATGGAGCAGGATGTGCATTTATGTGCATATTTTTCTGATCCTTTATAACATTCATGTACTTCATGTTTTGGAACATATCGCATATATGTTGAGCTTTGCTTCTTAATCTCTCTATGATTTTTTCTATTCAGTCTCATGTCTCTATTTCATTTATGTCTTCATATTGATTGTAGATCCTCAAAACCAACAATTGGCATCGAAGAAGGTGCCAATAGTACACATAGAGCATGTTGAGACATAAGAGAATTATTATAAAAAGATAAGAGAATTACGAAAGACATAAGTCAAGCTCATTTCATTATGTGGTAATAGGTCTCTAAAAAAGGAACTTTTTAGAAGCTTGTTGAATACATAAACCAAAGGAGGTTAACTCAAGGAGGGGTCACATCAGCCTATGAAGAAGTATTTTGGATTTTGCACACTATTGTAGGAATTTAATATCAATGCAATCATCCCTTTGTTTTTCTCTATTCTTCCAAGAAACTATTTGGTTCAAAGAGTATGAGACGTCTAAGTGCTCCTTTTCATTTGTGGTATGGGGGTTCTTGTCATGATCAAAGTTCTCATGTGTGTTTGTTGTTATATTCCAGATATGTACATGCTTGAAGGAATGAGAAGTTCCTTGCTCGGGGGATAGCCAAGGCCAAAAGCCAGAGAGTTCATATGAGGTATCTACTCATGATGGCCAGATGAGTAGAGGGACCTTAGAGAGAACTCTAGATGGTGACTAAGCAATGCCTACAAATAGGCTAGGAGGTGAGTCATAGGCATGTCATTCTCCACTTGTCACATTTGGTGTCAGAACATAGAGAGAGATTTTGGGAAATCTCGTAACTCTCTTTTCTGAGGCGTTTTTCTTCTTTCCCTTGGCTCGATGGGCATGGATATGGTGAGGAATGAGTGTCCTAAGGGGGTATGCATACATTGAGGCCATTTTTCCGTGCGTCAATGGCTTCATACACGCATGATGAGCTCCGGTGTGAGGTAAGTATGCTTCTACCAAACTTTCGAAGCCTTTTTTTCTCTTTATTCCTTCTTCTTCTTGCAGATCTGTCCATGCTGCCATGGAGAACGGTCCATTTCGCACATTTTGATATGCGACAAGGGAGGGGTGATCTCTAACGGATAAAGAGATACTACTTCTAGAATTTTTGCAGCACATTCAACTTCGACTACAAAGAAAGAAAGAAGAAAGATTCTTAAAGTCAAGCATACATACATAGAATTTTATACATTTACACACACACACATACACACTCATGTTTGCTCACATAATGACACACATACGTAATCTAATTATGAATGTACTTATGCATTTGATTATGTATCTACACATATCTAAGATATAAATAAATAAAGAGAGAGAGAGAGAGTTAGAGAGGAAGAAAAGAAAGTGAAGGAGAAAGAGAAAGGATGAAAGAAGAGAAAGAGAGAAGGAGGAGATCCTAAGTGAGATAGAGTGAAGAATAGAGAGAGAATGAAAAGATTAGAAAGAGAGAGAAGAGTAAAGAAAGAGAAAAAAGAAAGATTGGAAGTAAGAGAAAAAGCAAGATTAACTTACCTACATTGACTAAATTGGGCATAACTCTCTCATGTGAAATCCAAATTGGACGATTCCACGAAAGAAGACTCCAAGTTTTTTCCAATGACTGGTTTGAAACCTATCATTGGATAATTATAAACCACCTGTATAGAGCATTTAATTCTCTGCATACTTCTTCAAAGAGTGTGTTGCCCACTCACCTAGCTCTATTATTTTGGCCATAACTTTAGAATATCCAAATCAAGAAATTCAACTTAGCATAGATTCTAGACTTCAAGAACTTTATTTTTTACTGTTACAATCCATATTTTGACCATTTCAAGCCATCTCTACACAAGGTTTTAGATGGTTGTTGGGGAGAAACTCTTTTTGAGTGAATGGAGTGTTTGATTATGATAATTAAGAGCTTTTAATCACGTTTTCAATCAGTTTGGAAAGGAATGAAGTGTTTTTCATACCTCTGCATCATATTTTTTCTCTTAAATATACTCATTTGAATACTTTTTGCATCAAAGTTTATAATTTTGCATTGTATTCTCTTCCAATTTTATGAAACCAATATTGGAATGTTCATTAAAGTTAGTTTTACATGAATTTATCTATGCACATGAAGTTACACTAACTTATTTTCATTCATGAAAGCATGCACAAGTTATTGTTGTGGGTTTCAAGATCTTTGCACATGTATTGGAGCAAGAAAAGATCTGGTTATGAGGGTGTGTAGAGCCCAAAAACACATTGTGGAAAAGTTTCTTATTTGTGAGTTTTTGGAGTAAAGAAAGTGGTTTTCCAACCACAAGGCTTATGATTATCATTGTAATGGTTATTATTATTTTTTTCATGCTTCATTTTTCTGGGAAAGTGCTGCCAAAAATTTTGTAGGCATATGGCATTATATGCCATGTGAGAACTAGAGTGATGTTGTCTTGTGAGAGAGAGGAAGTCTTATGTGTGCATAACTAAAAGCATATAAATTTGAAGTAGAGAAGAAGATGCATGAGTGGATACATGCATACATAGATGATATGATTGCTAGAAAGTTAGAGTGCATGATGCATTTTTCTGTGATAGAGGTACCATGTGTAGGCTAATTGTGCCTTTAAAAAGTAAATGACAAGGTATATGCATCAAGTACAACTAAGATATGTTTTCATCTAGTAACACATGAGCACATGATGAGTTAGGGTGAGCATGAGGTATGTGATAGAGGTACCATGCATAGGCTAACTGTGCCTTTAAAAAGTAAATGACGAGGTATATGCATCAAGTATAACTAAGATGTGTTTTTGTCTAGTAACACATGAGCGCATGAATTGTTCTTCATGAGAGTCTATGCACTTGATATAGAAGTTTATCAAGTATGTACTTGATATAGAAAGTATATGTATCAAGTATGTAAGCACATGAATTGTTCTTCATGCGAGTCTATGTACTTGATATAGAAGGTATATGTATCACCACGATGAGTTAGGGTGAGCATGAGGTATGTGATAGAGGTACCATCAGTAGGCTAATTGTGCCTTTAAAAAGTAATTGACAAGGTATATGCATCAAGTACAACTAAGATGTGTTTTATTCTTGTAACGTTTGACCACATGAACTTTTCTTCATGCGAGTCTATGTACTTGATATTGTTGGAGTTAGACGTCTGCAGAAGCACACAAACAACACAAAGAAGAAGAAGAAGCTTGAAGCACAACACACAATACTGAATGTATTACTAGAGAATGTACAAAGATAAGTAGCATATTAGGGAAATAGGCGTATATACAAGCCGGGGGAAAAAAACCTCCTAAAGAGGGAAAAAAGTGCCCCGGCAGTCCTAGAGTGTTCACACACATAACTAATAAAATATACCAACAAATCCCCCTTAGGAGTGATGCGATGAACAAGGAGCTAGCACCCATGTATAAGGAAGTGCCAAGCTATGTGGAAATCACTCTAGAAAAGGAAATAAGCCCAAAGCTTTGCGGAAATTTTTAAACTTCTCCTTAGAGCCTTCATGAAAAGGTCTTCAATGTTCTCCTGCATGGGCACATATACCAAGCTGATCTCCCCAGTAGAGAACCTCTCCCTGACATAATGATAATGCACCTCAATGTGCTTAGTGTGAGCATGGAACACAGGGTTCCTCACAATTGCCAATGAGCTCTGGCTGTCAGTGAAGATGATGGTCGTAGAAGACTGACCAACACCCAAATCAACCATAAGGCGTCTGAGTCACACACACTCAACAATTGCTATGAAAGTTGCCCTATACTCAGCCTCACAAGTGGAAGTGGCCACACTAGGCTGCTTCTTGCTCAACCAAGATATACATGAGCTACCAAGCATAAAGCAAAAGCCACTAGTGGACACACGAGTGTCATAGCAACCAGCCCAATCAGAGTAAAAAAAGCATGCAAATGTGGCAGTAGTAAACCCCCCTTGGGATAAAACAACCCAAGTAGTTGAGTACCACTCAACTAGCAAAAGATGTGCTTAAGCGCCTACCAATGCTTGACTCCTAGGCAATGCATAAACCTGCTCATCTGTGCGACAACAAACTGAATATCTCGCCAAGTAATGCATAAGTAAATCAGGCACCCAACAACCTGGTGATGGAGAACATCATCAAACACATCTCCAACATCATGAAGACTCAATCGAATACCTGTCTCCATAGAAGTGGCAATAAATTTACAGTCTTCAAGGCCAAAATGCTGCAATAATGTGTGAATATATTTCATTTGACACAAAGCCATTCCAGCATCAATGTGCATAAATTGAATGCACAAATAATGATGCAAATGCCCCAAATTAGACATCTCAAATGAGGCATGCAAATCAGCCTTAAAATTAGCAATATGACTCTCATGAAGACCAATGCCTGGCATGTCATCTCATAGTGCCTCTTCTGCAATCTGATGCAAAAGAGGCACTATGAGAGCCTAATCGAGTATGATATGATAGAGGTGCATCTAATTTGCTATCACGCAAGATCTGCACAAGCCATTTTGGCATAGTTCTTGCCTACTCAATATCAACTCTCTCATCAATAAGTGCATCATGTAAATCTGTATCAGAAATGGAATGATTTGCATCATCACATGAAACCTGCGAAGGCTGAGAAGTTGCCTCATTAGACTAGCACTAGACTGTCCACCTATAAAAAGAGGCAGCAAAGTATCATACATGTCTTTGCAGCTAATAGATGTCTCCTTAGTACATGAAAGCAATGGTTGAATAGCATCTTCCACAAAAACAACATCACGGCTAACCAAAATGTGTTTAGTATGTGGATGATATAGACGATATCCTTTACTTTTAGAACTTTACCCAAAAAAATACATTTTATTGCTTTATCATCCAATTTTTGCGATGTTGTTCGGGCACTAATGCATATGCCAAACAACCAAAAACACTCAGATGAGCAACAAATGGCTTGTGGTCATGCCAAGCCTCATATGGAGTGATAGATTGTAGTGCTTTAGTGGGACACCTATTAAGTACATATGTTGCACACATGACAACCTCAAAGCCAAAAACTATGTGGTAAAGGCTGACTCTTGACCATACACCTCGCCTCTCCATGAGTCACATGTTCTTTTGTTCAGCAACTCCATTCTATTGAGGTGTATATGACACTATACACTGGTGTTCTATCCCACGTTCAGCCAAAAATGCATTAAAATCAGAAGACATATATTCCCCTCCTCAATCAAAATGGAGGGTGCCCATTTTACATGCTGATAGATTTTCAGCCAAAACCAAAAACTGTTTGAAGCACATGAACACTTCACACTTTGCCTTCAATGGATATACCCATGCATGCCTAGAAAAATCATTGATGAAAGTCACGAAGTAAAGATAATTCCCAAAAGAAGGCATCTGCATAGGACCACATACATCACTATGTACAAGCTACAATTTTTTAGTAGCCCGAACTGAACCATCTTTTGGATAGGACGAACGTTGAATTTTGCCCAAAATACAACCTTCACAAACATGTTTTTCAGGTGCCTCAAGTTTGGGCAAAGACGAGGCCATTTCAGATTTCTACAAGCATAGCAAACTAGCAAAATTCAGATGACCAAAGCATGCATTCCAAAGCTTTGCTTCTGACATAGCTTGAGAATTATGTACTGCACATGCCGAATCATTTACAGATCTTCCATAGTCTATGATCTTATAAATCCCACGATATAAAATTCTAGAAGCAATAATCACCTCGCCATTTGATAGATCATGAATTGTACACCTGTCATCAACAAATTTCACAACCAAGCCAATCTTGGCTAATGCAGAAACTGATAATAGATTTTTCTTGATCCCTCACACAAACAAAGCATCTGAAAAAGTGAAAGAACTACCATTAGCAGTGGTCAAAATGATCTTACCAACTTCCATAATAGGATAAGAGGAGTTGTTGGTGCATGTGATAGTCCTATAGGGGCAGGCTCGACTAAAGAGAAGAAAGTGCATTGCGAGGTAATATGTTTGGTTGCCCCACTATCAAACAACTAAACATCTGAGTCTACGACAGACATGCTCTACTCATGAGAAGATGGGTCAAAACTACAAATAGTAGCAAACACCCATTCTTCTTCCTACACAAGATTAGCAGACTCTGTTTTTGGTGTAGAGGTGTCTGCAACAACCATTCTAGCCTCTTTCTTCTTTGCCTCTTTAGCAGCTAGTTTTGGATAGTTCTTTATGATATGATCATTTCCTTTATAATACTTGCAAAATTTTTTTTGCTTTTTTTATTTCTTTTCATCTTTGTCTTCCCTCTTCAATTGTGCAGAATTAGCAGATTTTTGCTTATTAATTGAAGAGCTCCATTTTCCTTTGGCCTTCTTACTAGCCAAGAAAGCTTGATCTGCAACACGCATAGTGGACCTGTTCTGCCTAGATTGATCCTCCTACAACAAAATAGAGACTAACTCCTCAAAAGACAAGGAATTTGGATTGCCTTTCATCATCAATCAAAGAGTAGAAGCAAAAGTCTGATATGAATCAGGAAGACCATTCAGAACATTCTGCACAAGTGAGCTATCTCGTATAATCTCATCAACAGAAATCAACTGTTCCTTCAAGTCTTTGATCTTTGTTAGAAAATTTTCCATAGAATCACCTTCATTCATGTGCTCACTCTCCAAATGTTTTTGGAGGTAAGCAACACGAGCCTCATTCCTAGCTTGCTACAATGTGGCAAGTGTATCCCAAGCATCCTTAGTTGTTCTGCAAGAGCGAATGTGAGGAATAATGGCACGTTTGATAGACAAAGCTATCAATGCATGTGCTTGGGCATCTCTGCCATCCCAATGAAATTGCTCTATAGTAGGTGTAGCAGAAACCATAGCATGAACAAGAATATGCGAAAACTGAAACAGGTATGATGATTATAGCAATCATTTATGTGGATGATATTATAGTCACAGGTCCTAGAGATGAAGATTTGCAGATGTTCAAAGAAGAATTGAAGCAAAAATTTGATGTGAATGATTCGGGAATATTGCATTATTATCTTGGGATTCAGTTTTTGTTTCGAGATGAGTGTATCTATATGACACAGCAGAAGTACATTGAGAAACTTTTGGAAAGGTTTCAGATGAGTGATTCTAAACCTATGCAAACACCTATGTACGTCTTTACAAATGGTAGCAAATGCAGAGCCATTTGATGCTACTCTATATACGCTATGTAATGCACGTCTTGATATATAGCTTGCAGTTTCTCAAGTAGCAAGGTTCATGCATAATCTGACAGTGTTACATTGGAAAGCAGTAAAGCAAATCTTTCGATATTTGAAGGGAACTTCAAATTTTGCTATGGTATTTTTGAAATTTACACATTTGTTACTGTTGGGGGTTTTCTTGGACGTGAAGGAGTTTGAGGGTTTGTAGGAGAAAAAAGAAGAAGAACAAGAGACGAAATAACTCAGACAAGCTTCTGCAGAAACACCCTTGAACCTTTGAACCTTGATTTTTTGATTACAATAGAAGGATTACACTATTTCATTCAATCCGAGTTAATACTCGGGCGCAATTACAGAGAATGCTCAATCATAAAAGATCAATTATCTCAGAATCTCCCAGCAGCCGGCCTCTTCTGCACCAGTCCTTCACTTGCTTCCAGCTTCTCCTTGTGCACACCTTGCACTAAGCTTCCACGAGCTGAGGGACTAATCTCTTTTGGGCCTGATCGCGGAGAGAGACTTTTGGGATTGGTCTCTTGCTTCGCACTCTCTGCACCTCCCTTAGCCTCACTTCTTGCACTCTTCACTTTCCGCGGTCGACACACACCAGTGACTCTTCACTTCTCCCTTTCTTCTTACTTCCAGTGTCCAAGAATAGCCTTTTGTCTCTCTTTTGTTGAGTCCGCCGGTTCCGCGCACTCTAACTGTAATACAATCTTGGTGCCCTTTCAATGTCCCAAGATTGTCTTTTGAACTGGTCACCAACGACTCACTACTTTGTCCTGTAGTGACTTTAGAACAAAAGTGACTTTAGAATAAAATTTTGATTGGGCGGCCCTATTTCCACCTTTGCGTACGCGGCCGCTTCCATACCTTCACCTTTACTTTTAATTCTTTACTTTGCACCTAAGATTTTAAATTCATCCTTTGAACCTTAAGAGAAAAAATACTTTGCACCCTTAGTTTCAACCGGTTAGGGCTCGACAGATGCCCACCACCTAAAGATCTCTCCGTCCCGGAGAGACAACAGCAATACAAAACAGATAAATTTCAAAGACAGCAGACAGGAAAAGAACGAAGCTGAGGCAAGAAAAGAGTTAAAGGGTGCGTATATTATTTAAGTAAGAAAAAGCATAAGGCACCCTACAAGAATTATTGACAAAATCAGAGGGATGAGAAATTTATTGACAAAGTGATAATGGAAGCTAAGAGCAATTATTATGAAGGGGATGAGCAATTTATTGAGACTGTGAACGACAAATTATTGTGCAGGGTGATTGGGATTCTCAGCCGATGTTGGTGGAGAGGGGGGCAAGGGAGCAGAAGCTTGTTCAATCATATGCTGTAGCGAACTAAGGCATTGCCTAAGATTGTCCCTGTCCCGTCGGATACGTCTGCATGCAGGGTTAGCACATAGCCCTAAGTTAGAGCGATTTTGAAGATCTTCTAAGGCTTTCAACGCAGAGTCGGCCATATCTCGATAGTGATCTCTCTCCTCTTTGAGCAATCGTGCCGTTTCATTGAGCGATTGCCATTGAGAAGTAGCCATGCGATTGATGTTGTCAATGGTTGAGATATATTGCTGATGAACCGACGCTGCCGCCGATACCGAATCTAAGGAAAGCTGGGAGGCTTGAGCACTGCCGAGGGCAACTGCGCTCGCGTCGCGGAGTGAATGTAAAAAGGAAGGGGTGGATGGGAGGTCAAATGGCGGAGTAGTGGAGGCAGGTGGATTTGGGGGGAGATTGGAAGGTTGGTTTACATGTGGACGGGGAGGAGGGGTTGTAGATGGAGAAGGAGCAGGTTGGTCACCGGTACGTTGAAAAACAGAACTCGGAGGACGAGGGGGTGTACAGGTGGGGTTTTGCGGGTCGAGTTGGGTTTGAATGTGTGGGCGAAAGGATGCGGCCGAAGAAGATCTCGGAGGGGGAACAGGTTCAGGAGTATGAATTGTGGCAGTAGCAGGAGATGTAGTGAGGAGAGGGGAGGCGGAGTGTGGATGAAGGGGAGGAATATCAGGTGGTGCGGAGGGTATTGTTGGAACGGAAGTCGAGCCAATGGAGAGTGTAGGGGAGGGGGGAGGGCGGGAGATGGAAGGCAGAACCTGAGCTGTGTGGGATTGGGGTAGTGAAGGATTAGCAAAATGCGCAGGGAGATGATATAACCAAGCTAGCAATGGAGAAGAATATATGGAAAAGGCACGAGATTGGCGAGTGATAGCTCCACGAAGTCTACTGGAGCGCAAGCTTAAGGAACTATAGAGGAGGGCGGCGTAGGGGTACAGGCGGCTAGTGAGGAAGCAGTAGAGTGGATCAACGATGCGAATATCGGATAGTGGAAGTCGAGAGGTGGGGCTACGAAGTAAAAAGAAAAAGATGAAGGAATTAAGAATGGATTGCATGCGGATGGAAAAACTTGCATGATTTTCAAAGCGAGCTTTACAAAATGCAATTGTGTCAGAGGGGGATACTCCCGAGTATAAGAACGGAGGGCTGCTGTAGTGAATGATGGAGGAGTGTATACTGGTGGCAAGGTCGGAGATGGTGAGAGTGCCGGTGCGAAAAGTGGGGAACAACCTGAGAGCTTCATAGACATCATTATGGTTGGATGGGTCCTGCAAGACAACATTGGCCAAGCCCAAAAGTCCTGCATACTGAAGATTTTCGGCTGAGAAAAGACTACGGAGATCAATGGGGGGAACGGATAGATGAAGACGAATTTGGATATTCAAATCCGGTGGAAGAAAAAGGCGCATGTAATCGCCTGAAGGGGAATAAGGTTGCGAGATCTGCGAAACAGAAGGAGAGGGAGAAGAGGAAGGGGGGCGAGGAAGGGAAGGTGGAGAATAAATATCGGTTGAATCAGAGCGAACGGAATAGGTAGGGATATTTAGAAGTGGGGGAGGAAATGGAGGATGAAGAGCGGAAGTCGAGGCATCTGGTGGGGGATAAGGGGAGTCTGTGGATGCAGGAAGCGGGGTGGGAAGTGAAACTGGCAATGTGGGGACCCGGTAGACGAGGGTGGTCATTGGTCGTGTATGCGAGGGTTGAGGATCTGAATGAGTGTCAGTGGGATGGGTCGTTTGTAAGGCCGAAGATGGGAATTCCGAAATAGCTGCCTGTGTTGAAGGATCGGCCATTTGGGACTGGAGCTTGAGGAGTTGGGAATATTGCAGATTGCGATGGGTGCGAAGTCCCCAGATGGGCAGAGAGCGCTGCGGGTGTGAGAGGCGGGGATTCGGAGGGGGTGGTGGGATGGGGAAGGCGGATGGGGTGGTGGGTTGGGGGAGGCGGAGGTGGTGAGGCGGGGTGAGAGGGAGTGGTGAGAAGGGGGATTCGGAGGGGGTGGTGGGATGGGGAAGGCGGATGGGATGGTGGGATGGGGGAGGCGGATGGGGTGGTGGGTTGGGGGAGGCGGATGGGTTGGGGGGTGGGGGGTTGGGGGAGGCGGATGGGGTGGGGGGTTGGGGGAGGCGGATGGGGTGGTGGGTTGGGGTTGAGAGAGGGGGGTTGGAGAGGGGGGGCGGACGCTGCGGATAGGGGGGTTGGAGAGGGGGGGCGGACGCTGCGGATAGGGGGGTTGGAGATGGGGGGGCGGAGCGCGGTTGAGAGGGCGGGTTGAGAGGTGGGGGGATTCGGATTGGGTGGTGGGTTGGGGGAGGCGGATGGGGGGGGTAGGCGAGGGGTGGGCGGACGCTGCAGAGGTCGGGGTGAGAGGGGGGAGTGGGTTGGGGGAGGCGGATGGGGGGGTGGGTTGGGGGAGGCGAGTGGGGTGGTGGGTCGGGAGATAGTGGGCGGGGGGTTGGATAGGGGGTGGGAAGGGGGGGTCCGATGGAGCAGTGGGCGGGGGGGTTGGATAGGGGGGTAGGAAGGGGGGGCCGGATGGGGTGGTGAGCGAGGGAGTTGGGAAGGGGCGGAGAACGCGGAGAGGGGGCGTGGAGAGGGGGGCGCGGTTGTGAGAGGGGGAAGTGGGGGGTAGGAGATGGGGGGGGGCGGACGCTGCAGAGGTCGGGGTGAGAGGGGGGAGTGGGTTGGGGGAGGCGGATGGTGGGGGGGGGTTGGGGGAGGCGGATGGGGGGGTGGGTTGGGGTTGAGAGAGGGGGTTGGAGATGGGGGGTAGGCGAGGGGTGGGCGGACGCTGCAGAGGTCGGGGTGAGAGGGGGGAGTGGGTTGGGGGAGGTGGATGGGGGGGTGGGTTGGGGGAGGCGGGTGGGGTGGTGGGTCGGAGATAGTTGGATAGGGGGGTAGGAAGGGGGGTCCGGATGGGGTGGTGAGCGAGGGAGTTGGGAAGGGGGCGGAGAACGCGAACAGGGGGCGCGGAGAGGGGGGTGCGGTTGTGAGAGGGGGAAGTGGGGGGTAGGAGATGGGGGGGGGGGCGGACGCTGCAGAGGTGGGGGTGAGAGGGGGGAGTGGGTTGGGGGAGGCGGATGGGGGGGGGGGGGGGTTGGGGGAGGCGGATGGGGGGGTGGGTTGGGGTTGAGAGAGGGGGTTGGAGATGGGGGGTAGGCGAGGGGGTGGGAGAGGGGGCGGAGAACGCGGAGAGGGGGCGCGGAGACGGGGGCGCGGTTGTGAGAGGGGGAAGTGGGGGGTAGGAGATGGGGGGGCGGACGCTGTAGAGGTTGGGGTGAGAGGGGGGAGTGGGTTGGGGGAGGCAGATGGGGGGGGGGGGGGTTGGGGGAGGCGGATGGGGGGGTGGGTTGGGGTTGAGAGAGGGGGTTGGAGATGGGGGGTAGGCGAGGGGTGGGCGGACGCTGCAGAGGTCGGGGTGAGAGGGGGGAGTGGGTTGGGGGAGGCGGATGGGGGGGTGGGTTGGGGGAGGCGGGTGGGGTGGTGGGTCGGGAGATAGTGGGCGGGGGGTTGGATAGGGGGTGGGAAGGGGGGGTCTGATGGAGCAGTGGGCGGGGGGGTTGGATAGGGGGGTAGGAAGGGGGGGCCGGATGGGGTGGTGAGCGAGGGAGTTGGGAAGGGGGCGGATAACGCGGAGAGGGGGCGCAGAGAGGGGGGCGCGGTTGTGAGAGGGGAAAGTGGGGGGTAGGAGATGGGGGGGGCGGACGCTGCAGAGGTCGGGGTGAGAGGGGGGAGTGGGTTGGGGGAGGCGGATGGGGGGGTCGGTTGGGGTTGAGAGAGGGGGTTGGAGATGGGGGGTAGGCGAGGGGTGGGGGGACGCTGCAGAGGTCGGGGTGAGAGGGGGGAGTGGGTTGGGGGAGGCGGATGGGGGGGTGGGTTGGGGGAGGCGGGTGGGGTGGTGGGTCGGGAGATAGTGGGCGGGGGGTTGGATAGGGGGTGGGAAGGGGGCTCCACGGGAGTAGTGGGCGGGGGGGTTGGATAGGGAGGTAGGAAGGGGGGTCCGGATGGGGTGGTGAGCGAGGGAGTTGGGAAGGGGGCGGAGAACGCGGAGAGGGGGGCGCGGTTGTGAGAGGGGGAAGTGGGGGGTAGGAGATGGGGGGGGGGGCGGACGCTGCAGAGGTCGGGGTGAGAGGGGGGAGTGGGTTGGGGGAGGCGGATGGGGGGGGGGTTGGGGGAGGCGGATGGGGGGGGTGGGTTGGGGTTGAGAGAGGGGGTTGGAGATGGGGGGTAGGCGAGGGGTGGGCGGACGCTGCAGAGGTCAGGGTGAGAGGGGGGAGTGGGTTGGGGGAGGCGGATGGGGGGGTGGGTTGGGGGAGGCGGGTGGGGTGGTGGGTTGGGGTTGAAATAGGGGGTTGGAGATGGGGGGTAGGCGAGGGGTGGGAGAGGGGGCGGAGAGGTTGGCGCTACGGGAGATAGGGGGGTTGGAAGGGGGAGCGGATGAGCGAGGTTGAGAGAGGGGGTTGGAGATGGGGGGTAGGCGAGGGGTGGGAGAGGGGGCGGAGAGGTTGGCTCTGCGGGAGATAGGGGGGTTGGAAGGGGGGGTACGATGAGCGAGTTGGAGAGGCGTTCGGATGGGGAGGTGGGCGGGGGTTGGAGAGGGGGCATAGAAGTTGGCAAGGGGCTGTGTAGGGATGGAGGGGTAAGAGTGGTTATAGTTTGGCGGGGAAGGATGGAGGATCACGTCAACTTCTCTTCATATCGAAGATCGAGGTTCACCATCATAGCTAGAGCGCGAAGATGATAACAGTATTGATGCTGAGGGAGCAAGAATGAAGGGAAGGCATATTATATAGCAATGATGAATGAAGGATCACCCCCTAATCAAGAATGGTTCACCATAAAAGGGTGCTCAAAAGAGAGGAGATGCAACTCTTAATCTTAGCCATTCAAGGGAGAACAAAGAAATGGGCATTAATGAAAGTTATACGGTGCAGAAGTAAGGGCCATCCAAAAAAAATTGCGCCCAATTTTATTCAACTGTGAATTTTAATGGATTGAGTGGATGAAATAAACATCAAGAGAATGAAAAAATGGCGCCGAAAAAAAAAACGCGTGAGTTTTTTTTTTCTGAGTCCTGTTACCTAATAAACCAAACCAAAACCATCAGGAACAAAATAAATGAAAATACAATGGTTATGACACTTGATAATAAGCCTTGAGTCTGGAAATGTTTACTAAAGGTAGGGTGTGGCCAGCGAGGGTTTCCAATTGCACAGCACCCCAATGCAATATCTTCAGCACACGGAAAGGTCCTTCCAAATGAGGGATCCATTTCCCTTTTGCAGTCGTATGAGGGTTAGGTTTATGGAGAAGAACTAACATGCCTGCTTCAATGTTGTTTTTCCACAGATGTCGATCATGTGCCTCCTTCCGCTTCATCTGAGTCTCTATCAATTGTTTGGTCGCTAGTAGACGAATCTCCTCCACTTTATGTAGTGCTCCTAGCCTCTGACAGACATCACAATCCTTCTTTCCCTGCATGAATGCTATCTTAGGTGATCCATGTAAAAATTCAAAGGGCTCAATGGGTAATATGCCGTAAACCAGTTGGAATGGGGAATATCCAGTGGCCTCTTTGTAGGCTAACCTGTATGCCCAAAGTGTACCTTGGTAAGCAATGCCCCATGAAGTGGGTTGCAACATACACTCCTTTCTTAACATTGCAATTAAAACCTTATTTGTCGATTCAGCCTGTCCATTTGCTCGTGGATAGTAAGCACAAGAGGTCCTATGAAGAATTCTATACCTGTTGAAGATTTCTTGCAGGACTTTATTGACAAAATGGGTACCCTGATCAGTACAAATTTCAAGTGGACAACCAAACCTGCAAATGATGTTACTATAAATGAAATCAGCAACAGTTTGGGCAGTGCAATCGGAGGAGGCAATAGCTTCAGCCCACTTTGTCGCATAATCTGTAGCTATCAAGAGATATTTTTCTCTTTTTGGAAAAGCGGGAGGGTAGATGGGCCCTACAAAATCTAGCCCCCACTTCTCAAATGGTTGCCAGGAGGTGGAAATAACCAAGGGGTTATGTCTCTGCTTTGTTGGCTTAGGTCCACACCTCTGGCAAATGTCACATGCCTTTCCCCATTCATCTGCATCCCTAAATAGTGTAGGCCACCATAGACCCGCATCCAGTATCCTCTGACTCATAATATGTCCTGGGAGGTGCCCACCACCTGTTCCTTCATGTGCAGAGTGAAGGACTTCCCTCACTTCTTCTTCTTCCAAACACTCCTTGAACCGATCATCTTTGCCCTGTCTGTACAATTTATCTTCGATGAAGGTATATGGTCTACTCTTGATTAGCAGGCTCTTCTCTTGTACAACACTAGCCTTTTCTGGATACAATCCAGTTTTAATAAAATTTTTAATGTCGTAATACCAACCTTGAGCTTTTACAGCAAACAGATGAGCATCTTGAAAGTCATCATTGATTCCACTAGATTGATTCATCATATTTATTCTGGATAGGTGATCCGCCATAACATTGTCTTTTCCTGGTTTATGGACTACAGAAAAATCAAACTCTTGGAACAACAATAACCACCTCCATATTCTACCGGTGGCCTGGGGTTTGTTGAGTAGGTATTTTAGTGGTTGGTGATCTGATATAATAATAAATTTTACCCCCAGTAAGTAATGACGGAATTTTTGGACAGCAAAGACCATTGCTAGGGCTTCCCTTTCAGTAGTACTGTAATTCCTTCCAGCCTTGGTCAAGATTCTACTGGCATATTGAATTGGCTTGTCCACTTTAAATTCTTCACTTGGTTGGGTCAAAACTGCCCCCACTGCATATGCACTGGCATCGACATGTATATGAAAGATTTTTGACCACTCAGGTGTGACCAAGATAGGAGCACACACCAACCTTGACCGTAATGTCTGATATGCTTTTTCCTCCTCTTCTTCCCATTTAAAAGGTACTTCCTTACCTGTAAGTCTAGTCAGAGGTCTAGCTATCTCTGCATACATTTTTATAAACCTTCTATGATAACCGGTATGCCCCAAGAAACTCTGGATCTCTTTAGGAGATTTAGGTTTAGGCAACTTTAATATAGAAATGATTTTGTCAGGATCTGGGGCCATACCTTTAGCGAACACCACATGTCCTAAAAGGGTTCCTTCTTTCACAAGGAAATGACATTTATTTGGATTGAGCTTTAACTTAGTCTCTCTGCATCTTTGGAAAATATTTGCAGCTGCCTCAAGTGGTGGTCCAAACAATCTAGATGAGTTTCCTTGTGAGATCCTGAAAACGAAGAGAAGTCATCCATGAAGATTCTAAGTGATTCCAGCAATAGGGGGCCAAAAATGAGATTGACCGTTCTGTTAAAGGTGGTTGGAGCATTTCTGAGCCCAAATGGCATTTTTACATACACATATGTTCCCCAAGGTGTGATAAAAGCAGTCTTTTTACGATCCTCTGGATGTATTGATATTTGATTATAGCCACTGAATCCATCCATAAAACTATATAATGCATGCCCAGCCACTTCTTCAATGACCTGTTCTGCAAAAGGCATAGGGAACCCATCTAGAATGGTCACCTTGTTGAGAGCTCTAAAGTCAACACAAATTCTGATTTTGTTAGTATTCTTCTTCGGTACTATAACCATAGGTGAGAGCCACTGTGAACTGGGTGGATACGATATATTGGTCCATTTATGGGCATCACTAGTGCATGTATTGATGTGAGATTTCTATCCCTATCAACACTTTGAGAACTCCTGTTTCACTTGAATTTGATTTGGAAGTCAAACTAGAAGTCTTGTTGAATCAAACATCTAACTTAGGTGTCCGATGTACTATGATTTACTTCCAACCAACATGTTCCTAATTTATACCTGATTGGAGGACTACTTTGTCCTATTGGGCTTAAAAAACTTATGTAGGATTTAGGAGAAAGTGTATTATTTACTTTTGATCACCCTCACTTTAACTTAATCGAGTCAAAATCCAAAATGAAATTTATCCAAATTAGGACACTTTTCTCAAATATTTTACCTTTAACTTCTTGGAAATTACCAATCTTACAAGCAACTCCTAAATTTTCTTTTCAAGAGTGTACGAGTCTTCATTGGAATAATGCTACTCAACATGAAGCAAACTCAAATCAATAGTTCAACTTAGACTTAGCATCTTTTGATGATTAAATGGTTTTTGTATAGAAAATCTGTATGGGATGTTTTATTTAGTTACCTTTTTCCAACCGGATATCCATGGTCTTTCCTGAAAGGAATCAAATACTCTATATGTATCATGTCCAAAAGATTTGGAAAGTGGAAAGAAAAACCTAAAACTCTATGTACTAAATTCAAACTTCTAAGATACTTGAAACTTATTATATTTAAACTCTATGTGACTCGTGACTTTCACTTTTCAAAGATCTGTTTGAACAAGATAATGAAGCAATTATCTATATTTAAGAGATGTATATTGCATTCTTTAAAAAAGCTAGAGTAAAACTAAACATTATCCAACCACTAGATACTAGTGTTGTATCCATCATCAGTGATTATCTGAGATGTATATTGCATTCTTTAAAAAAACTAGAGTAAAGCTAAACATTATCCAACCACTAGATACTAGTGTTGTATCCATCATCAGTGTGTCAATCCACCTAGCTTCAAATGATGACATTTTTTCTTTACTCAAACATTCATGCTTCACTGGAACTAAGTTACTCCTTCTTTTATTCAATTACTCCTTTTATTCAATCTCTTTGAAACTTTCTTTCTGAAATGCAAATTTGCCAATTTACACTAGGAACGTGGTGTTTAACTTAGTCTGTTGAACCTTAATTGAAAGGATATTGAACCTTTGAACTTTAACTTGATTTAGAAATTTGACTTGGTGAAGCTTTATGGACTTCATTGATTTGAATGTGAGAGTAAAAATATCCTTAATTTCTATGTCCTTTCTTCTAGTGTTTTAGGAACAATAGAGAGGTGATTCTCCTCTCAACCTTATGCCTCTATATATAGCTACTTGAATCAATGAGGACCACAAATGTAACTAGATTCACATGTGCATCTCCAATCTTCACCACTCCTTTAGTATCTTCCACTAGTGGTAGGTGTACTTACCACTGGAGTTAAGTCTCTTTGTCATGTAACTTGAGTTAGAAGGTAGTAAAGAATATTTGGAAAAACTCTCTCCCCATGCTCCCCATAGGGATTGAACCCAAGACCTCTTTCTTCCCAACCTTGAGACTTAACCACTAGGATAAGTGGATTACGTATTTTATGCTTAAGCCTAATCTCGAGATCTTTGGCCATACACATGAGTGACCAAACGGTCGAATTTCATATCTTTGTTAACCAATCCAGCACTCCAATCATATACTTTACTTTATAACATGGTCCATATTTGTCTTGGTTTCAACCTCTAAGAGGAAATGTTCCTAGATATAGAGATATTCTTAGAAGAGTTCATTCTTGAATTCTCCAAAAGAGTAAGTAAGCATAACACAACTAATTTGAATCACGCCTTCAAAATGTAATGAGAGTCTGAGGATTGCTAGTAGGAAGTTTTAACATTGTTTGGATAGATGTCCAAATGACGAGAAGCCATCAATGCCAAAGAGGGTGTCACTCTATATTGAGGGCTTAGCTAATGCTCATCTAATATCCATATTGTATTATAGGAGATGTAATGACCTGGAATCTGATGGAGAGAGTAAAATCCCTCCTACACAAGATTTTTCTTAGGCCATAACTGTTGAAAGTTTTTCAAGCTCAAGAGTGTGGGAACATGCCCCAAATTGAACCTTCCACATCATCCACAATCAAAGGAGGCTGATTTCCACGAGTTGGAGGCATCCAATTATGCCCATAATGGAAAGAAGTTGCTTAGAGAAGATTTAGCTCACCTCTTGATGTGATTGGACCTCACTTTTGATATGTATATGCTTTTGATTGGTTAAAGAGGTTAGTATGTGGTCTTTAAAACCTCTTATGAGTTGTATTATGACTTAGAGTCGTCGAAATACGTGCCCAAGCTGCCCCCTTGCTTAAGCACACCCCCTACTAGCTATTCTCTGCATATTTTGCAGAAATGTCACTTTTATACACTATCTATCTAGATGTTTTTGGCAGACCCCCTCGATTTTGTAATTGTTGTTTCTCCTTCATCGGGAATCCATTTGCAATGATTTTTGTCTTGTTGGAAAGCTTATAAGTTCTAGTTTGTCTGGTATAAGTCTTAGGTTCATTTCCTGCACATGTGTAGAGAAATATCCAGAATAGTGTCTGTCTAGTAGTATCGTGCTAATCCTCTAACTTTTTAAGCATCATTCTCAATGTACAATTGATTATTTCTGTTGAAATAAATCATGATGGGTAGCTATTTAAGTTAGCTAGAAAGTCCTAAAAGGAACTTGGTCAATTGCTAACATTTTGAGAGCATTGTTCATTTTTATGAACATGTGTAGAGACCGAAATAGCAAGTCTTGACACGAGTTGAAGTTTCTACTCATTTGTTTTGATCCATTGATTAGAGGATCATGCTCCAAAGCACATAGGTGATTATTTGTGATCATTCCGAAGACCAAGGGGTCTACTATACTGTCCACAAACTGTTCTTGGCTGGTGTGAAGTAGGATTGTGCAGCACCACTTCATCTCTGGAATCTATCCACCATCTCCTCCAACAGTGGTATCAAAGCAATAACAAGCAAGATGGGATATGGATTTCCATAATTCATTGAGAAATTGGATAGAAGCAACTATCTAGCATGGTCGTTTTCCTTTTTCATTCTGACTAGCCAGGAAAGCTTGATCTACAACACACATAATGGACCTGTTCTGCCTAGACTGATCTTCCTGCAATAGAATAGAGACTAACTCCTCAAATGACAAGGAATTTGGATTTCCTTTCATCATCAATCGAAGAGTAGAATCAAAACTCTCATATGAATCAGGAAGACCATTCAGAACGATCTGCACAAGTGAGCTATCTGGTATAACATCATCAGTAGAAATCAATTGTTCCTTCAAGTCTTTTATCTTTGTTCGAAAATTGTCCATAGAATCACCTTCATTCATGTGCTCACTCTCCAACTGTTTTGGAGGTAAGCAACACGAGCCTCATTCCTAGCTTAGTACAATGTGGTAAGTGTATCCCAAGCACCCTTAGCTATTTTGCAAGAGCGAATGTGAGGAATAATGGCATGTTTGACAAACAAAGCTATCAATGCATGTGCCTGAGCATCTTTGCCATCCCAATGAATCTGCTCTGTAGTAGGTGTAGCAAAAACTGTAGCACGAATAGGAATATGCAGAATACCATCATCTTCGACACCTTTATCATCAGCTTTAGTACCTGCAGTTGTAACAGTTGCAGGTGTGATAGGACATTTTTCAAAACCCTCCACAATGTTCTACAGTCCTTTTGCAACCATCCAACTTATCCTCAACAACCAACATACAAAATACATCACTACTTTCAGCCGTGGCCAGTGACTAAAATACCTTGATGCAAAAAATTGACTATATCTCAAAAAGTTGAACAGAATCGCCTAGACGAGTTCAGCTAAACCTGTAGCAGAATTTGAGAAGCTTATACTGGCGAACCAAAATAGGTATATACCTTTGGCACAAAAAGATGAAATAGCCTGCACAAGCATTGCAATAGTGCGTTCGGAGGTCGAAACGACCTCAGATCGTGATTTCGGCACCACATAGCCAAGCTATTTTGATCTCTAAAATGCCTCGAGTATGCTCACCAAATTTCGTGTGAATCTAAGACTGCAAGTGAAGAGGTGTAGACGACACCCTAGATGAATCCGCGACCTGCTCTGATACCAATTGTTGGAGTTAGACGTTTGTGGAAGCATGCGAACAACACAAGGAAGAAGAAGAAGGTTGGAGCACAACACACAATACTAAATGTATTACTAGAGAATGTATAAAGATAAGTAGCCCATTAGGGCAATAGCTATTTATACAAGCCGGGGGAAAAACCTTCTAAAGAGGGAAAAAAGTGCCCCGGCGGTCCTAGAGTGTTCACACACATCACTACCTAAATATATCAACAGTGTTTGATGAAATTTCAAGCTTATGTGTAGATGCCAAAGATGGACTTGATCTTGAACCAAATGACAAAGAAGATGCTGAAAAATCAAGTGTTGAATCTCAAGTTTTGAGTGGATTAGATGCATCACCAAGAAATAGTTCGAACTCAAATCCATGGAGTGGAATATTTCATGGAAATTTAAGTCCAGCAAACTCATCAACTACATCAAACAAAGGTAAAGAAAATCTTTCTAATGGTAGTAAAACATCTATAGGTCTTGAAGATATTGATGGAGATTCAAGCGGTTTAGAAAAGAGCCTCGATGAGGAACTTGGATTGCCCTTTGTGAAGACTCCACGAGTTAGAAAGGCACATGCAAATGATACAAGGAGAAATCATCCAGGACCAAGACAATCTGGGAGGATGTGGAATTCTATGCAACAATCGATGTATGATAGCTATATGGCTCATCATTGTGCCTATATGACCAAGGTAAAACAAGATGCTAAGCCTCTTGTTTTGAAGATGCTATTGGAAATGTAGATTGGGAAAAATTTATGGATGAGGAGATGGTTGCACTTTATGAAACAAAACATGGAAGCTGGTTCCATTGTCGCAAGGAAAGAAACCCATAGGTTGCAAGTGGGTTTACAAGGTAAATCACAATGCTGATGGTAGCATAAGCAGGTACAAAACACGATTGGTAGCAAAAGGATATGCAAAAACATATGGCATTGATTATGAGGAAACATTTAGACTTGTAGATAAAATGTCCACTATCAGAGCACTTATTGCATTAGCTCTAGCAAAAGGATGGACTTTGCATCAGATGGATGTGAAGAATACTTTCCTACATGGTGAGTTAAAAGAAGAGGTATACATGAACCAACTACAAGGATATGAAGATTCAAAGCACCCAGAATATGTTTGTAGATTGCAAAAGGCTTTTTATGGACTTAAACAAGCACCTCCTGATTGGCATGCAAGGATTGCTAACTACTTAACCACCATTGGATTTTCTATGTGTGATGCAGATCATTCATTATATGCAGGAAGGGTGATGATGGAATCACAATTATGGCTATTTATGTTGATGTCTTAATTGTAGGAGGTGACAATGAAGCAACGCAACTCCTTATGCAAGAATTTGACATGAAAGATCTTGATGTGTTGTGCTATTTCTTGGGCATTGATTTTATACATACAGAAACATGTATATAGATGTCACAAAGGCAATATGCCTTGAGTATGCTGCAAAAGTATGGTATGGCTGATTGTAACCCAATTTCTATGCCATTAGATCATAACTTGAAGTTGGATACTACATTAGGTGAAGCATTGGATGCTACTATGTACATAAAAGTTGTGGGAAGTTTGATATATCTCACAATTACAAGACCTTATCTAAGCTACACTATTGGACTTGAAAGTCAATTTACGAAGGTTCCCAAGAAGCAACATTTAGATATTTTGAGGTGCACTCTACGTTCTGTGAGTGCTACTTTGGATTATCCATTGTTTTATGAAGCTAGTGTAGATTTACAAGTTCATGGATACACTGATGTAGATTGGATTGCTAGCATTCCAAATAGAAGATCTACTAGTGGATTTCTATTCTCACTTGGGAGTGCACCTATTACGCGGAGCAATAAGAAGCAACCCACTTTTGGTTTGTTGGTTATAGATTCTGAGTATTGAGGTGTTGCAATGGCAGCATGTGAGGCAGCATGGCTAGAGATGTTACTTGCAGATTTAGGTGTGGAAGTCCGAAAACCTATCACCATCTATTGTGATAATCTTAGCAGCATATAATTAGCACAAAACCCTATTTTCCATGCTAGAACAGAGCATATTGAGTTCATTATCATTTCATCAAGGAAAAAGTATTAGCAAGTGATATTGACCTTGTTATATGAGGGCAGATGAGCAGGTTGCTGGTATTTTCACTAAAGCACTTGGAGCAAAGAAGTTGAAGACATTTCCAAAGATGCTTGGATTAGAGGACATGATGTTGAGCTTGAGGGGGAGTGTTGAGATATCAAGTTCAACATGTGATGATCGAGGATAACACGTATCATTTTTTTTATTTCTCTGATATGTATAGTGGTCACTCTGGTATATCTTAGGGATACTTCATTGAGTTTTACTAGATTTATCTACCTAGAGTGATGGCACATTTGTTTCTTGCTAGTTCACTCATTTGTGGGCCTTAGGGTTTTCCTTATGTGTTGTTCTTTATATATTCCACTTGTTGTATTGTTGTTTTAGGTCATTCTTGTATATTCTTGTTATGTGATAGAAGAAGAAGAAGATCATTGTTCCTTGCCTCAATCTATGTGTGTGCTTCTCTTTGATTGTGAGAGTGTGTGTGCGAGCTCTCTTCCTTATCTCCTTCCTCATGACATATAGTCCTTTGATGATCATTCTAAGATACTAATTGGGAATATAATTACAATACGGAGCGTAAGTTGTAGGCATTAGATTTGGATAATGGAAGATATGAAATGGATGCTACTACTTTCATGTATACAAATCTAAAAAAGGATGATTACAGATATACCAAAAGATCATAGAGAGAGAGAGAGAGCCAGACAAGAGTCCAAGACTAGGAGACTACCAACTTAGAAATTTTAGAGGAGAGAATTTGAAAAGAGTTGAGGGAAAATAAAGTGGAATCATATCAAAATGATACTCCTCCTTTTCTAGAGGTGATAAAAGAGTCAAGGAGAGGATGAGAGTCATCAATTAGATATGCAATTAAAGATAGATACCAAGGTGAGTGAAGATATGAAGCTCTCTTGTACTATTACTTTTGAATGATTGTATAAGTCAAAATCCTCAGTTGGTACCATGCATGAACATGCCTCACCAAAATCAATCTATTTGCAAGCATAAGAAATCAATATCAATAATAGATTCTCTATTACATGTACCTATTGATAAGATTTGCAGTTATCATGAAGGAGAGGAATGAAACACTTTTCTTTCTATAGAGTTTAAAGGGAAGAAAGCCTCTCTCATCTTAGAGAGTGGAATAGAAATAGCTATTATGACTAAGGAAAACACGTAGCCTTAGAACTATTAGAACGATACTAGAATTGGTAGATTGTCATATCGAGAAACCCGTAGGACTCTTATATGAAACTTTCATATTGAGATCTATCTTTTGAAAGAAGAATTTTTCATCAAGAAGACAATTTGATCTCTTTTTCATAGAACCATACATTTTTTTATATATCTCAAGGTTTTATTTATTTTGCAAATGGACAATGAATCTACTACCTTTTGGGAATCTATGAGTTGTGATCACCATCTAATACGAGTATGTTTGTGGTAGTTTTGACCTCAATGCCAACCAAGGTTTGGGATGAAGGGCTTTGATGTGTTGAACAAGACGAGCAAGGAGGATGTTATACTTTATGGAATAAGGGAGTGTTATATGGATTTTATTGTCTTGAGTTTTTTAATGTGACTTGTGTTTTGATTTCGTAGGTGAAGAATCAAGAGGGTATGAATGCACATGGACTTATTTAGATATTTTTGAATATAGTTAAAAGATAGTATTTTGGATATTTTTGTAAAAATATTAGATCGCTTTAGAAAGCGACGTTTTTGTGAAAATAGTAGATCACTTGAAAAGCAACAACTTTGTAAATAAAGTAGATTTTTGTAAAGGCACGCTTTTCAAAATGCCACCCTCATGTATCTTCTATTCAAGACATAAAAATAAATACCTATAAATACACATGCTCTAATAGACTCATCCATCAAAGTATGTGGGGGGAGATTGTACGCAATTTGGTGTCCAATCTTTTGTCTCTTTCTATTCTATTTATGCTTTTGTGACATCGCATTTCTTTACTATCCTCTATGTACATGTGTCTACAAGATCTAGTCAACATTGGTATGAAAACCAAGGTGCATCTGTGGAGGTGGTTTCTCGGCATCCAGTTATGATTCGCGGCATCCGTTCATGATTGAACATCCGTCTCAATCGTACGATCCAAGTTTTCATTTATCAAGTTCGTTTGTTTTGGTTCACTGTTGTGTTTTTTTTTTGAACTTGTTACTATGCTCCTGTTACATTGTGCATTGTGAACTATGCTCATTGTGATGTTGAGATATCAAGCTCATCATGTGATGATCCTGGATGAAACGTATCAGTTTTTTGTTTCTCTAACATGTATAGTGGTCGTGCGGATATATGTCAGGGATACTTCATTGCGCTTTATTAGATTTATCGACCGAGAGTGATGGCACATTTGTTTCTTGCTAGCTCACTCATTTGCAGACATTAGTTTTTTCCTTATGTACTGGTCTTTATATATTGTGTTTGTTGTATTCTTGTTTTAGGTCATTCTTGTACATTCCTTTTTATGTAATAGAAGAAGAAGAAGAAGAAGAAGAAGAAGAAGAAGATCATTCTTCCTTGCCTCAATCTGAGTGTGTGCTTCTCTTTGATTGTGAGTGTGTGTGTGAGCTCTCGTCCTCATATCCTTCCTTGTGACATGGTACCAAAGCTAGCATGGTTGTAGAGAGCTCATGGAGAAGGTGATAGTGAAGAGTATGCAGCAAGGCGTGGAGAAAACACAATTCACAGAAAAACGAGGTCACTTTCAGAAACTGTAACTTGTGTTGTGTTTGGCAACACTCATATATTCCAGATCCAAAATTTCAAGCAATTTCGTATACTGTTGATACATGAAAACTGTGTTTTTCTGATATCAAATTGTCATATCATAGTGTGACAATGTTCAAGTAGAAATGCTACTTGTAGTGTTTTGGAGTGTTGTGAATTGCTCTAGAAATGGCAAACACAGATGGAATGAGTCAGCTTATGAGCAATAAGCTAGACAAGAACAACTTCCATGCTTGGAGATTTAGAATGAAGAATTTCCTAATGGGAAAAGGCTACTGGAAGTACATCAAAGGAGAGAATGAAAATGTTCCACAGTTGCTAGAGGGGAATCAGACTGCATAATAGTTAAGAGCATATGAGGAATGGAATCAATGAGCACGAAAGGTAATGTATTGGCTATCTGTTAGCATACAGGATAGCATGATTGGACACATACACGATGCCAAGACTGCAAAAGAGGCTTGGAAGAGTTTGGTCACTTTGTATGAGGCCAATACAAACGCATAGAAATTGCAACTCAAGAATGAGCTTCATACATTGCAAAAAAAGAGAATGTTGGTAAGTGACTACACTCTGAAAATCAAAATCATATGTGAGTCACTTGCATCTATTGGCATGAATATAGATGATGATGATAAGGTGGAAGTGTGCCTTTGTGGTTTAGGAGTTGGATATAAGTAGTTCAGAACTTCTATACAGACCAAAGAAAATACTCAGAATTTTGCTAATTTGGTATCCAAGCTGATTATTGAAGAAAAGAATCTTGGTGAGGATTTAAACTCCCAAGGAAAGCCCAGTTCTGAGCAGGTATTCTACTTTGGCAGAGGAAGAGGTAGAGGTAGAGGTTTCAGAAGTGGAAGAGGAAATAGTAACCAAGACCAAGGTCAACAACAAAATCATGCAGGAGGAAGAGGACAATTTCGAGGCAGGGGGAGCCAAAGAGTTTGCAAAAATTTCCAAAGAAATGATACAAGTAATGATAGTGAAGGATGTTGGAATTGTGGTAAAGCTAGACACTTTGAACGTGATTGCAGGTTGAAGAATCAAAATAATAGAAGGCAGCAAAACAACAATGCATCCACAAGTGTAGATGATTCTGAGAAGATGTTCATGGTTGAACATCACATAATGAATAGATGTCTATTCATGTTTCAAAATCAAATGATAATGTATGGTATGTTGATTCAGGTGCTTCAAATCGCATGCCAGTTTCTGGATATGTTGAAATAGGTGATAACACATCACACCCTATCAAGCATACAAGGAACATAGCATTGTCTATGGAGGATGGGAAGGTAAAACACCTTGCTGATGTGCTACATGTTCCAAATATAACAAAGAATTTGGTTCTTGTTGGACAAATAGTTGACTAGGGATTACAAGTCAGGTTCAATGTTGATGGGTTATATGTAGAAGAATACAAACATGATGGAACATTGATTGCCAAAGGAAACAAAGTGGGTAGGATGTTCACCTTAAATGTCAAAATTCCCAAAATGAATGCAACGATGTTTGCAAAAGGTGCAGGAGTTATTGCTGATATAGAGATCTGGCACAAACGGATTGGACATGAAAACTTGCGAAGGCTAAAATTGATGCAGTCAAAGGAGATTGTCCATGGACTACCGAATTTCAAGGTTGTAGAGATGCAAAAGGTATGTGTAGCATGTCAATTTGGTAAAGAATCAAGATCATCATTTTTGCATGGCAAGCATGTTAGTGAGAATGTGCTAGAAATGGTACATACACATGTTTGGGGTCCTACAAAGACCACATCTATGGGCGGTTGCAGGTTTCATGTTACTTTCATTGATGACCATACATGCAAAGTGTGGGTCTATTTCATGAAACAGAAGAGTGAGGTATTCACTCACTTTTGAATTTTAAAGCTAAGGTGGAAAAGAAGACATGGAAGTACATTCAGACAAGAAGATATGATGGAGGAGGTGAATACATGTCAAATGAGTTCAACAATTTTATCAAAATTCATGGAATTTGACATCAGTTTTCATGCAGGTACGCACCACAACAAAATGGTGTTGCTGAATGAAAAAATAGACATATTGTAGAAATAGCAAGAGCCTTGATGACATAGAAGAATATGCCTCATTGTTATTGGGCAAAAGTTGTTCGTACTGTTGTATACATCATGAACAGAACTTCGATTGTTGTTGTACATCAAGTTACACCTGAAGAGAAGTTTACAAGTAAAAAGCCAAACTTATCGCATCTAAAAGTTTTTTGATCTATTGCATATGTACATGTTTCAGATGAATTGAGGATGAGGCTTGATCCAAAAGTAGAAAAGTGTGTCTTCATTGGATACTCCCTTAAGCAAAAGTGATATAAATGTTATAACCCACTCACACGAGAGATGAAGGTGACCAGAGATGTGGTATTTGATGAAATGTCAAGCTTCTATGAAGATACCAAAGAAGGACTAAATCTTGAACGAAATGACAAAGAAAATGTTGAAAACTCAATTGTAGAATCTCAAACTTTGTGTGGCCCAGATGCATCACCAAGCAATAGTTCCAACTCAAATCCATGGAGTGGAAGATTGTGTGGAAATTTTAGTCCAACAAATACATCCAAGAAAGGTAAAGAAAAGCTTTCTGTTGGTCATAAAACATGTGAAGGTTTTGAAGATGTTGATGGAGATTCAAGTGGTTGATAAAAGAGTCTTGACGAGGAACTTGGTTGCCCTCTGTGAAGACTCTAACAGTTAGAAAGGCACATGGAGATGATACAAGGAGAAGTGACCCACGACCAAGAAGATGTGGGAGGATGCAGAATTATATACAACGATTAACATATGATAGTTACATGGCTCGTCATGTGCCTACATGACAAAGGTAAAACAAGATGTTGAACCTTCTTGTTTTGAAGATGTAATTGGTAATGCAGATTGGGAAAAGCTATGGATGAGGAGATGGTTGCACTTAATGGAAACAAAACATGGAAGCTAGTTCCATTGCCGCAAGGAAAGAAACCCATAGGCCACAAGTGGGTTTACTAGGTAAAGCACAATGTTGATGGTAGCATAAGTAGGTACAAAGCATGATTGTTAGCAAAAGGATATGCACAGACATATGGCATTGATTACGAGGAAACATTCAGCCCTGTAGTTAAAATGTATACTATCATAACACTTGCTGCATTAGCTACAAAAAAAGGATGGACTTTGCATCAAATGGATGTGAGAATGCTTTCTTACATGGTGAGTGATAGGAAGAAGTATACATGGTCTAGCCACAAGGATATGAGGATTCAAAGCATCCAGCCAGATCATTCACTATATGCAAGGAAGGGTGATGATGGCATCACGATTGTGGCTATTTATGTTCATGACTTGATTGTAGGTGGTGATAATGAAGAAAGCATTAAAGAGGTAAAGCAACTTCTTATGCAAGAATTTGACATGAAAGATCTTGGTGTGCTACGCTATTTCTTGGGTATTGAGTTTATACATACAAAAATAGGTATATGGATGCCACAAAGGCAATATGCCTTGAATATGCTACAAAAGTATGGTATGGCTGATTATAAGCCAATTTCTATGCCATTAGATCATAATTTAAAGTTGGATACTACATCAGGTGAAGCATTGGAAAATGATACTATGTACAGCGAAATTGTGGGAAGTCTTATATATCTCACGATTACAAGGCCTGATTTAAGCTATACTATTGGACTTGAAAGTCAGTTTATGCAGGTTCCCAGGAAGCCACATTTGGATGCTCAGAGGCACACTCTACATTATGCGAGTGCTACTTTGGATTATGCATTGTTTTACAAAGTTGGTATAGATTTGTAAGTTTATGGATACACTGATGCAGATTGGGCTAGTAGTACTCCAGATAGAAGATCTACTAGTGGATTTCTATTCTCACTTGGAGGTGCAGCTATTACATGGAGCAGCAAGAAGCAACCCACTCTTGCTTTGTCGAGTACAGATGCTGAGTATAGAGGTGCTGGAATGGCAACATGTGAGGCATCATGGCTGGAGATGCTACTTGCATATTTAGGTGTGGAAGTGCAAAAGTCTATCACTATCTATTGTGATAATCTTAATAGCATAAAATTAGCATGGAACCCTATTTTTCATGCTAGAACAAAGCATAGCAAGGTACATTATCACTTCATCAGAGAGAAGGTATTAGCAAGTGATATTGATCTTGTTTATGTGAGAATAGATGAGAAGGTTGCTGATATTTTCACCAAAGCACTTGGAGATGAGAAGTTCAAGAAGTTTCGGGAGATGCTTGGATGATGTTGAGCTTGAGGGGGAGTGTTGAGATATCAAGCTTAACATGTGATGATCCAGGATGACACTTATCAATTTTGTGTTTCTCTGACATGTATAGTGGTCAGGCCGATATATGTTAGGGATACTTCATTGAGATTTATTAGATTTATCTACCGAGAGTGATAACATCATATGCTCCATCAAAACTAATTGCAAGTATTGCACTTTGTATTGCACGTTCAAAGATCAAGCAAGTTGGCATGGAATAGCTCCACCACTCCAAATCAAGATACATGTCATTCAGTGTGAAGCCACACATGATGCTGATGATACTACCTAGATTGTGTCATGTCAATACAAGCTTTGGCTAAGAACTCCTTCTCATTTTTAGTCTATCGTTTCTACTCAAATTCTCTCTTCAAATGTGGTTCATCCTTGTGAAGTAATGACAATCCATGCACCCCATGGAAATCCTCAAGACATGCCCCTTTATTGATAAGCATTTCAATGATGTTGGAAGTACCTCTTATTGTTAGCACAACCACATTGAAGGCTACATCCATGTTGATTGCATATGCTAGGCATAGAGAATTTTGACTCAGGATGGATTAGAAGAGTTCATTGAGTGTAGAGACATAGATATTATTGTGCCTTGTTGATAATATTCCAATGTAGATGGGAAAACATCTCTATAAGTGTAGTCTTTCAATTTGACTTTTGTAGTTACCCCTAAAGTGTTATAAGTGTAAGGAGTTGGTACTCCAATTGTGCATGCTTTTCAAATATTGCATGAACGATCTACCTAGTATCATTTTAGTACACGTAATTCCTTACAAAATCACATATAAAAAATGTATGTTCAAACCCAGCATCACAAGTAGTGAGAGTAATACCTTCGAATAGCCCTAGTGGTTGTTCAATATGGCCAACAACCATTCAAAGTTAGAGTCTCATGGGTTATAGAGCCACTTTGCCCCATCGTATCAATAAAGATATGGTAGCAAAGGCAGCACCTGTGCATGAATATAGGATCACCTTGGTGGTGTGAACTTGGTAGGTAAATGGTAAGATAGGTGTTTCCTTCCTCACCTTTACTCATATATCCTATCTTATCGATTGGGATTTTAGGCACCTTCCTTTTTTATCCTATCTTTGAATGTTCTAAGACTTGATTTTCTACATGTTCTCACAAATTAAGCTTCACTTTTAGATGATCTTCTAAAGTCATATGACACAGCACATTAGTGTTCTTTATTGCCTCTATGATCCTAGCTATGATTGAATCTTCATTTTTTACTAGTACCATGGGTGCTCTTAATTAAAGAGGTTTGATTACCATGGACATATGAAATGTGGTAACTCTTGTAAAGAGTTAGATTCAAAATTTATTCCTTCATTAGACTGAGATCCCACTTGATCTCCATATAGGGATGGAATGTCTTGGCAAAACTGATCCCATAGTTTATCAATATCTTGAATCGGAGGGGGGATTCCCTTGTTCATTTACCACTTCTCTTCTTTGATTTCTTGCAAGAACTCTTGCGAGTACATCACAATGGAAAGAGGTATTCCACACTATCGAGTTAGGAGTGTAAGCTCTCTTTGATCTAAAATTCTTTCCTCCCTTCCAATAGAATGAGGTTCTTGTAACACTAGAGCCTTTGGATTTGTCACCATTTTCTCTAATCACTCTAGTAATACTTGAAAATGCAATTCTAGCTTCAATGAATTTTTTTGATTGAGGATTTGATTGGCCTTGAACATAGCTTGAACTAGTTCTACCATTTTGATGCATAGCTTTCTTCTCTCAACATCTAGATCCACTATAGGATGATACTTATCTAATTCTACTATGTTTGTTCCTTCTTTGATATGAGTCTAGTATGCTCAGATTATAATGTCTAAGTCTTTTGGAATGGGGTTGTCTAGTAGTGAACTTGGCTTAGGTATGTGTGCCATAGGTGTTTGGGTTTGAGGGAATCGGGTGATATGTGAGTGAATTGGAGATGTCATTTCCATGATTTTGGCTTTGGTTTTCTTGAGATTACCCTTTAGTTCAGTAATTCTCTTCATCCACTTTTGTTACAAACTTTCTCTAGTGTCTTTCCATGCTCTAGATTTCCTTTTATTAGTTGGGTACTTATGAAAATCAAAGATGAGATGTTCCTTTCCAAAACCACAAAAAAAGCCTTGAATCATGATTGATTGAGGTTGTCCTAAATGAGTGTGTGGAAATCTGCATATAAAATGATCTCCTTGATAGCTAAATCATGGTCCTTTTGGAGCTTGTTCCCTTATTTGCCTCATCTAGGGTCTCCAGTTGGGGTTCATATAAATTACACTAGCATAATGAGGTTTTCAACTATATTCTTGAGGAGAGGCTTCATATTGATAGGTCTCTAGGTGCTCTAGTGACTCTGTGTAGCATTCACCATGTGAGGATTCAAAGACATTTGTGTTTGGGTTGTTTGATGAGATCAAAGGGCACATTGGTATTTTGGCCTTATCTTTATTCTCTTTCACAAAAACATACTTAACTAAGACCACATTTGCATGAGGTGGTGGTTGCTGACCATAAATAGGTTGAGAGCGGTGTGTTTGAAGATGTGGATCAAAGATGAGGGGTTATTTCTTATTCCACTTTTCAAGAACTCACTGAACTATAATTTGATGGCATAACATCTACGACAAAACATGTTGTATCATCACGTATACCACCACCTTTCTTTATTGATGCCCTGACTATTGTTAGAATGGCATCTTCAGCTGAGAGGTCTTTGAGACATTGGGCAACCTTCTCACATGTTATAGTGTCCCAAACACCATTTGAAGCTATGATCAACCGACCCTCTATAGTTGACAACTTGATCTGTTTCACATAAGGTATTGGTAATATGAAATCTCCAACATCAAAATCACAAATTGACCTTGACAAGCGCAGGCCGTCAGACTAGCATCTTAGTGGACTAACCTTCGAATCATTAGGTATCTTAGTTATGCATGCTTCAATCCCTTTACTAATAACATGATTCCTCTCTTCTTCATTGTTGTCAATTTTGTGATCCACTGTTAAGGTGGACACCATTCCATTCCAAAACAAGAATACAATGTGTATCTCCAATTGAGGCAAGTTATGAACTTGCACATGCTCATTGGCTTCATGCAACAATTGATTTGCTCTAGTGTATTCCCCGATTCATGCACATCATACCTACTTCTTAAAGACTAGCCTCATCTAAGACAAGACAGTGGTTATGTCCCCCCCTCATCCACAGCATGATCAAAATCTCCCCAAATCCTCCTCTGTTTAGTGATTACCCATTGTTGCCTTTGACAATCTGAGCCCCCAATGCTTTCACATTCCCTAGCTACCTAAAGGTTGAATGCCAGAGACAAGAGCACTAGCCAAAATTCCAGCCAAGACACCAGAAAATATGCCAATAATAAGTGGTGGCTAACCTCACGAGAGTAGTTGTGGGAACCATGTCTTGAATGGATGCATTCATTGAGATGTTGATGTATTTTAAGTCCAAGGTAGCCACGTTCAAGCTCACCATTGTGCTTCCACTCAGTATTCCAACATATGAGTGATGACACCCCCTGCAAATAACATAGAGAATGTCCTTAACTTGTATGTAGTGACACTATCAAGTTGTACAATAGGTGACCTATAGTATAAAAATGCTACATGCAGCCTTCACGCTCCTTTGAAAAAGAACAAAGGAGATAGATAAGTCCCTAGCTTAGAACATCCTTGCATCTTTGTTCTGAGAGAGAGAGAGAGAAACTAGAGAGAGAGAGTGAACGAGGAGGGGAAATTAATTTCCTCAGTCACCCCCTCACCCTCACCCTCTCACACCCCCACTCACCCCATTGCCTTCGACGGTCATCAAAATGATCACTAAAATTCGTCTTTATTGCTTCAACAATCTTACTCAAGTCTAGTTTGTCTACATTCTTCATAGATGTTAGTCACAAAGTCATTGCAATCTTCATGTGGAAAATATGGCCAAGTCGAGCTTTCCCCTTCACGATCGCATAGGGGATTCCCATCTTCCAACACAAAGCTGGAAGCCAAAGAACCAGCTCTATGGGATCAACATTGTGTGCAATAACCAAAAGTTGTGTTTTCCATACTCAATTAGATAGGTGGAATGATTAATCCCATGCTTTACAACAATTTTCTTTTTGCTTTAAATTGTCTTGCCCTCAGCCTCTATGTGTGCTTTCTTCAAAAGCCTTTGCTTCTTGGTAACCTTATCCTTTGGTCTACATTTGAGAAGCATCTTGGAAAGACTAGATGCCAAGTTCCTGTCAAGAGTCCTTGTGAACTTATTTAGAGTGGGAGGAACTTTAATACACTGATTCAAAACCCTCCTTTGTCATTGAATTCTAACTTACTTGGGCCACTTGACAAACCGATACAAAGCTTTCTTGGGTGGCAATGCTCCTCCTATTCCAAATTGCTTAGGCCTTTTCTCAAATGGAGGGTTCATCACCTTCTGTGGAGCCTTCTTGTTTTCGACTGGAACAAGAGCTAAAAACTTTGATCCCTTCTTTGGATCCATGTCATTTGATCATAATGTATTGCTACATACAAACATCTTTCCTTTGCAAAACACCTATAGCCAAACTTTTATTTTGAAAAATGAAAGCACATTAGCGCACAAAAAAAATAGAAAATTTACTTAGCTACAACACACCTAACTTTCCATTTTTTGTGTTCTTCCACTAATGCCCGTATGAGTTCTCCATTTGTTTTCATGAGCTTGTCGTAGTAAACCTTTGCACTCTTCATCTTCCATGCATCTTAGAAGTACTCCATTGGAGTCTCTAAAATACAAACTGCTTGCCACAATGTGGAGGTTTCTTGATTGCCATAACTCCTTCTTGTTGTTCATATTGATCCTATGATGTGGTCCATGCATGAATATAGGAATCAGATTTTCAGCCCATTTTGGACATACTTCTAAGTTGAACACATATGTGTCAGGTAGCTCATCAGCTACTCCTATGGGTGGCTGCCCATGGGTCATTCTTGACAAATGTTCCACCCTTACATGTTTATTGCCCTTATTTTCTACCACCTCAAAGTTGAATTCTATTATTAGTAGAAAGCATCTCACCAGCCTTGCAGTATTGCAAGGTTTATTAACCAAGTACAATAGCGCTTGGTGATCGATAAATAACTTAAACTTGTTGGCTAGGAGGTAATGTTTGAATTTCTTCATTGCATAGACCGTCCCTAAGCCTTCACATTCTATACTGGTGTAATTGCATTCAGCTTGGTTTAGTTGTTTGCTTGTGTAGGCTATTTGGTGATCTAATTTTCCCTCATCAATGGGTTGCACTAAGATACATCCAATGGTGTGATTGGATGCATCCACATGAATATGGAATGGCTTATGCTAGTTAGGCACTTTCAAAATTGGTGTTGAACTCAATCTTCTCTTCAATTTATTAAAATATTTTTTAGACTCTTTCGTCCAAACAAACTGAGTCAACAACCCGTACAAAGGTTTAGCAATTATGGCATACATGTGGATGAATCATCATTAATATCCACAATGTACCATTAAGGCTTGTTCTTCCTTAGCATTCTTTGGTCTTGGTAGTTCCAAAATGACTTTTATTTTATCTTCATTAGTTAAGATGTCATTGTTGGACACTATATGTCCCAAAATTTTGCCTTGTCTAACCATAAAAACACACTTTTTTTTATTCAGACGAACTCAGTATTGTCTACATTTATCAAAGATTTTCCTTAATTCAGGTATATGAGCTATGCATTGAGAAGAGTAAGTACATAGATCATCCATATAGACTCCATGTTATTCCTCAAAAACTCCTTGAACACATGACACATTAATCTCTAGAAGGTTGTTGGGGGGGTTGGTCAACCCAAATGGCATAACTCTAAAAGCATACACCCCCCATTCAATAGCAAATGGATTCTTATGTTGGTCCTTTGTAGCAACAATGGATACTTGGTTATAACAAGATAAGCCATCAAGAAAGTTCTAGACTTCCTTGCCTGCTACTCTTTCCAATAGATGGTCTATAATAGGTAATGGATAACTATCATGAATGGTAGATGCATTAACCTTTTTCAAGTTACAACAAACCCTAAGTTTTTTGTTTTTCTTGGGCACTACTACCAAGGGTGATACCCACTCCCTATGCTCAAACTCGTATATAATTCAAGTTCCCAATAACTTATCCATCTCTTCTTTAATCTTGGAAAAATAGACATCATTGTAAGTATATGGTCTTTGTTTCGAGGGTGAAGCTTTTGGTGCCATTGGAATTATATGGGAACAGATAGAGGGATCCATGCCTTTGAGGTCTTTATAGTTCTAAGCAAACACATCTCTATATTTCTGAATTAGCTCTATAATTTCATGTTCTTCATCCATTGACACATCCTTACCTGTGTATGTGCATATCTCGT
This sequence comes from Ceratopteris richardii, assembly GCA_020310875.1. NCBI lineage: Eukaryota > Viridiplantae > Streptophyta > Polypodiopsida > Polypodiales > Pteridaceae > Ceratopteris > Ceratopteris richardii. The sequence continues at coordinate 52,473,557 of CM035421.1, read as the reverse complement.
TTTCTCCTTTCATGGTTATTATTACCTTTTTAGTATGTTCTTTGTTGTCATATGCTACTCCTTCCTAAGCTTCTCTTTTTGGCATTTTAATGGATATTTTTCTTTCTTCAACTCCATATCTTTTAAAATTTTCATGTATTTCAAATGATTCATGATGTTGCTCTTCCTAAACTTCTATTCTCTCAACTTGCAGTTTTTCTTGATATCTTTCTATGGTGAGTACATTAGTGCTTCCTTGGGTGTCTCCTTTTTCTATCTCATTCATGTACTATTCCTCTGAATCAAAGTTTGATTCCATCTCTATAATCTCATATTACTCTTTCCATTCATTCTCTACCGATTCTCCTTCTTCTACCTCTTGGATTACGGACATGTACAAACTCACATCATATCCTTCCTCGTCTACACACTCACTCATCATCAATACCTCTTTGTTCATGCAAACATCTAATGTGGCTAATATTTCCATCCATCCATGAGGCTCAAATGCTTCATTTGTAAATCTTTGAGGCATGTATGTTGGGTCTTCTATGGGTTTGTAGTTCTTGTATCCTAGCAGCCATACTTGTTGTATCTCTTCTTCTTGCTTCGCTTCCTTACACGTCCATAGATGGGCATCCTCATTCATCCAAGACTGGTCACTTGATCCCACACTATGAATGGAAACATCATCTTCTTCTTTATGGATAGATTTCCATTGCAAGGGTGGTAAATCTCCATATGCAAAAGTATGAAACTTTACTTTTTTTTGTGGCACCTTGATGTTAGAGGTATAATTCATCTCTTCCCCAATTTTGCACTACTCTCAATTGTTTCATAAAGGGTTATCCAAAAGGATCATCTCATAATTACTTGCTTTGCTAAATCGATAGATAGCCATTGTGTGTTCAAACTCCACTCCACAAGTAGTTAGGATGACTTTCTCTAGAATTCCTAGAGGTCTTTCACCATGACTGTCGACCAATTGTAACTTCATTCGAGTGGGTTGTAGGGCTGATTTTCCCCATTTTTCCCATATTTCCTTGGTAGCTATCCTTAATCCCACTCCTCTGTCTAAGATTGCTTTGGTCATATATCCTCTCAATGTAATTGGGAGGAGTGTATTTCCTTCATATCCCTCACTAAATTCTCCCACTTTGTTAGCTGGAACTTTTATAGTCGGTGTGGTCTCCACTTTATCTCTTCTGATTGATGGGTTTCTCACTTCCAAATTTGATTGTTGAGCTAATTTCTTCCACAACTAAGGTTTGACTTGGAGAAACACCTCTGGGATTAAAGAACATTGGATTTTAGTTCTTTTTAATTCTCATAGAGTGTTGGAGGTTTCATTTAGTAATTTCTTTTCTTTGCTCTGGATTATGGGTGCATCAAAAAATTTGGATATCTGTTCATATTCTCCCATGTAGTTGGGAAGCATTGTCAAGCTCATTCCTTCCTCTCTGTTGTGATCCAGGTTGGAAAATTCCTTATAGATCATTTAAGGTTCCAATTTTGGTTGCTCTCTAGAGGCATCTACTTCTTCAAAAGGAGGTATTTCATTTTCGTTCTTCTTCCATCAATCTTCCTAAATTTTGGCCCAAAGGTCACGTGGCCAGTTAGCCTCTACTTCATGAACTAGTTTTTGTTCTCCTCTTCCAACACTTATGTCTACCTTCAGTTCCTCGTCCTTCTTTAGTTGTGAATCAAAGGATTCTACACATCCCTGAAACTGTGCTTGTGAAATTGTGTTCTCAAGGAGGATTGGTATAGATTTTTCTAGCATGGTCTAAGCAATTGCTATTAATATTTTACATATTTACAATCTTTCTTTCTCAAGATTTCCTCTCGGGTACATTCTTTGATGTTGCTCTGGACTTGGTCCTGTCTCTTTCTTAGATTGATATGCTTTTAACCACATGTTTAAATCTTCAGGCATAGGATTTGCTATAATTGATCCTACTTGTTTCTCATTTGGTTCCCCCATCACTATAGTGACTCTCTTGTTCGCTACTTGGTTTTCTCTGATCTTGTTCTCTTTTAGTGTTTTTCATTTCTCCTCAATTCTCTTTTTAATCCATTTTTTCTTAATTTTCTCTGGTCTTGCCTTCCATCTTTGATCCTTCTTAATTTTTGAGGTATCCTTAGGTTCTTCTGAGTCTTCTAAAGCTTGGATTCCATATTCTAGATCCTCATTGATCTTGGGATTATTCACTATTGTAAGCCGCTGGATTGGCATTCTGTATTTTCATAATGCCTGTATTTTCCTATCCCGCAAGAACCGAAAGGTTTCCTATTCCGCACGAACTGAAAGGTCGTTGTGAAGAGATGTATTTACTTATGAACTAATGAAAAGGCAGTGTGGTGACGCTCCGGTAGCGACAAGCGAGATCGCCAGACTGTCTGTCTGGGCGATTGCTGTCTGTGGAGAAGCCATAGTGCAGTGTTCGTGAAGTCTGAGTATTGTCATCCTTACCTTTGTTTAATTTCATTAATTTGTGATTAACACATAAGGTTCTGTTGTCGATATACGTCTGTGCGACGGTAATCACTAATCGCTACGTTACATGCTGTGAAAAGCATTAATCTGAGTATGAACAGTAAATCTGTGAGAGGACTAACCAGAGTCTTGACAGTAATTCGTATTAACCAGACTTTTGAATGTTAATGTACTGCGGTTTGGATAAGTTAATTGGGAAAATCAAGTTACAAGGCCTCTAATTCATCAGACCCCTACCACTCCCAAGAACTCGAAAGAACTTAAAATGCCTGTAATGTAAAAGTGCATTTTAACACTGGCGCCGTCTGTGGGAAAGTGGCACAGAACTGTGAATAATCAGTAAGGTGGAGTAGTACGTAAGTGGTGCAGAGGTGATATATGCCGGTTACTCGGTCCAGCGAGTCGTATCCGAAGTACAGGAGAGACCAGCATCCCTGGAAAGTACCGAATTTGTTAGGAACACCCCCAGTCGGCAGAAGCATAGAGCGGTTAAGTCCAGTTGTCGAAGGAATAGAGTCTGTTAGCAGCGATTCCGGTAGAATTCCGGTAACACACGAGGAAATTTCGGTAGATTCCGGTGTAATTTCGGTGTAGTCTGCAGAAGGTACAGTAACTTCGGAGTGTACAGGGACACAATGCATAGTTGACCCGACACTGTCTGGTCAGGATTCAAACTTCTCTGAGAATAAAGTGGTGTTACCCAGAGAGATTATTGCCGGTGAAAGAATACTCTTTTTTGGGGAAATTTTGACAAATTCCGGTGACAGCTCGATCCTAGTTGCAGGGAATTTACAGTTTTCCGGTGACCGTGTGATACTCCCTGGTGAATCTTCATTTCGGACACCACTGTTCGGGGCAAATTTGCGTACCTGGGATATCCAAGTTGAGGATAGGCTCTTCAATTTGGAGATTCGTGAGAGATTGAATGCTATTTTCAAGCCCGAAGGTGAGCAATCTGAGGACACAGATTCCGAAGGATCGGAAACACCTCCTCAGAACTCAAGGGACAGCAACGGTACCACTACTAGCACCATGAGTGGACAACAACAACAGCAACAACAACAACAACAACAACAACAACAACAGCAACAGCAACAACCACTTCCACTTCGACCTGTTCCAACAGGGGTGACATACACAAAGTTCGGTGGATTTCTAGGTGACGACCCTGATGCACACGTGTGTACCTTTGAGATAAGTTATGCCATGTTGAACCATCCCATCGATCCGGCATACAAGGCCATCGTATTCCAGTCGACATTAGTCAATGAAGCAGCGTGGTGGTTAACAGAGTATGATATCAACCATTTCTTTACCTATGAGGCGGTAAGGGATGCGTTTTTGCAGAGGTTCCTGTTGAAGAAGAACCCTACCAAAATTTTTGATTACTTGTAGAACAATAGACAGAAGCCGCACCAAACTGTTCAAGAATATGCCAAATTGTTTAGAACTCATTTAAGACAATTACCTTCGGCACATGCTAATTTACCGGATGATATCATAACCCAGTGGTTCATTAATGGTTTGACCCCACAGCTTAAACAAATCATGATCATCCGTTGTGTGGGTGCTATGACACTGGATGCTGTTATAGCGATGGCCCTGCAACTAGAGCATAAGGTTGGGGGATTCACCGAAGACTTGGAGTGGCTGAAAGCCAGTAAGAACGTTATAGATGATCCTGCTAAACAGATGTATTGTACCAAGTGCAAAAATCCAGGGCATACCAGTGCTACCTGTGCCCTTAATCAGATGTATTGTGCCATCTGTAATACCACTAGACATTCAACCGAAAATTGTGCATATAATGCCAAAGTGCAGGGACGAGCAGCTGTGAACGCCATTATACAAGAACCAGGTCAACCCGCAACCCACTATGTACCACCACAAATGCGAAACAATCAACAGCAAGGATACCGAAATTACCGGGGACAACGGAATACCAACTTCAATGCAAATCGATGGCAGGCCAGTACATCATCGGAGAATACCTCTTTGCCCCCACCTCGATGTCATTTTTGTGGTGAGCTTGGCCACATCCAGAGATTTTGCAAGGATGCAGCGGAATACGACCAACGAAAGAAAGAGCATCAAAACCCGATGACCAACATGGTTTATATCTCCCTAGTGGAATCGCAAGCAGTAGTGATCCAGAAAAGATCCGGTAAGCAGTTGCAACCCGCAGTTGAGGTGTTTGAACCTGGCATCCGAGAACAGCATCGAATGTATACCAAAGCCAGCCAATGGACCGCCAAAGAGCCTACCATGTTCCCCGATCCAATTCCGGTGACACAGGTTCCCCTGCCAAATGTGAGAGCACATGAACAAGACTCTACTCCAGTAATAGGAGAATCATCATCGGAACCAGTGAAGAGTGTAATTCCAACAGACTAGGTATGGGATATTCTCTCGAAGGCTTTAATTACACTCCCTTTGGGGCAACTACTCGCCTTGGTGCCCGGAGTTAGGCAACAATTCCAACAACAGGTCAGTCCTAAATCTTCCAGTACTCCGGCGAGTGCGACCATACAACCAGAAAATGATTCTACGGTGGATCATTCTGTCCCCTTAATCACTGTATGGCATAAAAAACACAAGATTACGCAAGTGTTAATTGATGGCGGTTCCGGTGTGAACATAGCAACTGCAGCTCTCTGCAAGAAGTTAGGGTGGACCCAAATCGAGCCCGTTCAATTCTTTGTCAGAATGGCAGATCAATCCCGAGTTCATCCGGTAGGACTCGTAAGGAATATCCCGATTACTTTGCAGGGCACAACGTTCAAAATGACTTTCGTAGTCTTAGAACTATCGGAATCCAGCCTCGACTATAATCTTCTGTTCGGTCGACCGTGGTTGAAACAGGCTAAGGTGATACAGGATTGGTCAGCGCAGGAACTGACTTTTAAAGACAACCACCGCAAATATGTTGTCAAACTGGATGCCATTCAGCCCTGTGAACTTCATGCCAGACCCTATGTAGCAGAGCCAGTCCACATGTTGGATGGCTTATCTGATGATGAAGAAGAGGTGTTTCTGCAGAACAATAAAGATTTGATTTCCTTAGGTACTACAGATCTTCAAGCTGTAGCACATAACTGGAGTCCGGCAGCCTGTACGGTTGTTCCTGTGACCGGAGGAGCAGATGCAGATGATAATGTTGCTATGGATGGAGCCACTCTGCAACAATTTTTACAGTCAGCTGACGAATTGGGGAAACCTCGTCAATTTTATGTCCCGGAAGACCAGTTAGTGACCTATAATTTGGGTGATGAAGCTAATCCGCGACTTGTTAAGATTAAGGCAGGATTGTCCGAGGCCTTTCAAGAAGATTTGATCGGACTCCTGCGTGATTTTTCTGATGTTTTTGCCTGGGATTATCGCGATATGAAGGGTGCATAATTTTCAAATTCTGCATAAATTCAGTTCACCGTACTATCCTCGTGCTAATGGTTTAGCTGAAAGTACCAACAAGACGCTATTGAGTATGCTTTGCAAATTAATCGTGGAATCACCAGAAACATGGGATCAGTTACTACCCGCAGTGTTATGGGCATACTGGACTACATACAAAGTTGCAACCGAACTGACTCCTTTCAAGCTTGCTTATGGGTTGGAAGCAATCGCGCCTATGGAGATTGTGGTGCCAAGCTTATGTGTGGCCATAACTCAGAAGCTGTTACCCGAAGACTCTTTGCCATTTCGGTTGGAAGCCCTCAGAGACTTGGATGAACGTCATTGGGAAAGCTTTCTAACTCTTCAAGAAGTTCAGTTGCGACAAGCCAGGACTCATGATCATTTCCTCAAGACTCCTGTGTTTACGGTGGGCCAACTTGTGCTGTTTTATAATGCTAAATCAAATCGTTCTGCTAAAAATTTTAAATTACGATGGTTCGGACCTTACCGGATTAGTGAGCAAGTGGGACCAGCTACTTTTCAGTTCACTACCTTGACCGGAATTCCTCTTCCTAAAGTGATCAATGGTTCGAAGTTGCGGCCGTATCACCAAGTGCCTGATCCTCGCTGACGTGTTCTTTGTTTTTTTCGCGTGTCACTTATTTTCTTTTTATTTTTACGTGTTAATTGAATAAGATCGTAAAGCTCCTTGTTTTGATACATAATCATAATTAATCGCCGCCTTGTGTTATTGATTCTGCTCATGCATGCACGCCATAATTATGAAGGTTATCATCTCAACATCGCGCGATGATTAAGGATTTCCGATCGCTTCCCATCATCGAGTGTCTACTTAATCCTCTTCTTTTCCTTGTTGATCCCTATTGTGTCTGTGTGTTCTGTGCATTGTGTTTCCTGTGTTTGCCGTGTATCTGTGTTCTCGTGCTTTTGCGTGCACATCATGGAAGCTTTAGCCAATTTTGCTACCTTCCATGATGGACTTCCTCATGACCTGAGTGAGTTCTTGCGTATCCGTAGTCTGTTGAACTTCGCTGAATTGCCTTGGCATTCAGTGGAGTGTCACCCTTATTATGCACAGATTATTGCAGCCATTGCCACCACCCCTGCTACCGAGTAGAGTTGGCCGATTACATGTTTACCATCTCGCATCATAATCACATTAGCATCATTCACTGCAGCATTTCGTTTGCCCAGGGAAGGCGTGGACAATGGTCCTCTCCTTCCTATTGCCACCATGATTGAATTATTCCCACGGTCCTCATCGAATGAATACGCCATTTTGTATCGCCCTGACCCTGAACGTACCGCCTTACAATTTCTTGTTGCTATCCTTAATTTACAGAAACGCACTTACGGGATTTCATGCCCATTTTATTCGATGATTGACATGGCTTCTCGTGAGCCTGTTAACTTCGCCTCATTCTATTTCGGACGCATTCACCGTGAATGCATTATGGTTATTAAGCACGTTAACAAGGGAGAGCTTCCACGTTCGCGTTTACCACATATCCTTACCTTTCTGTTCCCAGCCATTCAAGATGCGCAACCCCCGCCAAGAGCTCCAATCTTGTATCATGAAGAATCTGCCCAAGTATTTGAAGATACAGAAGATGATGATGAAGATCTCTTCCAACTCCTTCGCCGGAAACGCAGACAGATAAGCCCCTCTGAGAGTCAAGTACAAGGCTCTACCGCCGGACATGAGGAAGAAGTTTTCCATGACACCGCCACTTCAATCCATGTAGAATCTTCTGGTCCTTCTTCTCCAAATAAGCAGCAGGAACAAAGTGTGTCCACCACCAAATCTGACGCAATTTCTTCTAAGGAAGAATCTCAGCAGCAGACTCAGGTGGATGTGCAAGCCATTGTTGCGAAGATCATAAATGAATTAATTACATTGGTCGATGATGTAATTGACCGGACTGCAGTGACTATGCAGCAGCCTATTGGAATAATGTTGGTGCCCAACACTCTTATACCCACTCCTCCACCAATGCCTCCGGTCGAACCCATTTTCCCCATTCAACCTATTGTCCTTGAAGCACCGGATTCCTCATCCTCTTCACCTAATTATTCTCCACCATCTTCCCATCACCTCTTGTCAGCCTCTTCATCTCAACCACTTCCACCTCCTCTTCTTCCTCCAATTCCCATGTTTACAGAATTAGAATCGATGGGTCGTATGTTGATCCAATTCTCACAGCAGCTACCGACGCAACTCAGAATGGTCACTGACAATATTCGACAAGACTTGCAGCATAAAGTCGATCTCCTAGAAGCAAATATTGCTCCATTGCAAGAAGAAGCGGATGTAGTTAAGGCAGAAAATCATGCCCTGCACGTACAGATTCAGCATCTTCAAGCTCAAATTGCCGAACAAGATTCTTTGGTTGCTCAAAGAGATGTTGCGTTGGCTGATTCAAGAGCCAAAGATGATTTATTAAGTGCCTGTGATGTAGAGATTATTCATTTAAAATAGTTAGTTCAGGATGAAGAGGATGCTCGCATAGCACTTGGAAATTTATTGGAAGAAACGTGAGTACAGCTTGATGAAGTCGTGCAACGAGGACAAGAGATGGGTGATTTAGCCAAGCGGACTAATATAGAACTTCAGAACGTCAATGCCAATTTGTTTGAGGCAAATTCCGCTCTTAAAACACAGATGACTTTAACCGCTCAACTCCAGAAGGAAGCAGCAGGAATTCGAAAGGAAAGAGATGCTTATTACTAGACAATTCAATATCAGTCTCAGGAGTTGGAGAGAAGAGAGAAACAGTTAGGTGTTCAAGCAAAACATTTATCTAGAATAGATAAATAGATTGAAGACATGAAATTGAGTCGTGACGCAGCCCATGCAAATGATTTCTATCTACAAGAGGCATTTTTGCAGACACACGCTGACATCTTAATGAGTCAAGTGATTACCGCAAGCTCTGTTCGTAGTGACGCACAGTTAGTCGAGCCAGACACTTTAAAAGTAATGTTGGACTCTTTGAAGCAGAAAATTTCCAGAACTTTTAAATTAGCTCGCACCAGGTACATACAGGGTATCGTAGAAGAGCCCTAAATTTTGTTTGCATTGCGGGTTCAAGTCCACCATGCATGCCAGTGTAAGTCGTTGGATTGGCATTCTGTATTTTCATAATTCCTATATTTTCCTATCCCGCAAGAACCGAAAGGTTTCCTATTCCGTACGAACCAAAAGGTTGTTGTGAAGAGATGTATTTACTTATCAACTAATGAAAAGGCAGTGCGGTGACACTCCAGTAGCGACAAGCGAGATCGCCAGACTGTCTGTCTGGGCGATTGTTGTCTGTGGAGAAGCCGTAGTGCAGTGTTCGTGAAGTCTGAGTATTGTCATCCTTACCTTTGTTTAATTTCATTAATTTGTGATCAACACATAAGGTTCTGTTGTCGATATACGTCTGTGCGATGGTAATTAGTAACTGCTATGTTACGTGCTGTGAAAAGCATTAACCTGAGTATGAACAGTAAATCTGTGAGATGACTAACCAGAGTCTTGACAGTAATTCGTATCAACCAGACTTTTGAATGTTAATGTACTGCGGTTTGGATAAGTTAATTGGGAAAACCAAGTTACAGGGCCTCTGATTCATCAGACCCCTACCACTCCCAAGAACCCGAAAGAACTTAAAATGCTTGTAATGTAAAAGCGCATTTTAACACTGCTTCTCTCTCCAAGATTTCCTTAGTTTTTGCTCCAGTGATGACTTTTCCTTAGTTTTTGCTCCAGTGATGACTTTCAGAGGCATTGTGTATTCCTTGTCGCTTCTTGAAGAGTCGATTACTTTGATCGCATTAATTTCAACAATGGTTGAGACTTTGTTAGGGGTATTTGAGCAATCTCTAAACAGATGTTCTTCGCCACAATCATTACAATATACTTCACACACACATGGGGATGTTGAGTTGTATGGAAAGGTGCACTCCCTAATGAAATGATCTCCACCATATCTATAACATGGTCCTCTAGGTGCAAGGGGTCTTGTTGTGGGTCTATTTTGAACTGGGGCCCTAGGGGGTGTGTACATGAGATTACCATATTCTGGTCCATATGAGCTCTCATATCCCTCATATCCATAATAATGTTGCTCATAGGCCTAGTGGTATTCCACAAGACTAGTGTCATAGGGATAATAGTCTCCTTGGGCCTGATCCAATCCCTGACCTAGGTTTTTCATGTCTGTCGATGGTGTGGCTTGCACAATGGCTCCCTCTAAATTTTCTTCCGGTTGTGTATACTTTATTGGTACTACATTTTGAGGATGGGGTGGTTTTTTTCCTAGCACTGGCTGTGGTTGACTCTATCTTGTGTACTTGTATGGTCTTGGTGCCATAGGTGGTCCTTGGTATGGATTGTATCTAGGAACCTCTCTGCCTTGGTCCTTGGGAAGGTATCCATAATGTCGATATGAGGTGGTGCAGAGGTTCCAGGCTATCTATTGAAGGGGCAATTTTTAGTGTGGCTCGTGTACTTTTGTTTAATGTGACAATACAAATTGGTTCCTTGGGTTGATTGTCATTGTATTGATAGGGTTGTGGGGGTACCGACCCTCCCCCTATACAAGTATGAGACAGATGGTCCTTGCCACAATGCATGCATCTTTGCAACATGGCTACTCTCAAAGGAGGATTCTAGAAGTTTTTCTATCCTTGGAAACCTAAATCCTTAGCCACCAGATCTGTGAGTTCTTCTACATTGCTGGTGTTAGATGTTGCATTGCTCATTGTATCCTCTGATATCATCAGGTTCTATGGAATTTTGAAGGTCATCTTCCAAGTCTGTACATTGTAGGCAATCACTCAATGTTTATAAGAGTTTTACATAAAGTAAGGTTCTCAATGTCCTATCCGTTAAGCCATCTAAAAATAGGGATACCATGTTTTTGCTGAGAAGGTATCTTAGTTATAGGATACCTATCCATGTACTTATTAAGTCATCTGGTAGTAGTTTTCACAGTCTCATTGGGGTTTTGTTTGAAGCTTTGAACAATGAAGAGGATTTTTGTTTGATACCCCTCTTGGTGAACTCTCCAATAAATTCTTGAAAGAATTGCTCAATATTTACAAAATGGTTTGGGTCCAATGGTTGGAACTAGGTCGAAGTTGTTCCAGTAAGGGTAAGGCCAAAGGATTCATACTGGACAAAGCAGTCCTCAAGAAGATGAAAGATTGGATCTTGAATCTAATTCCTTACAAGAGTTTCCACAATTCATAGGCCCATGGGAATCAAAATCTCTTCAGATTAAAGCTCCCACAATATTGATAAGAGATGAAGACTCAGTGCTTCCAAGAGACACAAAATTCATGAAGAACACTAAGGTGTAGTGTCATCTCACCTTAGAAGAGTTGCTCAAAGTAAAACCTGAGTTACGGAAACATGTAGCGAATCAGGTTCCATAACTTGATTCCAATATGTCAAAAGCAGCCTTTAAGCAAAACGTCCCAAAGATACCTCTAGAGAAAATAGGATACATGAGTGAACGTGAAGAAGGTAATACTTATCTTCCAATCACCTACCAAGGTTACACAATCAAAGCCATCTTAGATTCAGGTGTTGGTGTTGCAATTGCGACCACCTCCTTGTGGAAGCAATGGGGAGAACCCGCATTAAAAGCAACTAGAATGAAGATTCAAATGGTTGATGCCATATTGAAAGACCTTAAGGATTTCTAGAAGGGATAACTCTAACCACTTGTGGTGTAGAGTTTGAGCAAACCTTTGCTATATGTGACTTTGGCAAAAATAATGTCTATGTGACTTGCAACAGTTAGGGTCACAACCAAGGTTAATTTGAAGGATTATACCTTCAGAGGTGTACCACCCCTACAGTGGAATCCTATCCACAAGGCGCAAGAGGATTCAATCCCTGTGCATTTGGAAACTTTTTCTAATTAATCATGGATGCATGAAGATACCCACTTGTGGATGTGCAAGTTTGTAGAGGAAGAGGAAAAATGCCTAAAAGCAAGATAATAAGGAACTTCACAAGAAGCCAGGCTGGTTAGAGACCTAGCCTACACAGCGATGATTTTTCCAGATAAGGAATTTGAGCCTCATGGTTGGGCCAAAATCTTAGAAACCATGGAGATTACTATGAATGAAGCACTATGGACACCTCATTGTGATGAGGAGGTCTATCATATCTCTATGTTCATGTGTGAACCCTTGCTAGAAGAATGTGACCCTAGTGATGTCATAGAAGAAGAAGAGGACAATGATGATCTAGAATCCATTGTGATGGATAGTTGCTTTAACTCAAAGGAGCACTATCTAGAAGACATATGAGTATTTACCCAAAAAGAAGAAGAACCTCTCACAAGCATCAAAACTATAAATTCAAAGGATGGAAGTGAAGGTGCTCAAAAGAAATAGAAAAGAAAAGTGGTAAAATAACCAACGAAGGAATCGTTGTTCGAAGTACCAGAAAATTTCAAGAAATATGAAGTTGAAGACTCAAAAATTTTGGTAGGAATGCCTAAGAGAGAGGCCGTCACAAGAGAAGCATATGATAATAAAGAAAAGACCAAAAAAATAGTAGTAACTATCGAAGAGAATGAAGAGTGATGTACATATATAGGAGAAGACCTAAGTGTAGAAGAAGAAATAAAGCTTGTAGCTTTACTAAGGGAATATAGGGATGTGTTTGTATGGATCTATAGAGACCTAAAGGGGGTAGATCTAGAGATATGCTCTCATACAATCCCCATGACGGCTTATGCAAAGCCCACCAAATAGATGCCTTGTGCATATAATGACACATATGTAGCTAGAATAAAAGGAGAAATCCATAGACTAATTGAAGCCAAGTTTATCTATGAGGTCAATCATAATGAATGGGTGTCCCCCATTTTAGTGGTGCCCAAGAATAACGAAAACTTGCAAGTGTGTATTAACCTTAAAAAATTTAATGACGCTACAATCGGAGACAACTATCCGCTTCCAATCTCTAAACATTTATTGGAGCATGTTACAGGCAAGGAATTTTATAGCTTCCTTCATGGATTTTTAGGTTACAATCAAGTAGCCAGGCCATTTCCCTAGAAGATCAACAAAAAGCGGGCTTTGTCACAGAATGGGGAATCTTTACATTTCACATGATGCCATTTGGGCCCACCAATGCACCTACAACATTCCAAAGGCTCATGTATCATGTCTTCAAAGAGTTCTTGCAAAAGAGCTTTGAAGTATATGTGGATGATTTATGCACTCATTCCCAAGAAAGAAGATACCACATCTCTGAGCTCAGATAGATCTTCAACAAGTGTAGAGAATATTGAGTTTGCGTGAACCCAAAAAAGTGTGTGTTCATGGTATGTCAAGGTAAGATCTTAGGTCATATTGTTTCTAAGAATGGAATATCAACACATGAGGAAAAAGTAAGAGCCATAGTGGAGTTGCCAAGGCCAAGGAATATTAAAGAGGTACAAGAATTTATGGGCCATTGTGGATATTATCGTAGGTTTATCCACATGTATGCGATCATAGCTAAACCTCTTTATGCTCTATTGATAAAGTTTGAGTGGAATGATGAATGGGAAAACTCCTTCAATGAGATAAAGAGATCCTTGTGCATAGCATCAATACTAACCACTCCTAATTAGAATAAACCATTCCATGTCCATGTAGATGCATCCAATTATGAAATAGGATGTGTGCTAGCACAACCCACATTTGAAGGAAATCTAGATTTGCCTATAGCATATGCTAGCAGACAACTAACAACAGCTGAACGAAACTATACAACAATCAAAAGAGAAGTCTTAGTCATGGTGTATGTCATGAAGAAGTTTAGACACTATCTATTGGCTAACAAGTTCAAGTTTTTCACTGATCATCAAGATTTATTATATTTGGTCAATAAACCTTGCAATAGAGGACGCTTAGTAAGATGGTTCCTCTTATTGATGGAATACAACTTTGAAGTGGTTGTTAGGAAAGGTAGGACCCACCTCACGGTGAATCATCTTTCTTGCATCACTTCAGGAGTGTCATTGCAAGGAGTGTCTGATGAATTGCCCAATGCTTATCTATTCAATTTAGAAGTAATTCCTAAATGGGCAAATAAGTTGATCGTAGTCCTAACCTTTAGACTTGCAATAAGAATGTGAAAAAAAAACAAAGATCAAATTGTAAAATCACAAAAATATCACATATTGGTAGGAAGTATGTACAAACAAGATATAGAGGTTGTCTTAGCTTGTTGTGTCAAGGAGGATGAACATACCAGATGGTTGCAACAAGCCCATGAAGGATTGCTAGGAAATCACTATTCTAAACAACGAGCATTGCAGAATCTGAAATGTTTAGGAGTGAAGAAATAAATGAGTGGATTAAGAATTGTCCAATGTGCCAGGAGAAACCCCCAATAGAGTATGCTACTCTCTATCACGTGGAATTAATTCCAGAATGGAGTGCTCCATTGGTAGAATTTATGAGATAGGGAACACTAACTAGCAAGGCTAGTATAGGAAGAAAATGAAGCATGGAGCAAGAGGCTTAGGATTACGCCTTAATAGGAGAAAACCTATACTGAAGAGGCAAAGATGGTTACTTAAGACTATGCATTCATGAATCAAACTATTTGAAAATCTTAGAAATTGCACACAGTGGTGTTGTAGGTGGACACTTCGGTCCTGACTGAGTAATTAAGACCATTCTATTATCAGAATTTTGGTGGCCCACTCTTCATATGGATGCACATACTTATGTAAAGAAATGTGACATATGCCAACGTGCACAATATCTTAGCAGAAAAGACGAGATGCCTTTGAGGCCAATGATGGGAGGATGTGGATTCTCGAAGTGGGGTATAGACTTTGTAGACCCTATCAACCCCCAGCTGGAAACTCCCATGCAGAGTACATTATTGTTGCCATAGATTACCTTACAAAGTGGGTTGAAGTAAAAGCCATGACAAAGAATGATGCTCAAACGACTGCTAACTTCTTATTCGAGAATGTGGTCACTAGATACGGGTTATCAAAAGAGTTAGTAAGTGATAGTGGTACACACTTTTTGAACGAAGTTATTGGAAACCTTCTCCAAGAATTATTGGTGATACATAAAATTCTACCCCTATCATCCGCAAGCTAACGAACAAGCTGAGAGCACAAATAAGATTCTATGTAATGTATTGACAAAATTGGCAAATAATAAATGCTCTGACTGGGATAAACAACTTCATCATGATGTTTGGCCTTATCGAGTTGCCTACAAAACGCTACTCAATGCCACCCCATTTGAGATGGTCTTCGGATCTAACGTGGTGTTCCCATTAGATTTCTTGATCTCTCACCTTAAAGGTAGCACAAGAGCATGAGTGGAATGGACATGAGTTTCCTCTAGGATATTTGATCTAGAATGCTTAACTGAGACCAGGCTATGAGTGATAGCAGGCATCTACGATGCAAAGAAAAGACAAAAGGCATACTTTGATGCACACATGAAGGATAAAGGATTGAGAGAGGGAGAACTAGTGTTGGTTTATACACTAAAGCAGCATGCTCGTAAATTGGAAAAAAGATGATATGGGCCCATGGTCATCAATAGAATCTCCACTAGTGGTGCAGTTCAATTCACCACTCTAGAAGGTGATATCTTTCCAAACTATATAAGTGGATGTCGAGTCAAGCTATCTCAAGAACCTCTTATGGAGGATATGCTAATGAGACTCAACACTGCTAAGAAGCGAAAAGAAGAAGAGTTGCGGGTTAGAGAAGAAGCACAGGCAAAGGTTGTTAGAATTTTAGCAATCTCAAGTGTGGGAACTCATGCTAAGTTGAAGTGCCACATCACTCACACTTTTTTGGTAGAATATACAACCACTTTTCCACGAGTTTTTGCAGCCCTTTTTTCACCTAATTGATGGAGAAAAGTTGGGATCATTTGGAGGGCATTTTTGAATTCAAATTTACAACCACCTTTTTGAGCATTATATAAGCAAAGACATGGAGCAAAGTCGTGGCCATCATCCTCTACCATTTGAGCACTTGTAGGCTCTCATTAGGAGTGTTTACTCCAGGTCTAAGCTAGCCCCTAGCTAAGCAAGCCCCTTGCTTGCTGAAGTTTTCTCATAGGAAGTGATCTTTGATCACCCATATCTCTTTGTGTAGTAGTCCGATTCATTTGCAAGATAGCTCATTTTGTTTTTATGATTGTAAGCTTTCCTTTGGATGTAATCTTAGTATCAAGTGTTCATTAATCTTGATTATATTGAGCTTGAAAATTCTCTGGTCTGATCTGTGCATATTCCCAAATATATGTGTGTTGGGAGGTACACATAGGTACAAGCACCAATTTGGGCAGATTTTGGTATGTCTTGTGCAAGGAGTTTGGCATAGCTCACATTCTCCAAATTGAGTGATCTATGGCTTGTTGGAAAGCTTAGAGAGTCTATTTCTACTGTGCAAAATTTCATAGGTTCAATCGTGAGGTCCAGAGAGAAATTCAATTTTTGGTGGACTGTGGTAGTGAACTGTTTGGTCCTAGGAAGGGCCTATCATTCTTCTGCTGCAAATAGGAGTGGATATATTCCATCAGTGGTATCAGAGCTCATCATTGAGCATTGAAGACATCAAGAGGAGGCCTTGAAGTTGCTTGAGAGCCAAGGATTGAAGCAAAGACCAGCAAGATTTGAAGAAGGATTTGAAGCAAGGGGAGCTTCTATCATCATCGAAAGTTCACGACAAGTGGAGACTCTTGTGGGAAGGTAACATATCATTCTTTCTCACATCTATCACAATCCAAGGAGGGATTAGGAGCCACATATAGTCTCATACACAATGGGAGACTATAATACTCAGATTGAGAAGCTTGAAAAAGCAATTACCAACCTTGGAAGTTTAGAATCTCTAACTTTCTCATGGGAAAGGGTCTTTGGGGGTTGGTTAGTGGTACTGAGGTGAAGCCATACATAGATCCACATACACCTACTGAGAATCAAAGGAGAGCCATTAGAGAATGGGAAGAAAGGGATAGGAGAGTGATCTTCATTCTTTCTCAACACATAAGTAACTCCATGATAGATCATATCCAAGACCTAGATACATCTAAGAAGGTTTGGGAGTGTTTAGAAAGGTTGTACTCTACCTCTACAAAGGCTAGAAAAATTCAGCTCAAGAATGAGCTCAACAACCTTAGGAAGTCATCAAATCAGAGCATTAATGACTTCATACTCAAAGTAAAAGAGATCTCGGATGCACTTGGTTCAATAGGATGTGTTGTAGATGATGATGACCTAGTTGCCCACACACTTAATGGGCTTAGAGAAGATGATAAATGGAAGGCATTCACAACCTCTCTGTATGTAAGGGATTCATTACCAGATTTTGAGCAACTTACTTCTCTTATGGTGACTGAGGAGCTCAACCATGGAGGCAACAAGTCAAAGGGCAGCCAAGACCAACTCTTCTATGCAGGCAAAGGAGGAAGAGGCAAAGGCAATAGAGGTGCTTCAAGAGGAAGAGGTAGAAGCAACTACCAACAAGGCAGCCAAAGCTATCAAGGGAGTCAATCAAGCCAAGATGAAGGTCAATCATCAAGAGGAAGAGGAAGAGGAAGAGGTAGAGGAGGAAGATATGGAGGTCGAGGATACTCCAACTCAAATGGATGCTTCAATTGTGGGAAGCAAGGACACTATGCCAATGATTGTTGGCAAAAGCAAGGTGGGAACAATTACAAAGGGCAAGGTAATTATGCTAACTCCTCAACAAATTCAGAAAATGAGCATTTGTTAGCTATGAAGCATAAAAGTGAAAGTCAACCACATGATGAGGTGTGGTATATAGATAGTGGTTGTAGTAACCACATGTCAGGTAAAGAGGAGTACTTTAGGAATCTTCAAGCACCCAAGCAAAGAGGATTTGTGGAGACAGGAGACAACATAGAGCATGAGATACAACAAATGGGAGATGTGAAGCTTGAAGGCAACCACAAAGCAAAAGGATTATCTGAGGTATTGCATGTTCCTACTATTACAAAGAACTTAATCTCTGTTGGACAGCTGGTTGAAAAGGGATACCAAGTCAAGTTCAACCACAAAGGATGCTTTATTGAAGACCCAAGGAATGGCTATGAGCTGATAGCCAAAGGAAAGAAGGAAGGAAGAATGTTCACTCTTGACATTGGCAAAGAACAAAGCAACAAGGCAATGTTCATCACCTATGGCGACAAGAAGATTGGAGATTTGGATTTGTGGCATAAAAGGTGTGGTCACAACAACATTCAAAGGTTGAAAGACATGGAGAAGAGGCAATTGGTAAGAGGTTTACCACATTTTTCATTACAAATGTTGCATGAGATGTGTGAAGCTTGTCAACTAGGCAAGTCTACTAGGCAGCCCTTCAAGAAGAGTGGATATGTAGCACATGGTGTGTTAGACCTTGTGCACACAGATGTGTGGGGGCCAACCAAAGAGCCCTCTCTTGCAGGTAATAGGTACTTTGTAACCTTCATAGATGACCACTCAAGAAAAGTATGGTTGTATTCTATAAAGCAAAAATCAGATGTGTTTGATGTATTCAAAAGATTCAAGGCACAAGTTGAAAAGGAGACAGGTTGCTACATCAAAACTCTAAGGTCCGATGGAGGGGGAGAATACTTATCCCATGTTTTTTGTGATTTCTTGCAGGACCAAGGTATAAAGAGGCAAATCACTTGCAGGTATACTCCCCAACAAAATGGGGTGGCAGAGAAGAAGAATAGGTATATTACTGAAATTGCTAGGAGTATGTTAAATGAAATGAATGTGCCTTTAACATATTGGGTAGATGTTGTATCTACTACTGTGTACTTGATGAATAGGTGTCCCACATCAGGGGTACATGACATGACACCTGAGGAGGAATGGAGTGGAAGGAAATCAGACCTTTCACACATTAGAATCTTTGGTTGTGTATGCTACACACATGTGCCACAAGAGTTGAGAGGTAAGATGGATGCAAGGGCTGAAAGATGTATGTTTATTGGTTATGCTATGGAGCAAAAAGGTTACAGGTGCTACAATCCTAATACAAAGGAGTTAAAGGTATCTAGAGATGTAGTGTTTGATGAACTCAGACTATCGTATGCTTCCAAAGCTCCATTGCAGGATGAAGATATTGAAGAAGCACAGAGAAGATATGAAGCTAGGTTTCAAGATAGCTTGGAAATCAGTGGTCTAAGCATACAAAAGAGTTCAAGCATGGATTCAGCCCATCAATCAGTGAATAAAGGAAAGGAAAGATTGGTAGAGCTTGATGAAGATGGACATGAAGTTGAAGACTTTGAAGAACTTATGTTAGAAGGGGGAGCTACATCAAAAGCAGAAATCAAGGCACCAAGGCAAAGAAGGTTCATTCCACCAAAAGGAGAAGAAAGGAGGTCAACAAGGGTAAAACATCCAATCTCAAGGCTTGTTTATGATAGTTATATTGCTAGGCATTATGCTTTCATGACTAAGGTTATCAAAGATCATGAACCTTCTACCTATGAAGAGGCCAAAGACACAAAGGAGTGGCAAGAAGCTATGGAAGAAGAGTACAAAGCCCTTGAAGACAACAACACATGGAGTCTTGTTCCAAGACAAGAAGGGATGAAGGTAATTGGCAACAAATGGGTCTATAAAGTGAAAAGAAATTCTAATGGTTCAATTGCTAGGTTCAAAGCAAAGCTTGTGGCAAAAGGATTTGCTCAATCCTATGGGATTGACTATGAAGAAACATTCAGCCCAGTTGCAAAGATGACAACAATTAGGGCAATCATTGCGGTTGCTAGATCTAGGAGGTGGACAATCTATCAATTGGATGTAAAGAATGCTTTTCATAATGGTGATTTGCAGGAGACAGTCTACATGACTCAACCATTAGGGTTTGAGAACCCTAAATATTCAGATTTTGTTTGTAAACTTAGAAAAGCATTGTATGGTTTAAAACAAGCTCGTAGGGCATGGAATCAAAGGCTTGTGGAGTATTTGTGCAGGTGTGGATACAAGCCAAGTGATGGAGATCCTTCCTTATACCTCAAGAAGGAGGGAGGACTAGTTGTCTATGTATGCATATATGTGGATGACTTGATTATAACACGAAGTGATGATGCAAGTATCACATGGATCAAGGCCAAGCTTGGAAATGAATTCAAGATTTCAGATCTTGGAGTTCTTAAATACTTTCTTGGGATTAAAGTTCTTTATGTAGAAAATGGTATTTACCTTGCTCAAAGGAAATACTTGCTAGACGTACTTTATAAGTATGGTATGAGTGGATGTAAGCCACTCACACAACCTGTGGATCCAAACACTAAGCTATGTGCAAGTGAAGGACAACCTCTTGAAAATATTTCAGCATATAGAAGCATAATTGGAAGCCTTAATTACGCTACCATCACAAGACCTGACTTGTCTTATGTTGTAGGAGTTCTCTCTCAATTTCTAAATTCACCAACTGATGTTCATATGAATGCAGCCAAGAGAGTGCTTAGGTACATCAAGCACACTATCAACCAAGTGTTGTACTACCCTTATGGAGATGGATCACAACCTCAAGGCTTTAGTGATGCTGATTGGGCTGGTTCAAAGGAGGATCGAAGGAGCACATTTGGCTATGTCTTCATGCTAGGTCAAAGAGTCATTTCATGGATGTCCAAGAAGCAACCTACAGTTGCATTATCATCTACTCAGGCTGAGTATAGAGCTTTAGCACTTGCTACATGTGAGATCATGTGGCTCAAGAAGCTCTTCAAAGACTTGGATGTGGAGGTCAAAGAGTTCACTCTATTTGGAGATAATATGTCAAGCATTCATCTAGCAAGCAACCCTATGTTCCATGCAAAAAGCAAGCACATAGAGATCCATTATCACTTCATCAGAGAAAAGGTACTAGCAAAACAAGTGGACATCAAGTACATCAACACCAAAGATCAAATAGCAGATATCATGACCAAGTTTATGGATGCAAGCAAGTTGGAGAAGTTCAAAATCAACATCAACTTGAAGGAGATCAATGGAGACTAACACTTGAGCTTGAGGGGGAGTGTTAGAATTTTAGCAATCTCAAGTGTGGGAACTCATGCTAAGTTGAAGTGCCACATCACTCACACTTTTTTGGTAGAATATACAAACACTTTTCCACGAGTTTTCTCAGCCCTTTACTCACCTAATTGATGGAGAAAAGTCGGGATCATTTGGAGGGCATTTTTGAATTCAAATTTACAACCACCTTTTTGAGCATTATATAAGCAAAGACATGGAGCAAAGTCGTGGCCATCATCCTCTACCATTTGAGCACTTGTAGGCTCTCATTAGGAGTGTTTACTCTAGGTCTAAGATAGCCCCTAGCTAAACAAGCCCCTTGCTTGCTGAAGTTTTCTCATAGGAAGTGATCTTTCATCACCCATATCTCTTTGTGTAGTAGTCCGATTCATTTGCAAGATAGCTCATTTTGTTTTTATGATTGTAAGCTTTCCTTTGGATGTAATCTTAGTATCAAGTGTTCATTAATCTTCATTATATTGAGCTTGAAAGTTCTGTGTTCTGATCTCTGCATATTCCCAAATATATGTGTGTTGGGAGGTACACATAGGTGCAAGCACCACTTTGGGCAGATTTTGGTCTGTCTTGTGCAAGGAGTTTGGAATAGCTTACATTCTCCAAATTTAGTGATCTATGGATTGTTGGAAAGCTTAGAGAGTCTATTTCTACTGTGCAAAATTTCATAGGTTCAGTCTTCAGGTCCAGAGAGCAATTCAATTTTTGGTGGACTCTGGTAGTGAACTGTTTGGTCCTAGGAAGGGCCTATCATTCTTCTGCTGCAACTAGGAGTGGCTATAATCCATCAAAGGTCAGAGAGCACACTAGGCAAAATAATTTAAGGCCACTGGGCCTAGGTGTCAGTCCAGAAGCCCCAAGATATCACATGGCCATGTGCCAAAAATCAGGTGTGATTGCTCCTCGAATAATCGACCAACATCCCTTTGTGATGATAAAAGCAGAGCAAGGAAAGAATGTAAGGATTGTGAGAGCATTGATTGACTCAGGTGCAGAAACTAGTGCAGTTAAACTTTCATACTGCCAAGATCTACCACTAAACATGAATTCCATAGAGGCCTATCTAATAGGATTGGGAGGTGTGCAAACCTCTTGTTTGGGTGAGGTGGAGCTTCCCATCTATCTTCAAGATGTTCCAATGAGAGTCAACATGCTAGTGTATCAAGATGAGGACCTTATAGAAACCACTTGTCTTGGGTCAAGATTGGATCTATGACCATGCAGACAACTTAAACCTAAGAAGTCAACTTCTTCAATTTTGGGTACATGAAGAATGCATTACATTAGAATTAGGGAACTGCATGATCACAAATCTAGATAACATATAACCATGATAGATTAGGAAACCTCTTTGTCACCATAACCTTGAGCACTTTGCTCAAGTCCCAATTTCTTACACCATACTTCTTCTAATGCATTTCCCAAGTACGCATGTGTAAGGCTTTGTGTTACAAGGCCATTCACAAGGCACATATTTTCTTCAACCCATGCACTAACACACTTACCCATCATTCATCATGGATCATGAGTACTTGGCATGCAAACTGTGAAAGCCCTCTTGAAAGATCCAGAGGACATCAAGGTTACAACATCAGTACCTATGACACAATTCATGGTCAGCAATTGCTCAAAATCAACAAGGACAATCTCTTTTGAGCAACTAACAATTTTTGAAAGCTCACAAATACACTCTCATGTTGGAATCAAAGAATGAAGTACATACAAAGGGACTAAAACTTGCAAACAATATCAATGAAAAAATGAAGAATAGGACAATAGACCCTACTACATTTGGAAGCAAACCGCTCTTGTTGATACAAGATGGACACCACCTCTCAAGTACTACATGTAATATCCACTCCAACAAGGGTCTGTCAAGGATGACAAACTCAAGAGGGGGGAGTGTTGGAACTCAAGGTCAAGCACAAGCATGGAAGTGCATCAAAGAAGTGGACACACAAGACGAAGGAGCATGTAGGGAGCTCCAAGAAGTACATGTCAAATTTTCAAAAGAAATTCCTATAAAAATAGTGATTTGCATCACCAAAAACCATTGTAAATGTCATTTCACATTTTTCAGCTCTATTTGTTCAAATCAAGGAGTCCTTGAGCTTGAGGAGTATTAGAACTACCTATGTACCAATGTTCATCATTTTTAGACTCCATTTGAGCCCTCAAATAAGCCCTAGAACCTAATTTTTAACTAGGCAAGACACTAGGTATGGACAGGGCCAAAACTAGTCAAAAAGCTATAAAAAGAGCTAGAGAGCTCATTTTTTAGTGTAGCTTGTTAGAGATTTGAGCTTTTGTAAGAGAGTTATTTTGTAATAGAAATCTTTCTATTGCTCCTCTCTTTGTTCTTACCTTGTGTGTGTGTGTGCATGTGTGTGTATGTGTATGTGCATTCTTGTATGCTTCTCACTCATGCACTTGTGCCTTCACTTGCTCCAGTCTTCATACCAGTCCTCACCCGTTCGCAGATTAACATTTATGAGCTGGATCTCCTCCCTCTATAAGCAGTGAGCATGTTTCTAGCACAATTTTGTTTTGATTGTAACTTCTTCTTTGGGTATCCATTTGAGAAAATTTAAATTGTTTTTTATTGATCATTGAGTTTATTAAGTCTAATATAAATTTTGTGATTATCCTCTAAGTGAGATTTGAGTGAGGTTTCAAACAGTGGAGGTGTGTCTTTGCACATACACACACATCAGCAAGGATAGCTAGTCTAACGTGTAGAGGTTGGTTGTCCATGATGCAGTATCCAAATCAAGTGTTTTAAAGTGCTCTGCATATCTTAGAGCTCATATTTTCAATGCAAAAAATTATACCATTTTTTTTTTGAGTTAGAGCCAAAATAGTGATTCTAGGTCATTGTGGAAAACAACCTCTGAGGACCTACAACCTTCCAAAGCTACATAGGTATTTTGATTCATCCCCCAACAGATCCAAGCCACGTGATTCCAGTGAACCTCTTGTTGGTATTGAGTTCATGTGTCTATGTAAGCACAACATCTTAAACATACATGCACACACACGCACACACTTAAACACACACACACATACATACACACACACACACACATATCTAGAACAAAAGACTTCATTGTATAAGTAGAGACTTCAAGTTTGAGGATTAATGGAGAATAAGGTTTGATTTGAATTCCATAGTAAAAAAAGTGTGAAACTAGATTTGGTAGTCATGTAAGAACTTCAAAGTTAGAAGTTGAAACATGGACTCTAGATACTCTAGCTTTAGAGAGAGTCATATTGGGATCCTACAGTGGCTTGGTATAGGTAGATGGGATACGTCTATCTATCACTCTACCTGGGAATGAAAAATACACACCCAATATTGGAATCATCTTCATTAAGAAAAACAAGGCAAATTTGTGAGCCAAGTACTCAAGAAGAAGATGGCCAAGATAGAGAGAAAGGCAAGGTTTGCAAAGGGAAAACAAGGCTTCTCTAAAGCTCAAGTTCTCAAGAAGAGAATCATCGACCGCTCCTCTCATTTTCTTTGATGGTGGCCCTGTTGTCGATGGCCTCGTTTGGAATTCCTGAGCTCTGGACCACACCAGTGCTCTTTGAATAGGCACATCATATGCTAAGCATCTGTAAATGATCCTTGTTAGTGCACAATAGCCATGAAGCACATTCTTATGTTTCTTATTTCACCATTGATGTGCCAAGTGGATTTGGTTGATGATCCAATGGGGTATATTGAGTGTGAGGTTCTCTGTTTCTGCGAGGTACAAGCTAAACTAGATTCTTTTTGGTGGCATAGTGAAGCGTTCTTGTGCAAGAAAGGCAAAGTGTTGCATGATCGTGCGTAGGTGGAGGGTGATGGTCAGTGTCATACCTACCATGTCTTTGAGTTTATTGAGATCCTTATGTTTCATCCTCCCAGGAATCAGAGTTTCTTTTTCGATAGGGATGTGCATTCCATTCATGTCCAGTGCCTCCCTTACTAAGTTGAGGGTAAGCTTGAACCTCTTGAGCTCTGGACCTGCTGTGAGGGAGGGAAGTACAAAGGTGCTATCTCCTCCTTTGGCTCTGCTGGGGGTTATCGTACTTATTAGATAGGAGCAGCATAAAAAATTGGGTTTTGGTAACAATGCTCGAAAGTAGCTATCCAAGCCAGCTTTGGTCCACATTGATCTCATTACTTCCATGTTCTGATATTTTTCGAACTCACGGGTAAAGAAGTGGTATCTTCCCACTTGCCATTGAATTCAAGTTCTACGTCCCAGAAGTAAGTACCTTCTCCGAGGGGACCGGCAACATCGCTCAACCAGTGTGCATGCTTACCAACTTGTGAGGTATGCCCCCGTGGAGGGTCCTGAATCGGGATCACGTGGACTACCCTGAGTTCTTGGGGTCTCTCAGCTAATTAGGTTTCGAGGGAAAGATTTTAAATGTCCACTATCTCGGTGCTTGATCCTGCTTGGGAGCTAGTTCCTGCTGCTTCTGCCATGTTACTTCTTGTTTGCTGGTTCTGTGAGAATATAGAAGCATGTGTTAATATTGTAATGGACAAGATAGAACAATTTTTTTCCCCGTTACAACATTCACATGAGGTTAGTGATAGGTTAGTAGGTCAGTGAGTGGTCGGTGATTGTGTGCGTAGTTAGTGAATGAACAGTCCTATGAGCTTAATGGAAGGATGTAGTGTGAGGATGATGACGCAGTTAGTAGGTGGAGATGAATTCACAAATGGGGGTCCGGGGGTTTATTACAACCTTAGGGCTGCCAAAAATAGTGCATGGCTTGCGGTTTTGATTTTGTGGAGACTTTGGGGGGTTTTATGAGAGTGCTTGCTTGGAAATAAGGCTTTTTAGGGACCCACTTACAAGTGATTTTGCTCATGCTCATGGGCGAATATGTGTTTGTGCAAGTCGAATAAGAGTGGGTATCAGTTGTTCGAGTGAGTGAACCATGCTCTACATGGTGTGCTCTCTATGTGGCTATTTGAGCCTGCAAGCAAGCCTTAGGCACCCAAATTTGTCTTGATTGTGGGTCAACCTTCATCGACTTCTTGGGTACCCAGATAGACTTTACTTTCATAGGAGAATTTTTGAAACACTTCTTATTAGTGTCTTGTCATTGCTCACTAATATGAATTTGAGCCAGTGGTTATGACTGGACCGCAACATGTCGGTTGCCTTTCTGCACCCGCGCTTGTTTTGCTGGTTGAGACACCATGCTTCATACTTCCTTTTGGCATTGAGCATGGGCCATCTGCTTCTTCTGCATTCAATCCGCCTTTGGTTGCTGCACCCTTGTGGCCTTTGGAAAAGAAGAGAGTTCCATCGTATCCTTGAATTTTTGTTGAGACAATCATCCCTCTGCACCACATAGTTTTGGACAAGAATAGCATCGTCATCTTCATGTGTACTCCTGGAAGGACCAAGAGTTCGTGCCTTGCCTAGTTCCTTGAGTGCTTCATTTCCTAACTCAATTGTAGTGTGGTTCTGATTTACCCAGACTTGAAGAAGTCCACTTCTTAGGTTTCGGTTGACTACATGATCATAGATCCAGTCTTGACCCAAGACCAGAGGATTAGTGAGATCCTCATCTTGACAGACTAGTACTTTAACTGTCACTAAAACATCTTGAATGTAGAGGGGAAGTTCCACCTCGCCCATGCAAGGGGTTTCCACACCTCCCAATCCTATGAGATATGCTTCTATAGGATTGACTTTTAATTTCAACTCTTGACAGTAAGAAAGTCTAACCGCACTAGTGGCAGCGCCTGAGCCAATCAAGGCCCGTAGAGTCCTTGCACTAGTTCCTTTCCCTACCTCTAAGGTCACAAAAGGACGTCGATCAATTATTCTATGGGAACTTATACCTGAGACCTTGCACATAGCCATATGATATCTTGGAGCTGCATAGTCATCATTCCTAGGCTGATCTCTATGTAGTCTTCTCAACTTCATTCTTCGGATGCGTTCCAAGGCTTCTGCCTGTGCTTCTTCTCGAATTTTCTCCTCCTCTTCTTTATGTTTCTTTGCAGTATTAAGTCAATTTAACATCTCCTCTATGAGGGGTTCTTGATATAATTTGACTCTGCATCCACTGATGTAACTAGGGAGGACATCACCTTCTAGTGTAGCTAGTTGAACTGCTCCACTTGTTGAGATCCTACTTATGATCATAGGTCCATAACCTCTCTTTTCTAGTTTTCGTGCATGTTGCTTCAAAGTGTAGACTAG
Organism: Ceratopteris richardii; assembly: GCA_020310875.1. Classification (NCBI taxonomy): domain Eukaryota; kingdom Viridiplantae; phylum Streptophyta; class Polypodiopsida; order Polypodiales; family Pteridaceae; genus Ceratopteris; species Ceratopteris richardii. Next base: position 52,446,406 of record CM035421.1, on the reverse strand, counting down.
GACTAGGTCTCCTACTTTCAATCCTTTATCCTTCACATGTGCATCAAAATATGCTTTTTGTCTTTTCATGGCTACATAAATTCCTGCTGCAGCTCTTAATCTTGTTTCACCTAGTCGTTCGAGGTCAAAGCTTCTAGAGGAGAGCTCATGGCCGGTCTAGTCATGCTTTTGTGCTACTTTCAATGTATGTATCAGAAAGTCCAATGGTAACACTGCATTTTGGCCAAATACCATTTGAAAGGGAGTGGCTTGGAGTACCGTCTTATAGGCGACTTGGTATGCCCAAATAGCGTGGTGTAGCTATTTGTCCCAATCAGAGCATTTATTATTCACTAGTTTGGTCAGCACATTGCATAGAATCTTATTTGTGCTTTCGCCTTGCCCATTAGCTTCTGGATGATAGGGGGCAGACTTCTTGTGTATGACCAAGAACTCTTGGAGAATATTTTCAATGACTTCGTTCAAGAAGTGAGTGCCTCTATCACTTACTAGCTCTATAGGTAGCCTGTATCTTGTGAATACATTCTCAAATAAGAACTTAGCTGTCGTTTGGGCATCGTTCTTTGTGGTGGCTTTTACTTCTACCCACTTGGTTAGATAGTCTGTGGCCACAATGATATATTCAGCATGGGAACCCTTAGCCGAGGGATTAATAGGACCTACAAAGTCTATTCCCCACTAAGAAAATGCACGTCCACCCATCATAGGTTTCAATGGCATCTCGTCTTTATGTATAGGATACTGAGTTTGCTGACAAACATCGCACCTTTTCACATAGGTATGTGCATCCATGTGAAGTGTGGGCCACCAAAGGCCTGCAAAACGTATTGCCTTGATCACCCTATCTGGACCAAAGTGTCCTCTTGCTACACCTTGGTGAGCAGTTTCCAAGATCTTAAGGTATTCACTCTCATGGACACATAATCTGAGGTAACCATTCTTACCACGCTCGTATAAGTTATGTCCAATGAGTGAGTAGTCTAGGGCTTCTTGTTCTAAACTTCCTCTCCTAGCCAGAGTCATATCTTGAGGGAGTGTTTGCGTCCTCAAGAAGGCTACTAATGGTTCACTCCAATCTCGTACTAGAGACACTTGGTACAAAGTAGCATGCTCCATAGGTGGTCTAATATAGTAGACTAGGCATTCCTTGTGCAACTTATGGACATTTGCTTCCATAGTTGACCAATGCACTCCGAGTCTCCTTAGTGTCTGTAGGGTTCGTTGCCTTGAGTAATGTTCCTCTAATGCACCTACATGTGCTAATTGCAAGCATTTTGCATACTCTTCTTCTTCCACACAATAGGCTAAGATACCTTGATCTGTATACTTGTACATATCCCCTCCCATGATATGGTACTTTCGGGCTTTTACGACCTCCCTATCTTGAGTGTTTACTACAGATGCTTAGGCCCATATGTCAATACTGGCACTAAAGTCTTTGCCCACTCAGGTACAACTTCCAAACTAAACAAGTAAGCATCACGAAGATCATCTGATACTCCTTGTGGGGCTTCTCCCGATGTGAGCCTAGAGAGATGGTCTGCTCTTAAATGAGTCTTACTCTTAAATACAAGTCTACCTGTATTGCATGGCTTGTTCATTAAATACAAGAGTGCCTGATGATCTGTAAAACATTTGAACTTATTTGCAAGAAAATAGTGTCTAAACTTTTTCACAGCATATACCATGCCTAATCCTTCTCGTTCGGTGGTCGTATAGTTCCATTCTGCTGCATTCAACTGTCTACTAGCATAGGCAATTGGAGATCCATATTACCTTCAGGTGTAGGTTGTGCTAGCACACATCCAATCGCATAATTGGATGCATCCACATGGACAAGGAATGGCTTATTCCAATATGGTGTAGTCAAGATGGGTATTGAACATAATCGTCGTTTAAGCTCATTGAAAGAGTTCTCACATTCATCAGTGCACTCAAAATTTGTCAAAAGGCCATACAGAGGCTTTGCAATGATGGCGTACATGTGTATAAAACGTCGGTAGTAACCACAATGCCCCATGAAAGCTTGCACTTCCTTGACATTCTTTGGCCTAGGTAGTTCTGTGATGGCTCTCACTTTATCTTCGTAAGTGGATATGCCATTCTTTGACACAATGTGTCTTAGAATCTTGCCTTGTTTGACCATGAAAACACACTTTTTGGGTTCAAGCAGACTTGATATTCTCTACATTTGTCAAAGATTTGTGTGAGTTCAGGTATATGTGTCTGTCTAATGTTGGAATGAGCACAAAGATCATCCACATAGACTTCCAAACTTTTCCTCAGGAACTCTTTAAACACATGGCACATCAATCTCTGAAAGGTAGTAGGTGCATTGGTGAGACCAAAGGGCATTACTCTAAAGGTGAATATGCCCCACTCTGTGGCAAACACGGTCTTATGCTGATCTTCTGGAGCAATGGCTACTTGATCGTAGCCAGAAAATCCATCAAAGAAGTTGTACTCTTACCATCACACGCTCGTCCTCAAAGCTCGATCCTTGGCAACGATGCCAAAATTTGGTGTGGCTCTGTGATGAGTAGCACCTCCTTTAATGTCAATCCGGGAAGACAAGAGGATGGTATGAAGACCTCGAACAAATGATGGCACAAATGTGTAAGTGAGAAGCATACTAACATGCACACACATACAGACACATGCGCACACACGATAAGAACAAAGAGAGAGAGAGAGAGACAATGAAGTAACTTCTATTCTTGTGCTCTGTGTATTCTGCCTTATACTATTGTGCATTCAACTTATGTCCTATGCCATGGAAGCTCTTGCCAATATCACCACGAGCTTTCCAACAAACCCAAAATCATAGCAAACAGATTTCGTATGAGAAGGTTATGCCAGGTCAGGTTCTGGGGCTAAAACAGGGTTAAAACAGGCTAACACACAAACAGGAATAACTCGCACTATGTTCTAAGGCTTGGTTATGTTCCAATGACCCTTAATGTTTCCCAAATTTTGGACAAAAATAGACCCAATATCTTTGCCCTAAAAAATGGCTGAAATTGCCCATCAATCGCGATCCAGTGGTCTGTCAATCGCGATTGATATGTCAGTCGTAATCAACGTGTTCGTCGCGATTGACAAGTCCATCGTGGTTGTTAGTCGCGATTGATGGGTCAATTACGATTGACACGTGTCCCGGAAATTCAGTCAGTCGTGGTCAAAGGGTCGTTGACCGGGTCAGTCACGATTGACAGATCCGTCGGTGTGTGAGTCACGATTGATGGGTCAATCGCAATTGATGGGTCGATCGCGATTGGCGGGTTGATTGAGATTGATAGGTGGCCGTGGTCAATCGATCGTTGACTCTATTGGTCGCGATCGGCATGTCGATCGCAATTGACAAGTCCGTCGGGGAGTGTCCGTCGTCATTTGTGGATCGCGATTGACAGGTCTATCGGGGAGTGTCCATCGTTGTTTGTCGATCGCAATTGACGTGTTCATCGCGATTGACAAAAAACAGAGGAATTTTAAAATTTTAAGCAGACTTTTGGAATGCTCTAGGCCTACATATCATGTTTATGCACTTTCTTTTGCAGAAAGGTCAACTTTTCTGTCGGTCGTGATTGATAGAGGTCAATGCCTCAAGATCCTTAATGTTTCCCAAATTTTGGCAAAAAATATACCCAATGTCTTTGCCCTAAAAAATGGCCGAATCACGATCGAGTGGTGTGTCAATCGCTATTGATATGTCAGTCGTGATCGACGTGTTGGTCGCGATTGACAAGTCCATCGTCGCTATCAGTCGCAATTGATGGGTCAATTAGGATTGACATATGGCCCGAGAATTTAGTCACTCATGGTCAAAGAGTCGTTGACTGGGTCAATCGTAATTTACAGATCCGTCGAGGCTATTAGTCACGATTGATGGGTCGATCCCGATTGACACATGGCCGTGGTCAATCAATCCTTGACTCTTTCGATCGCGATTGACAGTTCCGTCGGGGAGTGTCAGTCATCGTTTATCGATCGCGATTGACACATCCGTTGGGGAGTGTCCGTCATCATTTGTCGATCGCGATTGACGTGTTCATTGCGATTGACAAAAAAAAAGAGGAATTTTAAATTTTTAAGCAACCTTTTGGAATGATCTAGGCCTACACATCATGCTTATGCACTTTGTTTTGCAAAAAGGTCAACTTTTCTATCAGTCGCGATTGATAGAGGTCAACGCCTCGAGACCTGCACAGTCAAAAATTTGTACCTGCTGAAGCTGGTGCAGCTGTTGGGGATGCTGATTCCTACAAAACATCTCAGAAAACATAGAATAGCACAAGCACACACTCGCTCTCTTGCACTCTCTCACCATTGAAATGAGGGGAATGGTATGGGAAGGATAGTATGACTAAAAAACTGAAAATGTCGCGATGATGGAGATGGATGTGGGAGATGGTGATGATGATGATGGTGAAGATGATGATGAAGAAAATGAAAGAAAATAGATAAAAGTAAAGAAAATACCTAAGAATCCAACGTCTCAACTCTACGTCTTACCATCTCACGCTCGTCCTCAAAGCTCGATTCCTGGCAACGGCGCCAAAATTTTGTGTAGCTCAGTGATGAGTAGCACCTCCTTTAATGTCAATCCGGGAAGATAAGAGGATGGTATGAAGACCTCGAACAAGTGATGGCACAAATGTGTAAGTGAGAAGCACACTAACATGCACACACTACACACACATGCGCACACATGGCAAGAATAAAGAGAGAAAGAGAGACAATGAACTTCTATTCTTGTGCTCTGTGTATTCTGCCTTATACTATTGTGCAGTCAACTTATGTCCTACGCCATGGAAGTTCTTGCCAATATCACCACGAGCTTTCCAACAAACCCAAAATCACAGCAAAAAGATTTTGTATGAGAAAGTTATGCCAGTTCAGGATTCTGGGGTGAAAACAGGCTAACAGACAAACAGGAATAACTCGCACTATGTTCTAAGGCTTGGTTATGTTCTAATGACCCTTACTGTTTTCCAAATTTTGGCGAAAAATAGACCCAATGTCTTTCCCCTAAAAAATGGCTAAAATTGCCCATCAATAACGATCGAGTGGTCTGTCAATCGCGATTGATATGTCACTCGTGATCGACGTGTTGGTCGCGATTGACAAGTCCATCGTGGCTGTCAATCAGGATTGATGGGTCAATTACGATTGACACGTGGCCCGAAAATTCAGTCAGTCATGGTCAAAGGGTCGTTGACTGGGTCAGTCATGATTGACAGATCTTTCGGGTCTGTCAGTTGCGATTGATAGGTCGATCACGATTGATGGGTCGATCAAGATTGACACGTGGCCATTGTCAATAGATCGTTGACTCTATCGATCGTGATTAACTTATCGATCGCAATTGATAGGTCCATTAGGGAGTGTCCATTGTCGTTTGTCGATCACGATTGACAGGTCCATCGGGGAGTGTTCGTCATCGTTTTTTGATCGTGATTGACGTGTTCATCGCGATTAACAGAAAACAGAGGAATTTTAAAATTTTAAGCAGACTTTTGGAATGCTCTAGGCCTACACATCATGTTTATGCACTTTGTTTTGCAAAAAGGTCAACTTCTTTGTCGGTTGCGATTGATAGAGGTCAACGCCTCGAGACCTGCACACTCAAAAATTTGTACCTATTGAAGCCGGTGCAGGTGTTGGGGATGTTGGTTCTTGCAAAAAATGTCAGAAAACACAGAATAGTTAAAGCACACACTCACTCTCTTGCACTCTCTCACAAGTGAAATGAGGGGAATGGTATGGGAATTGTGATATGACCAAAAAACAAAAAAATGTCGCGATGATGGAGAGGGATTTGAGAGATGGTGATGATGATGATGGTGAAGATGATGGTGAAGAAAATAAAAGAAAATATAGATAAAATTGAAGAAAATACCTAAGAATCCAACGTCTCAACTCTATGTCTTACCATCACACGCTTGTCGTCCAAACTCGATTGCTGGCAACGGCGCCAAAATTTGGTGTAGCTCAGTGATGAGTAGCACCTCCTTTAATGTCAATCTGGGAAGACAAGAGGATGGTATGAAGACCTTGAACAAGTGATGGCACAAATGTGTGAGTGAGAAGCATACTAACATGCACACACATACACACACATGCGCACACATGGCAAGAACAAAGAGAGAGAGAGAGAGAGAGAGAGAGAGAGAGAGAGACAATGAAGTAACTTCTATTCTTGTGCTCTGTGTATTCTGCCTTATACTATTGTGCATTCAACTTATGTCCTACGCCATGGAAGCTCTTGCCAATATCACCACGAGCTTTCCAACAAACCCAAAATCACAGCAAACGGATTTCATATGAGAAAGTTATGCCAGTTCAGGATTTTGAGGCTAAAACACGGTTAAACAGGCTAACAAACAAACAATAATAACTCACACTATGTTCTAAGGCTTGGTTATGTTTTAATGACCCTTAATGTTTCCCAAATTTTGGCCAAAAATAGACCCAATGTCTTTGCCCTAAAAAATGGCCGAAATTGCCCATCAATCGCAATCGAGCGGTCTATCCATCGCGATTGATATGTCAGTCGTGATCGACGTGTTGGACGCGATTGACAAGTCCGTCATGGCTGTCAGTCATGATTGATGGATCAATTACGAAATCCGTAATTATGATTTTGGGTTTGCTGGATCAACCAAGCCTTAGAACATAGAGTGAGTTATTCCTGTTTGTCTGTTAGCCTGTTTTAACTTTGTTTTAGCCTCAAAATCCTGAACTAGTATAACTTTCTCATACGAAATCCGTTTGTTGTGATTTTGGGTTTGCTGGAAAGCTCATGGTGATATTGGCAAGAGCTTCCATGGTGTAGGACATAAGTTGAATGCACAATAATAGTATAAGGCAGAATAAACAGAGCACAAGAATAGAAGTTACTTCATTGTCTGTCTCTCTCTTTGTTCTTGCCGTGTGTGCGCATGTGTGTGTATGTTAGTGTGCTTCTCACTCACACATTTGTGCCATCACTTGTTCGAGGTCTTCATACCATCCTCTTGTCTTCCCGGATTGACATTAAAAGAGGTGCTATTCATCACTGAGCTACACCAAATTTTGGTGTCGTTGCCAGGGATTGAGCTTTGAGGACGAGCGTGTGATGGTAAGACGTAGAGTTGAGACGTAGGATTCTTAGGTATTTTCTTCACTTTTATCTATTTTCTTTTATTTTCTTCACCATCATCTTCAGAATTATCATCATCACCATCTCCCACATGCATCTGCATTATCGCGATATTTTCAGTTTTTTGGTCATATCACCCTTCCCATACGATTCATTTCACTTGTGAGAGAGTGAAAGAGAGGGAGTGTGTGCTTGTGCTATTCTGTGTTCTCTGAGGTTTTTTGTAGGAATCAGCATCCCCACTAGCTGCACCAGCTTCAGTAGGTACAAATTTTTGACTGTGCAGGTCTTGAGGTGTTGACCTCTATCAATCAAGACCAACAGAAAAGTTGACCTTTTTGCAAAACAAAGTGCATAAACATGATATGTGGCCTAGAGAATTCGAAAAGTCTGCTTAAAATTTTAAAATTCCTTTGTTTTCTGTGGATCACGATGAACACGTCAATCCCGATCGACAAATGACGAGGGACACTCCCCGACGGACCTGTCAATCACGATCGACAAACGAGGACGGACACTCCCCGTCGGACCTGTCAATAGTGATCGACACGTCAATCGTGACAGACAGAGTCAATGACCGATTGACCACGGCCATGTGTCAATTGCGATCGACCCATCAATGGCGATTGACCCATCTTTCGCGATCGACCCATCAATCGCGACTGACAGCCCCGACAGATCTGTCAATCGTGACTGATCTAGTCAACCATCCTTTGACCATGATTGACTAAATTTTCAGGCCACGTGTCAATCTTAATTGACCCATCAATCGCGACTGACAGCCATGACGGACTTGTAAATCGCGTGCAACATGTCGATCATGACTTACATATCAATCACAATTGAGAGACCACTCGATCGCGATTGATGAGCAATTTTGGCCATTATTTAGGGCAAAGACATTGGGTCTATTTTTGGCCAAAATTTGGGAAACATTAAGGGTCATTAGTACATAACCAAGCCTTAGAACATAGTGGGAGTTATTCCCGTTTGTCTGTTAGCTTGTTTTAACCTGTTTCAGCCCCAGAATCTTGAACTGACATAACTTTCTAATAAGAAATCCGTTTACTGTGATTTTGGGTTTGTTGGAAAGCTCCTGGTGATATTGGAAAGATCTTCTATAGCATAGGACATAATTTGAATTCACAATAGTATAAGGAAGAATACACAGAGCACAACAATAGAAGTTACTTCATTGTATCTCTCTCTCGCTTTGTTCTTGCCGTGTGTGCGCATGTGTGTGTATGTGTGTGCATGTTAGTGTGCTTCTCACTCACACATTTGTGCCATCAGTTGTTCGGGGTCTTCATACCATCCTCTTGTGTTCCCGGATTGAAATTAAAAGAGGTGCTACTCATCACTGAGCTACACCAAATTTTTGCGCGGTTACTAGGGATCGAGCTTTGAGGACGAGCGTGTGATGGTAAGACATAGAGTTGAGACGTTGGATTCTTAGGTATTTGCTTCACTTTTATCTATTTTCTTTTATTTTCTTCACCATCATCTTCACCATCATCATCATCACCATCTACCACATCCATCTCCATCATCCCGACATTTTCAATTTTTTGGTCATATCACCCTTCTCATACCATTCCCCTCATTTCACTTGTGAGAGAGTGCAAGAGAGCGAGTGTGTGCTTGTGCTATTCTGTGTTTTCTGATATTTTTTGCAGGAATCAGCATCCCCAGCAGCTGCACCAGCTTCAGTAGGTACAAATTTTTGACTGTGTAGGTCTCAAGGCATTGACCTCTATCAATCGCAATCGATAGGAAAGTTGACCTTTTTGCAAAACAAAGTGCATAAACATGATGTGTAGGCCTAGAGCATTCCAAAACTCTGCTTAAAATTTTAAAATTCCTTTGTTTTGTATCAATCGTGATGAACACGTCAATTGCGATCGACAAACGATGATGGACACTTCTCGAGAGACCTGTCAATCGCGATCGACAAACGACGACAGACACTCCGTGACGGAGCAATCAATCACGATCGACAAAGTCAACGACCGATTGACCACGGGCACGTGTCAATCGTGATCAAGCCATCAATCGTGATCGACCGAGCAATCACGACTGATAGCCCCGACGGATCTGTCAATCGGGACAGACCCAGTCAACGACCCTTTGACCATGACTAATTGAATTTCCGAGCCATGTGTCAATCGTAATCGACCCATCAATCGCAACTGACAGCCATGATGGACTTGTCAATCGCGACCAACACGTCCATCACGACTCACATATCAATCGCGATTGACAGACCACTCGATCGCGATTGATGGGAAATTTCCGCCATTTTTTAGGGCGAAGACATTGGGTCTATTTTTGGCAAAAATTTGGGAAACATTAAGGGTCATTAGAACATAATCAAGCCTTAGAACATAGTGCGAGTTATTCTTCTTTGTCTATTAGCCTTTTTAACCCTATTTTAGCCCCAGAATCCTCAACTCGCATAATTTTCTCATAAGAAATCCATTTGCTGTGATTTTGGGTTTGTTGGAAAGCTCGTGGTGATATTGGCAAGAGCTTCTAGGGTGTAGGACATAAGTTGAATGCACAATAGTATAAGGCAGAATACACAAAGCACAAGAATAGAAGTTACTTCATTGTCTCTCTCTCTCTTTATTCTTGCCATGTGTGTGCATGTGTGTGTATGTGTGTGCATGTTAGTGTGCTTCTCACTCACACATTTGTGCCATCACTTGTTCGAGATCTTCATAACATCCTCTTGTCTTCTCGGATTGACATTAAAGAAGGTGCTACTTATCACTGAGCTATACCAAATTTTGGCACCGTTTCCAGGGATCGAGCTTTGATGACAAGCGTGTGATGGTACGACGTACAATTTAGACATTGGATTCTTAGATATTTTCTTCACTTTTATCTATTTTCTTTTATTTTCTTCATCATCATCTTCACCATCATCATCATCACCATCTCCCGCATCCATCTCCATCATCGTGACATTTTTAGTTTTTTGGTCATATCACCCTGCCCATACCATTCCCCTCATTTCACTTGTGAGAGAGTGCAAGAGAGCGAGTGTGTGCTTGTGTTATTCTGTGTTTTCTGAGATTTTTTGCAGGAATCAGCATCCCCAATACCTGCACCAGCTTTAGTAGGTACAATTTTTTGACTATGCAGGTCTCGAGGCATTGACCTCTATCAATCGCGAACGACACAAAAGTTGACCTTTTTGCAAAACAAAGTGCATAAACATGATGATTAGGCCTAGAGCATTCCAAAAGTCTGCTTATAATTTTAAAATTCCTCTATTTTTTGTCAATCGTGATGAACACATCAATCGCAATGAACACGTCAATTGCGATCGACAAATGACGACGGACACTCCCCGATGGACCTGTCAATTGCAACCAACAAACGAGGACAAACACTCCACGACAGACCTTTCAATCACGATCGACACGTCAATCGTGACAGACAGTCAACGATCGATTGATCACGGCCACATGTCAATCGCGATCGACCCATCAATCGCAATCGACCCATCAATCGCGGGTGACAACCGCGACGGATCTGTCAATCGCGACTGACTGAGTCAACAACCCTTTGACCACGATTGACTGCATTGTTTGGCGAGGTGTCAATCATAATTGACCCATCAATCGTGACTGACAGCCACGACGGACTTGTCAATCACGACCAACACATCGATCACGACTGACATATCAATCGTGATTGACAAACCAATCGATCGCGATTGGGTCTATTTTTGGCCAAAATTTGGAAAACATTAAGGGTCATTAGAACATAACCAAGCCTTAGAACATAGTGCCAGTTATTCCTATTTATCTGTTAGCCTGTTTTAACACTATTTTAGCCTCAGAATCCTGAACTGGCATAACTTTATCATACGAAATCCGTTGTTGTGATTTTGGGTTTGTTGGAAGGCTCATGCTGATATTGGCAAGAGCTTCCATGGAGTAGGACATAAGTTGAATGCATAATAGTATAAGGCAAAATACACAGAGCACAAGAATAGAAGTTACTTCATTGTCTCTCTCTCTCTCTCTTTGTTCTTGCCATGTGTGCGCATGTGTGTGTATGTGTGTGTATGTTAGTGTGCTTCTCACTCACACATCTGTGCCATCACTTGTTCGAAGTCTTCATACCATCCTCTTGTCTTCCCGGATCGACATTAAAGGAGGTGCTACTCATCACTGAGCTACACCAAATTTTGGCGCCGTTGCCACGCATCCAACTTTGAGGACGAGTGTCCGACATCCATCTCCATCATCGCGACATTTTCAGTTTTTTGGTCATATCACCCTTCCCATACCATTCCCTTCATTTCACTTGTGAGAGAGTGCAAGAGAGCGAGTGCGTGCTTGTGCTATTCTGTGTTTTCTGAGATTTTTGCAGGAATCAGCATCCCCAGCAGCTGGACCAGCTTTAGTAGGTACAATTTTTTGACTGTGCAAGTCTCGAGGCGTTGACCTCTATCAATCGCAACCGACAGAAAAGTTGACCGTTTTGCAAAACAAAGTGCATAAACATGATGTGTAGGCCTAGAGCATTCCAAAAGTCTGCTTAAAATTTTTAAATTCCTTTGTTTTCTGTGAATCGCAATGAACACGTCAATCGCGATCAACACGTCAATCGCGACCGACAGAGCCAACGACCCATTGACCATGGCCACGTGTCAATCGTGATCGACCCATCAATCACGATCGACCCATCAATTGCGATCGACCCATCAATCGTGACTAACAGCCCTGACGGATCTATCAATCACGACTGACCCACTCAACGACCCTTTGACCATGATTGACTGAATTTTCGGGTCATGTTTCAATCGTAATTGACCCATCAATCAGGACTGACAGGCACGACGGACTTGTCAATTGTGACCAACACGTGGATCATGGCTGACATATCAATCGCGATTGACAGACCACTCGATCGCGACTGATGGGCAAATTCAGCCATTTTTTAGGGCAAAGACATTGGGTCTACTTTTGGCCAAAGTTTGGGAAACATTAAGGGTCATTAGAACATAACCAAGCCTTAGAACATAGTGTGAGTTTTTCCTGTTTGTCTGCTAGCCTGTTTTAACCCTGTTTTAGCCTTAGAATCCTGAACTGGCATAACTTTCTCATACGAAATCCGTTTACTGTGATTTTGGGTTTGCTGGAAAGCTCGTGATTATATTGGCAAGAGCTTCCATGGCGTAGGACATAAGTTGAATGCACAATAGTATAAGCCAGAATAAACAGAGCACAAGAATAGAAGTTACTTCATTGTCTCTCTCTCTCTTTGTTCTTGCCGTGTGTGCACATGTGTGTGTATGTGTGTATATGTTAGTGTGCTTCTCACTCACACATTTGTGCCATCACTTGTTCGAGGTCTTCATACCATCCTCTTTTCTTCCTGGATTGACATTAAAGGAGGTGCTACTGATCACTGAGCTACACCAAATTTTGGTGCCATTTCCAGGGATCGAGCTTTGAGGACGAGCTTGTGATGGTAAGACGTAGAGTTGAGATGTTGGATTCTTAGGTATTTTCTTCACTTTTATCTATTTTCTTTTATGTTCTTCACCATCATCTTCACCATTATCATCATCACGATCTCGCACATGCATCTCAATCATCGCGAAATTTTCAACTTTTTGGTCATATCACCCTTCCCATATGATTCCCCTCATTTCACTTGTGAGAGAGTGAAAGAGAGCGAGTGTGTGCTTGTTCTATTCTATGTTTTCTGAGATTTTTTGTAGGAATCAGTATCCCTACTAGCTGCACCACCTTGAGGCAAATTTTTGACTGTGCAAGACTCGAGGCGTTGAAATTTTAAAATTCCTCTCTTGTCTGTGGATCACGATGAACACGTCAATCCCGATCGACACATGACGACGGACACTCCCCGACGGACCTGTCAATTGCGATCGACAAATGATGATGAATGCTCCCCGACGGACCTATCAATCGTGATCGACACGTCAATCGTGACCGACAGAGTCAATAACCGATTGACCACGGCCACGTGTAAATCACGATCGACCCATCAATCGCGAGTGACAGCCCTGACGGATCTATCAATCATGACTGATTCAGTCAACGATCCTTTGACCATGATTGATTGAATTTCCAGGCCACGTGTCAATCTTAATTGACCCATCAATCGCGACTGACAGCCATGATGGACTTGTCAATCGCCACCAACACGTCGATCATGACTTACATATCAATTGCGATTCACAGACCACTCGATCGCGATTGATGGGCAATTTCGGCCATTATTACGGGCAAAGACATTGGGTCTATTTTTGGCCAAAATTTGGGAAACATTAAGGGTCATTAGAATATAACCAAGCCTTAGAACATAGTACGAGTTACTCATGTTTGTCTGTTAGCTTGTTGTAACCCTGTTTTAGCCCCAGAATCTTGAATTGGCATAACTTTCTCATACGAAATCCGTTTGCTGTGATTTTGGGTTTGTTGGAAAGCTCATGGTGATATTAGCAAGAGCTTCTATGGCATAGGACATAATTTGAATGCACAATATTATAAGGAAGAATACAAAGAGCACAAGAATAGAAGTTACTTCATTGTCTCTCATTCTCTCTTTGTTCTTGCCGTGTGTGCGCATGTGTGTGTATGTGTGTGCATGTTAGTGTGCTTCTCACTCACACATTTGTGCCATCAGTTGTTCGAGGTCTTCATACCATCCTCTTGTGTTCCCAGATTGACATTAAAGGAGGTGCTACTCATCACTGAGCTACACCAAATTTTGGCGCTTGTCTTCCTGGATTGACATGTAAAGGAGGTGCTACGCATCACAGAGCTACACCAAATTCTGGCATCGTTGCTAGGGATCGAGGTTTGAGGACGAGCATGTGATGGTAAGATGTAGAGTTGAGACGTTGGATTCTTAGGTATTTTCTTCACATTTATCTATTTTCTTTTATTTTCTTCATCATCATCTTCACCACCATCATCATAATCACCCTTCCCATACCATTCCCCTCATTTCACTTGTGAGAGAGTGCAAGAGAGCAAGTGTGTGCTTGTGCTATTCTGTGTTTTCTGAGATTTTTTGCAGGAATCAACATCCCCAGCAGCTGCACAAGCTTCAGTAGGTACAAATTCTTGACTGTGGAGGTCTCGAGTCGTTGACCTCTATCAATCGCGACGGACAAAAAAGTTGACCTTTTTGATGTGTAGGCCTAGAGCATTACAAAAGTTTGCTTAAAATTTTGAAATTCCTCTACTTTCTATCAATCGCGATGAACACGTCAATCGTGATCGACAAATGATCACGGACACACCCCGACATGCCTGTCAATCTCGATCGACAAACGACGTTGGACACTCCCCGACGGACCTATCAATCGTGATCGACACGTCAATCGCGACCAACCGAGCCAACGACCGATGGACCACGGCCACATGTCAATCGCGATCGACATATGAATTACGATCGACCCATCAATCACGACTGACAGCCCCGACGGATCTCTCAATCGAGACTGACCCAGTCAACGATCCTTTGACCATGATTGAATGAATTTATGGGCCAGGTGCCAATTGTAATTGACCCATCAATCGTGACAGAGAGCCACGACGGACTTGTCAATCGCGACCAACATGTCGATCACGACTCACATATGACAGACCACTCGATCACAATTGACGGGCAATTTCGACCATTTTTTAGGGCGAAGACATTGGGTCTATTTTTGGCCAAAATTCGGGAAACATTAAGGGTCATTAGAACATAACCAAGCCTTAGACCATCGTGCGAGTTATTCCTGTTTGTCTGTTAGCCTGTTTTAACCGTGTTTTAGCCCTAGAATCCTAAACTGGCATAACGTTTTCATACGAAATCCATTTGCTGTGATTTTGGGTTTGTTGGAAAGCTCGTGGTGATATTGGAAAGAGCTTCCATGGCATAGGACATAAGTTGAATGCACAATAGTATAAGGCAGAATACACAGAGCACAATAATAGAAGTTACTTCATTGTCTCTCTCTCTCTCTCTTTATTCTTGCCGTGTGTGTGCATGTGTGTGTATGTGTGTGCATGTTACTGTGCTTCTCACTCATACATTTGTGCCATCACTTGTTCGAGGTCTTCATACCATCCTCTTTTCTTCCTGGATTGACATTAAAGGAGGTGCTACTCATCAGTGAGCTACACCAAATTCTGGCATTGTTGCCAGGGATCGAGCTTTGAGGACGAGCGTGTGATGGTAAAACGTAGAGTTGGGACGTTGGATTCTTAGGTATTTTCTTAACTTTTATCTATTTTCTTTGATTTTCCCATACCATTCCCCTCATTTCACTCGTGAGAGAGTGCAAGAGAGCGAGTGTGTGCTTGTGCTATTCTGTGTTTTCTAAGATTTCTTACAGGAATCAGCATCCCCAACAGTTGCACCAGCTTCAATAGGTACAAATTTTTGAATGTGCAGTTCTCGAGGCGTTGACCTCTATCAATTGCGATCGATAGAAAAATTGATAAAAAATTCCTCTGTTTTCTGTCAATCGTGATGAACATGTCAATCACGATCGACAAACGACGGCGAGCACTCCCTGACGGACCTGTCAGTCGTGATCGACAAACGACAATGGACACTCCGTAACAGACCTGTCAATCCCGATCGACATGTCAATTGTGATCGATAGAGTCAATGATTGATGGACCATGGCCACTTGTCAATCGCGATGGACCCATCAATCGCGATTGAGCTATCAATCGCGATTGACAGCCCCGAATGATCTGTCAATCACGACTGACCCAGTCAACGACCCTTTGACCAATACTCACTAAATTTTTGGGCCACGTGTCAATCCTAATTTACCCATCAATCGTGTCTGATAGCCACGACGGACTTGTCAATCGCGACCAAGATGTCGATCACGAGTGACATATCAATCATGATTGACAGACCACTCCATCATGATTGATGGGCCATTTCAGGCATTTTTTAGGGCAAAGACATTGGGTCTATTTTCGGCCAAAATTTGGGAAACATTAAAGGTCATTAGAACATAGCCAAGCCTTAGAACATAGTGCGAGTTATTCCTGTTTGTCTGTTAGCCTGTTTTAACCCTGTTTTAGCCTAAGAATCTTGAACTCGCATAACTTTCTCATACGAAATCCATTTGTTGTGATTTTTGGTTTGTTGGAAAGCTTGTGGTGATATTGGCAAGAACTTCCATGGCGTAGGACATAAGTTGAATGCACAATAGTATAAGGCAGAATACAGAGAGCACAAGAATAGAAGTTACTTCATTGTCTCTCTCTCTCTCTCTCTCTTTATTCTTGTCGTGTGTGCGCATGTGTGTGTATGTGTGTGCATGTTAGTGTGCTTCTCACTCACAAATTTGTGCCATCACTTGTTCGAGGTCTTCATACCATCCACTTGTCTTCTTGGATTGACATTAAAGGAGGTGCTACTCATCACTGAGCTACACCAAATTTTGGCGCCGTTGCCAAGGATCGAGCTTTGAGGACGAGCGTGTGATGGTAAGACGTAGAGTTGAGACGGATTCTTAGGTATTTTCTTCACTTTTATCTATTTTCTTTTATTTTCTTCATCATCATCTTCACCATCATCATCATCACCATCTCCCAAATCCATCTCCATCATCGCGACATTTTCAGTTTTTTGGTCATATCACCCTTCCCATACCATTCCCTGCATTTCACTTGTGAGAGAGTGCAAGAGAGCGAGTGTGTGCTTGTGTTTTTCTGTGTTTTCTGATATTTTTGCAAGAATCAGCATCCCCAGCACCTACACCAGTTTCAGTAGGTACAAATTTTTTATTGTGCAGGTCTCAAGGTGTTGACCTCTATCAATCCCGATCGATAGAAAAGTTGACCTTTTTGCAAAACAAAGTGCATAAGCATGATGTGTAGGCCTAGAACATTCCAGAAGTCTGCTTAAAATTTTAAAATTCCTCTGTTTTCTGTCAATCATGATGAACACGTCAATCAGAATCAACAAACGACGTCGGACACTCCGCGACAGACCTGTCAATCGGGATCGAGAAACGACGATGGACACTCTGCGAAGGACCTATCAATCATGATCGACACGTCAATTTTGACGAACAGAGTCAACAGCCGGTTGACCACGGCCATGTGTCAATCACAATTGACCCATCAATCGTGACTGACAGCCCCGATGCATCTCTCAATCCTGACTGATCCCGTCAATGACCCTTTGACCAAGACTGACTGAATTTCACGTGTCAATCATAATTGATTTATCAATCGTGATTGACAACCACGACGGACTTGTCAATCGCGACTAACATGTCGATCATGACTGACATATAAATCGCGATTGATAGACCACTCGATCGCGAGTGATGGGCAATTTTGGCCATTTTTTAGGACAAAGACATTGGGTCTATTTTTGGCCAAAATTTTTGTCATCGCGATGAACACATCAATCACTATTGAAAAACGACGACGAACACTCCCTGACCGACCTGTCAGTCGTGATTGACAAATGACAATGGACACTCCCTGACGGACCTGTCAATCGCGATCGACATGTCAATTGTGATCGATAGAGTCAATGATCGATCGACCATGGCCACGTGTCAATCGCGATCAACCCATCAATCGCGATCGAGCTATCAATCGCGATTGACAGCCCCGAAGGATCTGTCAATCATGACTGACCAGTCAACGACCCTTTGACCAAGACTGACTGAATTTTCGGGCCACGTGTCAATCGTAATTTACCCATCAATCGCCCCTGACAGCCACGACGGACTTGTCAATCGCGACTAAGACGTCTATCATGAGTGACATATCAATCATGATTGACAGACCACTCCATCCTGATTGATGGGCCATTTCAGACATTTTTTAGGGCAAATACATTGGGTCTATTTTCGGCCAAAATTTGGGAAACATTAAGGGTCATTAGAACATAACCAAGCCTTAGAACATAGTGCAAGTTATTCTTGTTTGTCTATTAGCCTGTTTTAACGCTGTCTTAGCCTGAGAATCCTGAACTCGCATAACTTTCTCATAAGAAATCTGTTTGTTGTGATTTTCCGTTTGTTGGAAAGCTCGTGGTGATATTGGCAAGAACTTCCATGGCGTAGGACATAAGTTGAATGCACAATAGTATAAGGCAGAATACACAGAGCACAAGAATAGAAGTTACTTCATTGTCTCTCTCTCTCTCTCTCTCTTTATTCTTGTCGTGTGTGCACATGTGTGTGTATGTGTGTGCATGTTAGTGTGCTTCTCACTCACGCATTTGTGCCATCACTTGTTCAAGGTCTTCATACCATCCTCTTGTCTTCTTGGATTGACATTAAAGGAGGTGCTACTTATCACAGAGCTACACCAAATTTTGGCGCCGTTGCCAAGGATCGAGCTTTGAGGACGAGCGTGTGATGGTAAGACGTAGAGTTGAGACGTTGGATTCTTAGGTATTTTCTTCACTTTTATCTATTTTCTTTTATTTTCTTCATCATCATCTTCACCATCATCATCATCACCATCTCCCAAATCCATCTCCATCATCACGACATTTTCAGTTTTTTGGTCATATCACCATTCCCATACCATTCCCCTGATTTCACTTGTGAGAGAGTGCAAGAGAGCGAGTGTGTGCTTGTGTTTTTCTGTGTTTTCTGAGATTTTTGCAGGAATCAGCATCCCCAGCAGCTGCACCACCTTTAGTAGGTTTAAATTTTTTACTGTGGAGGTCTCAAGGAGTTGACCTCTATCAATCCCGATCGATAGAAAAGTTGACCTTTTTGCAAAAAAAAGTGCATAAGCATGATGTGTAGGCCTAGAGCATTCCAAACGTCTGCTTAAAATTCTAAAATTCCTCTGTTTTTTGTCAATCATGATGAACACGTCAATCAGAATCGACAAACGACGCCGGACACTTCCCAACAGACCTATCAATCGGGATCGACAAACGACGATGGACACTCAGCGAAGGACCTATCAATCATGATCGACACATCAATCGTGACAAACAGAGTCAACGGCCGGTTGACCACGGCCACGTGTCAATCGCAATTGACCCATCAATCGCGACCGACCCATCAATCGTGACTCACATCCCTGATGCATCTGTCAATCGCGACTAACCCCGTCAATGACCCTTTGACTAGGACTGACTGAATTTCACGTGTCAATCATAATTGATCCATCAATCGTGATTGACAACCACGACGGACTTGTCAATCGTGACTAACATGTCGATCACGACTGACATATCAATCGCGATTGATAGACCACTCGATCGCGACTGATGGGCAATTTCGGCCATTTTTTAGGACAAAGACATTGGGTCTATTTTTGGCCAAAATTTTTGAAACATTAAGGGGCATTAAAACATAACCAAGCCTTAGAACATAGTGCGAGTTATTATTGTTTGTCTGTTAGCTTGTTTTAACCCTATTTTAGTCCTAGAATCCAGAACTGGCATAACTTTCTCATACGAAATCCGTTTGCTGTGATTTTGGGTTCGTTGGAAAGCTTGTGGTGATATTGGCAAGAAATTCCATGGCATAGGACATAAGTTGAATGCACAATAGTATAAGGCAGAATACACAGAGCACCAGAATAGAAGTTACTTCATTGTCTCTCTCTCTCTTTGTTCTTGCCATGTGTGCGCATGTGTGTGTATGTGTGTGCATGTTAGTGTGCTTCTCACTCACACATTTGTGCCATCACTTGTTCGAGGTCTTCATACCATCCTCTTATCTTCCCAGATTGACATTAAAGGAGGTTCTACTCATCACTGAGCTACACCAAATTTTGGTGTTGTTGCCAGCGATCGAGTTTGGAGGACGAGCGTGTGATAGTAAGACATAGAGTTAAGACGTTGGATTCTTAGGTATTTTCTTCAATTTTATCTATTTTCGTTTATTTTCTTCACCATCATCTTCACCACTTGTGAGAGAGTGCAAGAGAGTGAGTGTGTGCTTGTGCTATTTTGTGTTTTTTGAGATTTTTTCCAGGAATCATCATCACCAGCAGCTGCACCACCTTTAGTAGGTACACATTTTTGACTATGCAGGTCTCGAGGCATTGACCTCTATCAATCACGACCGACAAAAAAGTTGACCTTTCTGCAAAACAAAGTGCATAAACATGATGTGTAGGCCTAGAGCATTCCAAAAGGCTGCTTAAAATTTTAAACTTCCTCTGTTTTTTGTCAATCACGATGAACACGTCAATTGTGATTGACAAACGACAACGGACACTCCCCGACAGACCTGTCAATCGAGATCGACAAACGACGACGCACACTCCCCGCCAGACCTGTCAATCGCGATGGACATGTCAATCACAACCGACAGAGTCAACGATCGATCCACGGCCACATGTCAATCACGATCGACCCACCAATCACGATCGACCCATCAATTGCGATCAACCCATCAATCATGACTAACACCCCGACGGATCTGTCAATCATGACTGACCCCGTCAACGACCCTTTGACCACGACTGAGTGAATTTCCAGGCCACGTGTCAATCGTAATTGACCCATCAATCGTGGTTGACACCCATGATGGACTTGTCAATCACGACCAATACGTCCATTACGACTGACATATCAATCGCAATTGACAGACCACTCGATCGCGATTGATGGGCAATTTTGGCCATTTTTTAGGGCAGAGACATTGGGTCTATTTTTGGCCAAAATTTGGGAAACATTAAGGTTCAATAGACCATAACCAAGCCTTAGAACACAGTGCAAGTTATTCCTGTTTGTGTGTTAGCCTGTTTTAACTCTGTTTTAGCCCCTAAATCCTGAACTGGCATAACTTTCTCATACGAAATCCGTTTGCTATGATTTTGGGTTTGTTGGAAAGCTCGTGGTGATATTGGCAAGAGCTTCCATGGCGTAGGACATAAGTTGAATGCAAAATAGTATAAGGCAAAATACACAGAGCACATGAACATAAGTTACTTCATTGTCTCTCTCTCTCTCTCTTTGTTCTTATCGTGTGTGCGCATGTGTGTATATGTGTGTGCATGTTAGTGTGCTTCTCACTCACACATTTGTGCCATCACTTGTTCGAGGTCTTCATACCATCCTCTTGTCTTCTCGGATTGACATTAAAGGAGGTGCTACTCATCACAGAGCTACACCAAATTTTGGCATTGTTGCCACGGATCGAGCTTTGAGGACGAGCGTGTGATGTTAAGACATAGAGTTGAGATGTTGGATTCTTAGGTATTTTCTTCACTTTTATCTATTTTCTTTTATTTTCTTCACCATCATCATCATCACCATCTCCCAAATCCATCTCCATCATCGCGACATTTTCGGTTTTTTGCTCATATCACAATTCCCATACCATTCCCCTCATTTCACTTGTGAGAGAGTGCAAGAGAGTGAGTGTGTGCTTGTGCTATTCTGTGTTCTGTGAGATTTTTTGCAGGAATCAGCATCCCCAGCAGCTACATCGGCTTCAGTAGGTACCAATTTTTGATTGTGCAGGTCTCGAGGCATTGACCTCTATCAATCGCGACCGAAAGAAAAGTGGACCTTTTTGCAAAACAAAGTGCAATACATGATGTGTAGGCCTAGAGCATTCCAAAACTCTGCTTAAAATGTTAAAATTTCTCTGTTTTCTGTCAATCGCAATGAACACGTCAATTACGATCAACAAACGAGGACGAACACTCCCCGACGAACCTGTCAATCGTGATCGACAAACGACAATGGACACTCCCTGACGGACCTGTCAATCGCGATCGACATGTCAATCGCGACCGACAAAGTCAACGATCGATTGACCATGGCCATGTGTCAATCGCAATCGACCCATCAATCACGATCCACCTGTCAATCGCGACTAACAGCCCCGAAGGATCTGTCAATCGTGACTGATCCAGTCAATGATCCTTTGACCAGGACTGACTAAATTTTTGGGCCACGTGTTAATCACAATTGATCCATCAATCGTGACTGACAGCCACGACGGACTTGTCAATCGGGACGAACACGTCAATCATGACTGACATATCAATCGCGATTGACATGTCAATCGCGACCGACAAAGTCAACGATCGATTGACCATGGCCATGTGTGAATCGCAATCGACCCATCAGTCACGATCCACCTGTCAATCGCGACTGACAGCCCCGAAGGATCTGTCAATCGTGACTGATCCAGTCAATGATCCTTTGACCAGGACTGACTAAATTTTTGGGCCACGTGTCAATCACAATTGATCCATCAATCGTGACTGACAGCCACGACGGACTTGTCAATCGGGACGAACACGTCAATCATGACTGACATATCAATCGCGATTGACAGACCACTCGATCGTGATTGATGTGCAATTTCAGCCATTTTTTAGCGCAAAGACATTGGTTCTATTTTTGACCAAAATTTGGGAAACATTAAGGGTCATTAGAACATAACCCTGCCTAAGAACATAGTGCGAGTTATTCCTACTTGTCTTTTAGCCTGTTTTAACCGTGTTTTAGCCCTAGAATCCTAAGCTGGCATAACTTTCTCATACGAAATCCGTTTTCTGTTATTTTGGGTTTGTTGGAAAGCTCGTGGTGATATTGGCAAGAGGTTCCATGGCATAGGACATAAGTTGAATGCACAATAGTATAAGGCAGAATACACAGAGCACAAGAATACAAGTTACTTCATTGTCTCTCTCTCTCTCTTTATTCTTGCCGTGTGTGTGCATGTTTGTGTACGTGTGTGCATGTTAGTGTGCTTCTCACTCACACATTTGTGCCATCACTTGTTTGAGGTCGTCATACCATCCTCTTGTCTTCCCAGATTGACATTAAAGGAGGTGCTACTCATCACTGAGCTACACCAGATTTTGGAGCCGTTGCGAGGGATCGAGCTTTGAGGACAAGAGTGTGATGGTAAGACGAAGAGTTAAGATGTTGCATTCTTAGGTATTTTCTTCACTTTTATCTATTTTATTTTATTTTCTTCATCATCATCTTCACCATCATCATCATCACCATCGCCCACATCCATTTCGATCATCGCGACATTTTCCGTTTTTTGGTCATATCACCCTTCCCATACCATTCCCCTCATTTCACTTGTGAGAGAGTGCAAGAGAGCAAGTGTGTGCTTGTGCTATTCTGTGTTTTCTGAGATTTTTGCAAGAATCAGCATCCCCAACAGCTGCACCAGCTTCAGTAGGAACAAATTTTTGACTGTGCAAGTCTCGAGGCGTTGACCTCTATCAATCGCGACGGACAGAAAAGTTGACCTTTTTGCAAAACAAAGTGCATAAACATGATGTGTGGGCCTAGAGCATTCCAAAAATCTACTTAAAATTTTAGCATTCCTTTGTTTTCTGTCAATCGCAATGAACACGTCAATCGCGATTGACAAACAAGGACAGACACTCACCGACACACCTGTCAATCGTGATCGACAAATGACAATGGTTACTCCCCCACGGACCTGTCAATCACGATCGACATGTCAATCTCGATCGACAAAGTCAATGATCGATTGACCACGGCCACGTGTCAATCGCGATCGACCCATCAATCGCGACTGACAGTCCCGACCGATCTGCCAATCGTGATTGACCCAGTAAACGACCCTTTGAGCACGACTGACCGAATTTTTGGGCCACGTGTCAATTGTAATTGACCCATCAATTGCCACTGACAGCCACGACGGACTTGTCAATCGCGACCAACACGTCGATCATGACTGATATATCAATCACGATTGACAGACCACTCGATCGACAAATGACCACGGACACTCCCCCACGGACCTATCAATCGTGATCGACATGTCAATCGTGATTGACATGTCAATCGTGACCGATACAGTCAATGATCATTTGACCACGGCCACGTGTCAATCGCGATTGACCCAACAATCGCGATTGACCCATCAATCGCGATCAACCCATCAATCCCGACTGACAGGCCCAACCAATCTGTCAATCACGATTGGGGCCCAGTCAATAACCCTTTGACCACCACTGACCGAATTTTTGGGCCACGTGTCAATCGTAATTGACCCATCAATCGCGACTGACAACCATGATGGAATTGTCAATCGTGACCAACATGTCGATCACCACTAACATATCAACCGCAATTGCCAGACCACGCGATCGTGATTGATGGGCAATTTCAGCCATTTTTTAGGGCACAGACATTGGGTCTATTTATGGCCAAAATTTGGGAAACATTAAGGGTCATTAGAACATAACCAAGCCTTAGAACATAGTGCAAGTTATTCCTGTTTGTCTGTTAGCCTGTTTTAACCCTCTTTTATCCCCAGAATCCTGAACTGGCATAACTTTCTCATACGAAATCCGTTTTCTGTGATTTTGGATTTGTGGGAAAGCTCGTGGAGATATTGGCAAGAGCTTTCATGGGGTAGGACCTAAGCTAAATGCACAATAGTGTAAGGCAGATTACACAGAGCACAAGAATAGAAGTTACTTCATTATCTCTCTCTCTCTTTATTCTTGTCGTGTGTGCGCATGTGTGTGTATGTGTGTGCATGTTCGTGTGCTTCTCACTCACACATCTGTGCCATCACTTGCTCGAGGTCTTCATACCATCATCTTGTCTTCCGGATTGACATTAAAGGAGGTGCTACTCATCACTGAGCTACACCAAATTTTGGCACCGTTGCGAGGGATCGAGCTTTGAGGACGAGCGTGTGATGGTAAGATGTAGAGTTGAGACGTTGGATTCTTAGGTATTTTCTTCACTTTTATCTATTTTCTTTTATTTTCTTCATCATCATCTTCACCATCATCATCCTCACCATCTCCCACATGGATCTCCATCATCGAGACATTTTCATATTTTTGTTCATATCACCCTTCCCATACCATTCCCCTCATTTCACTTGTGAGAGAGTGCAAGAGAGTGAGTGTGTGCTTGTGCTATTTTGTTTTTTTTGAGATTTTTTGCAGGAATCAGCATCCCCAGCAGTTGCACCAACTTCCGTAGGTACAAATTTTTGACTGTGCAGGTCTCGAGGCGTTGACCTTTATCAATCCCGACGGACATAAAAGTTGACCTTTTTGAGAAACAAAGCACATAAAGATGATGTGTAGGCCTAGAGCATTACAAAAGTCTGCTTAAAAGTTTAAAATACCTCTGTTTTCTGTCAATCCCGATGAACACGTCAATCGTGATCGACAAACGACGGCGGACAAGCCCCGACATGCCTGTCAATCCCGATCGAAAAACGACGATGGACACTCTGTGATGGACCTGTCAATCTTGATTTAAACGTCCATCGTGATAGACACAGTCAACGAACGATTGACCATGGGCACGTGTCAATCGCGATTGACCCATCAATCCCAATTCACCCATCAATCGGGATTGACCCATCAATTCCAACTCACAGCCCCGACGGATCTCTCAATCGCGATTGACCCAGTCAACGACCCTTTGACCATGATTGAATGAATTTCTGTGCCACGTGTCAATTGTAATTGACCCATCAATCGCGACTAGAGCCACGATGGACTTGTCTATTGCGACCAACACGTCGATCACGACTCACATATCAATCGCGATTGACAGACCACTCGATCGCGATTGATGCGCAATTTCGGCCATTTTTTAGGGCAAAGACATTGGATCTATTTTTGGCGAAAAGTTGGCCAAAATTTGGGAAACATTAAGGGTCATTAGAACATAACCAAGCCTTAGAACATAGTGCGAGTTATTATTTCGGTTCGTTGGAAAGCTCATGGTGATATTGGCAAGAGCTTCCATGGTGTAGGACATAAGTTGAATGCACAATAGTATAAGGTAGAATACACAGAGCACAAGAATAGAAGTTACTTCATTGTCTCTCTCTCTCTCTTTGTTCTTGCCATGTGTGCGCATGTGTGTGTATGTGTGTGCATGTTAGTATGCTTCTCACTCACACATTTGTCCCATCACTTGTTCAAGGTCTTCATACCATCCTCTTGTCTTCCCGGATTGACATTAAAGAAGGTGCTACACATCACTGAGCTACACCAAACTTAGGCGCCGTTGCCAGCGATCGAGCTTGGAGGACAAGCGTGTGATGGTAAGACGTAGAGTTGAGATGTTGGATTCTTAGATATTTTCTTCAATTTTATCTATTTTCTTTTATTTTCTTCACCATCATCTTCTCCATCATCATCATCACCATCTCCCAAATCCATCTCCATCATCGCAACATTTTTTGTTTTTTGGTCATATCACAAATCCCATACCATTCCCCTCATTTCACTTGTGAGAGAGTGCAAGAGAGCGAGTGTGTGCTTGTGCTATTTTGTGTTTTCTGAGGTTTTTTTTGCAGGAATCAACATCCCTAGTAGCTACATCCGCTTCAATAGGTACAAATTTTTGACTTTGCAAGTCTCGAGGCCTAGACCTCTATCAATCGCGACCGACAGAAAAGTTGACCATTTTGCAAAACAAAGTGCATAAACATGATGTGTAGGCCTAGAGCATTCCAAAAGTCTGCTTAAAATTTTAAAATTCCTCTGTTTTCTATTAATCGCGATGAACACGTCAATCGCGATCAACAAACGAGGACGAACACTCCCCGACGGACGTGTCAATCGTGATCGACAAATGACAATGGACACTCCCTGACGGACTTGTCAATCGCGACCGACAGAGTCAACGATCGATTGACAATGGCCACATGTCAATCATGATCGACCCATCAATCGCAATCGACCTGTCAATCGCGACTGACAGCCCCAAAGGATCTATCAATCATGACTGACCCAGTCAACGACCCTTTGACCATGACTGACTGAATTTTTGGGCCACATGTCAATCGTTATTGACCCATGAATCGCGACTCACAGCCACGACGGACTTGTCAATCGCGACCAACATGTCCATCACGATTGACATATCAATCGCGATTGACAAACCACTTGATCGTGATTGATGGGCAATTTTAGCCATTTTTTAGTGCAAAGACATTGGGTCTATCTTTGCCCAAAATTTGGGAAACATTAAGGGTCATTAGAACATAACCAAGCCTTAGAACATAGTTTGAGGTATTCCTGTTTGTCTGTTAGCCTGTTTTAGCCTCTGAATCCTGAGAGTATAACTTTCTCATACGAAATCTGTTTGCTGTGATTTTGGGTTTGTTGGAAAGCTCGTGGTGATATTGGCAAGAACTTCCATGGCGTAGGACATAAGTTGAATGCACAATAGTATAAGGCAGAATACAAAGAGCACAAGAATAGAAGTTACTTCATTGTCTCTCTCTCTGTCTCTTTATTCTTGCCGTGTCTGTGCATGTGTGTGTATGTGTGTGCATGTTAGTGTGCTTATCACTCACACATTTGTGCCATCACTTGTTCGAGGTCTTCATACCATCCTCGTGTCTTCCCGGATTGACATTAAAAGAGGTGCTACTCATCACTGAGCTACACCAAATTTTGGCACCGTTGCGAGGGATCGAGCTTTGAGAACGAGCGTGTGATGGTAAGACATAGAGTTGAGACATTGGATTCTTAGGTATTTTCTTCACTTTTATCTATTTTCTTTTATTTTCTTCATCATCATCTTCACCATCATCATCATCACCATCTCCCACATCGATCTCCATCATCGCGACATTTTCAGATTTTTGGTCATATCACCCTTCCCATACCAATCCCTTCATTTCACTTGTGAGATAGTGCAAGAGAGCGAGTATGTGCTTGTGCTATTCTATGTTTTCTGAGATTTTTGCAGGAATCAACATCCCCAACAACTGCACTAGCTTCAGTAGGTACAAATTTTTGACTGTGTAGGTCTCGAGGCATTGACCTCTATCCATCGTGATTGACAAAAAAGTTGAGCTTTTTGCAAAATAAAGTGCATAAATATGATGTGTAGGCCTAGAGCATTCCAAAAGTCTACTTAAAATTTTAAATATCCTCTATTTTCTGTCAATCGTGATGAACACGTCAATCGCGATCGACAAATGACAACGAGCACTCCCTGACGGACCTGTCAGTCGTGATCGACAGACGACAATGGACACTCCTTGATGGACCTGTCAATCACGATCGACATGTCAATCGCGACCGATAGAGTCAATGATCGCTTGACCATGGCCACGTGTCAATCGCGATCGACCCATCAATCGCGACCGATAGAGTCAACGATCGATTGACCATGGCCACGTGTTAATCGCGATTGACCCATCAATCACGATCCAGCTATCAATCGCGAGTGACAGCCCTGAAGGATCTTCCAATCATGATTGACCCAATCAACGACCCTTTGACCACGACTGACTGAATTTTTGGGCCACGTGTCAATCGTATTTTACCCATCAATCGCGCTTGACAGCGACAATGGACTTGTCAATCGCGACCAACACGTCGATCATGAGTGACATATCAATCGCGATTGACAGACCACTCAATCGTGATTGATGGGCAATTTCAGCCATTTTTTAGGGCAAAGACATTGGGTCTATTTTTGGCCAAAATTTGGGAAACATTAGGGTCATTAGAACATAACTAAGCCTTAGAACATAGTGCGAGTTATTCCTGTTTGTTTGTTAGCCTGTTTTAACCCTGTTTTTGCTCGAGAATCTTGAACTTGCATAACTTCTCATACGAAATCCGTTTGCTGTGATTTTCGGTTTGTTGAAAAGCTCGTGGTGATATTTGCAAGAACTTCCATGGCGTAGGACATAAGTTGAATGCACAATAGTATAAGGTAGAATACACAGAGCACAAGAATAGAAGTTAATTCATTGTCTCTCTCTCTCTTTATTCTTGTTGTGTGTGCGCATGTGTGTATGTGTCTGCATGTTAGTGTGCTTATCACTCACACATTTGTGCCATCACTTGCTCGAGGTCTTCATACCATCCTCTTGTCTTCTCGGATTGACATTAAAGGAGGTGCTACTCATCACTGAGCTACACCAAATTTTTGCACCGTTGTGAGGGATCGAGCTTTGAGGACGAGCGTGTGATGGTAAGACGTAGAGTTGAGATGTTGGATTCTTAGGTATTTTCTTCACTTTTATCTATTTTTTTTATTTTCTTCATCCTCATCTTCACCATCATCATCATCACCATCTCCCACATCGATCTCCATCATCGTGACATTTTCAGATTTTTGGTCATATCACCCTTCCCATACCATTCCCCTCATTTCACTTGTGAGAGAGTGCAAGAGAGTGTGTGTGCTTGTGCTATTCTGTGTTTTCTGAGATTTTTTGCAGGAATGAGCAACCCCAATAGCTGCACCAGCTTCAGTAGGTATAAATTTTTGACTGTGGGCGTTGACCTCTATAAATCGCGATTGACAGAAAAGTTGACCTTTTTGCAAAACAAGGTGCATAAGCATGATGTGTAGGCCTAGAGCATTCCAAAAGTCTACTTAAAATTTTAAAATTCCTCTGTTTTCTGTCAATCGCGATGAACACGTCAATCGCGATCGACAAACCACGACGAACATTCCCCGATGGAACTGTCAGTCGTGATCGACAAACGACAATGGACACTCTCTGATGGACCTGTCAATTGCGATTGACATGTCAATCGCGACCGATAGTCAACGATCGATTGACCATGGCCACGTGTCAATCGCGATCGACCAATCAATCGCGGCCGATAGAGTCAACGATCGATTGACCATGGCCACGTGTCAATCGCGATCGACCCATCAATCACGACCGAGCTATCAATCGCGATTGACAGCCCCGAAGGATCTGTGAATCGTGACTCACCGAGTCAACAACCCTTTGACCATGACTGACTGAGTTTTCGGGCCACGTGTCAATAGTAATTTACCCATCAATCGTGCCTGACAGCCACGACGGACTTGTCAATTGCGACAAACACGTCGATCACAAGTAACATATCAATCGCGATTGACACACCACTCGATCGTGATTGATGGGCAATTTCAACCATTTTTTAGGGCAAAGACATTGGCTCTATTTTTGGCCAAAATTTGGGAAACATTAAGGGTCATTAGAACATAACCAAGCGTTAGAACATAGTGCGACTTATTCTTGTTTGTCTGTTAGCCTGTTTTAACCCTGCTTTAGCTCGAGAATCCTGAACTCGCATAACTTTCTCATACAAAATCCGTTTGCTGTGATTTTCAGTTTGTTGGAAAGCTCGTGGTGATATTGGCAAGAACTTCCATGGCGTAGGACATAATTTGAATGCACAATAGTATAAGGCAGAATACACAGAGCACAAGAATAGAAGTTACTTCATTGTCTCTCTCTCTCTCTCTTTATTCTTGCCGTGTGTGCGCATGTGTGTGTATGTGTGTGCATGTTAGTGTGCTTCTCACTCACACATTTGTGCCATCACTTGTTCGAGGTCTTCATACCATCCTCTTGTCTTTTCAGATTGACATTAAAGGAGGTGCTACTCATCACTGAGGTACACCAAATTTTGGCGCCGTTGCCAGGGATCGAGCTTTGAGGACGAGCGTATGATGGTAAGACGTAGAGTTGAGACATTGGATTCTTAGGTATTTTCTTCACTTTTATCTATTTTCTTTTATTTTCTTCATCATCATCTTCACCATCATCATCACCATCTCCCACATCCATCTCCATCATCGCAAAATTCTCAGTTTTTTGGTCATATAACCCTTCTCATACCATTCCCCTCATTTCACTTGTGAGAGAGTGCAAGAGAGCGAGTGTGTGCTTGTGCTATTCTGTGTTTTCTGAAATTTTTTGCAAGAATCAGCATCCCCAACAGCTGCACCAGCTTCAGTAGGTACAAATTTTTGACTGTGCAGGTCTCCAGGCGTTGACCTCTATCAATCACGACCAACAGAAAAGTTGAGCTTTTTGCAAAACAAAGTGCATAAACATGATGTGTGGGCCTAGAGCATTCCAAACATCTGCTTAAAATTTTAAAATTCCTTTGTTTTCTATGAATCGTGATGAACACGTCAATTGCGATCAACGAACGATGACGGACACTCACCGACAGAACTGTCAATCGTGATCGACAAATGAGGACGGTTACTCCCCCACGGACCTGTCAATCACGATCGACATGTCAATCTTGATCGATAGATTCAACGATTGATTGACCACGGCCACGTATCAATCGCGATCGACCCATCAATCGCGACTAACAGCCTCGACTGATCTGCCAATCGTGATTGACCCAGTCAGCGACCCTTTGAGCACGACTGACCGAATTTTCGGGCCAGGTGTGAATTGTAATTGACCCATCAATCACCACTGACAACCATGACAGACTTGTCAATCGCGACAAACATATCGATCACGACTCACATATCAATCGCGATTGACAGACCACTCGATCGACAAATGACCATGGACATCCCCCACGGACCTATCAATCGTGATCGACATGTCAATTGCGACTGATAGAGTCAATGATCATTTGACCACGGCCACCTGTCAATCGTGATTGACCCATCAATCGCAATCAACCCATCAATCGGGATCAACCCATCAATCGCGACTGACAAGCCCAACTGATCTCTCAATCGCGACTGACCCATACAACAACCCTTTGACCACGAGTGACCGAATTTTTGGGCCACGTGTCAATGGTAATTCACCCATCAATCGCGACTGACAGCCACGATGGAATTGTCAATCGCGACCAACACGTCCATCACGACTGACATATCAATCGCGATTGACAGACCACTTGATCGTGATGGATGGGCAATTTCAACCATTTTTTAGGGCAAAGACATTGGGTCTATTTATGGCCAAAATTTGGGAAACATTAAGGGTCATTAGAACATAACCAAGCCTTAGAACATAGTGTGAGTTATTCCTGTTTGTCTGTTAGCCTGTTTTAACCATGTTTTAGCCTGAGAATCCTGAACTCGCATGACTTTCGCATACGAAATCCGTTTTCTATGATTTTGGACTTGTGGGAAAGCTCATGGTGATATTGGCAAGAGCTTTCATGGCGTTGGACGTAAGTTGAATGCACAATAGTATAAGGTAGAATACACAGAGCACAAGAATAGAAGTTACTTCATTGTCTCTCTCTCTCTTTATTCTTGCCGTGTGTGCACATATGTGTGTATGTGTGTGCATGTTAGTGTGCTTATCACTCACACATTTGTGCCATCAGTTGTTCGAGGTCTTCATACCATCCTCTTGTCTTCCCGGATTGACATTAAAGGAGGTGCTACTCATCACTCAGCTACACCAAATTTTGGCACCGTTGCGAGGGATCGAGCTTTGAGGATGAGCGTGTGATGGTAAGATGTAGAGTTGAAACGTTGGATTATTAGGTATTTTCTTCACTTTTATCTATTTGCTTTTATTTCCTTTATCATCATCTTCACCATCATCATCATCACCATCTCCCACATCGATCTCCATCATCGCGACATTTTCAGATTTTTGGTCATATCACCCTTCCCATACCATTCCCCTCATTTCACTTGTGAGAGAGTGCAAGAGAGCGAGGGTGTGAAAAAGAGTACTTTTGCCCTAAAAAGTAATGGGGGGTCCATTTTCAGGTGTTATGATGAGTTTTTTAACATTTTAGAAATTTTGAGTTTTTGGGTCCAACTGAGTTACGAGATTCTTTCTCTCTGTAGAGGCAACTCATTAAATAAGGGAGAAATATGTCCCCTCTTCCCCCTTCAGCCTAGTATTTTATAGGGCATAGGGATGATATGACCAAAAAACTAAAAATGTCACGATGATGGAGATGGATCTGGGAGATGGTGATGATGATGATGGTGAAGATGATGGTGAAGAAAATAAAAGCAAATAGATAAAAGTGAAGAAAAAAACTAAGAATCCAACGTCTCAACTCTACGTCTTACCATCACACGCTCGTCCTCAAAGCTCGATCCCTGGCAACGGTGCCAAAATTTGGTGTAGCTCAGTGTTGAGTAGCACCTCCTTTAATGTCAATCCGGGAAGACAAGAGGATGGTATGAAGACCTCGAACAAGTGATGGCACAAATGTGTAATGAGAAGCGCACTAACATGCACACACATGTGCACACACGGCAAGAACAAAGAGAGAGAGAGAGAGAGAGAATGAAGTAACTTCTATTCTTGTGCTCTATGTATTCTGCCTTATACTATTGTGCATTCAACGTATGTCCTACACCATGGAAGCTCTTGCCAATATCACCACGAGCTTTCCAACAAACCCAAAATCACAGCAAACGGATTTTGTATGAGAAAGTTATGCCAGTTGAGGATTCTAGGGCTAAAACAGGGTTAAAACAGGCTAACAGACAAACAGGAATAACTCGCACTATGTTCTAAGGCTTGGTTATATTCTAATGACCCTTAATGTTTCCCAAATTTTGGCCAAAAGTAGACCCAATGTCTTTGCCCTAAAAAATGGCCAAAATTGCCCATCAATCTCGATCAAGTGGTCTGTCAATCACGATTGATATGTCAGTCGTGATGGACATGTTGGTCGGGATTGACAAGTCCGTCGTGGCTATCAATCGCGATTGATGGGTCAATCACGATTGACATGTCGCCCGGAAATTCAGTCAATCGTGGTCAAAGGGTCGTTGACTGGGTCAGTCACGATTGAGAGATCCGTCGGGGCTGTTAGTCGTGATTGATGGGTCGATCGTGATTGACACTTGGCCGTGGTCAATCGATCATTGACTCTATCTATCGCGATTGACATGTCGATCGCGATTGAGAGGTCTGTCGGGGAGTGTCCATCGTCGTTTGTTGATCGCGATTGACAGGTCCATCGGTGAGTGTCCGTTGTTGTTTGTCGATCGCGATTGACATGTTTATCGTGATTAACAAAAAACATAGGAATTTTAAAATTTTAAACAGACTTTTGGAATGATCTAGGCCTACAAATCATCTATATGCACTTTGTTTTGCAAAAACGTCAACTTTTCTGTTGATCACGATTGATAGAGGTCAACGCCTCGAGACCTGCACAATAAAAAACTTGTACCTATTGAAGCTGGTGCAGCTGCTGGGGATGCTGATTCCTGCAAAAAATCTCAAAAAAGATAGAATAGCACAAGCACACACTCGCTCTCTTGCACTCT
Source organism: Ceratopteris richardii (assembly GCA_020310875.1). Lineage (NCBI taxonomy): Eukaryota > Viridiplantae > Streptophyta > Polypodiopsida > Polypodiales > Pteridaceae > Ceratopteris > Ceratopteris richardii. The sequence goes on along the minus strand of CM035421.1, from coordinate 52,412,289 downwards.
CTCACAAGTGAAATGAGGGGATTGGTATGGGAAGGGTGAAATGACCAAAAACGTGAAAATGTCACGATGATGGAGATGGATGTGGGAGATGGTGATGATGATGACGGAGCAAAATCGTGGATTCAAATTCAAGATTTAAAGAGAAGTCTTATAAAAGAGCTATGTAATCTCATGGCCAAATGTGCCGCCATTATTGAGCTATTTGTTGATCAATTTTTAGAAGTTGAGTGGCTTACACCATACCCCACTCTTCTCACTATCATTGGGCATCATATCTATGCCAATGATCATGTATAATACTGTTCTATAATACATTATAGTATTGATCACATCTATCTTCATCTCTGCTATGTCTACGCAAAACAGTGTACTTGTGATAACCATATCTCAGAGATATCTCCATCATTGTGCATGTTCTATAGCTTGTTGGAACCATTTCTAAATCTAGTATATGCTACCAAAGTGACAAAGGATTTTCTTCAGCCAATTGGGAGAAAATTGCCTCGAAGTACTCATTGTTCATTCTCTACATAGTCCCTAAAATATCGAGGGTAAGCTATTGATTGTTAAATTTATTCCTCATCACATAGTGCATCATTTTAATTGATTCCACTTGGAATCAGTATCTAGCTAAGCTAATCTGATTTCCCCAAAAAGAATTTTCCTATTTGCTACTGTATTGTGAGCACTAAGCAAATTACCCAGCAGGTGTCAAGACCAAAATAGCAAGTTGTTTGTCACAAGCTAGTTGCAAAGTTATCTGTTTTGATCTAATTGTTTGAAGCAACATCTTCAAAGTACATAGGCACTTATTTAGTGTCATTAGCAAGATAAAGAGGCCTGCTATCAAACTCTGATGTGAAAGAGGGTAGGTACAAAGCAGGGATTAGCAGTACCAACTCATTCTCTTGTGGTATACATCCATCTCTTCCAACAGGTGTTGCGATTGCGAACACCTCTTTGTGGAAGCAATGGGGATAACTTGCATTAATACCAGTTAGAATGAAGCTTCAAATGGCTAACGGCCATGTTGAAAGACCTTTAGGATTACTAGAAGGGATAACTCTACCACTTTCCGCTTAGAGCTTGAAGACACATTTGATATATGTGACTTTGGCAAAAATAATATCTATGAAATGATCCTAGGAAGACCCTTGCTATGGCAATTCTAAATAGTAGAAGATTGGGGAACCAACATCTTGTAATTTCAGCACTTAGGGATCATAACCAAGGTCAATCTAAAAGGTTATACCCTCAAAGATGTACCAACCCTACAGTGGAATCCTATCCACAAGGTGCAAGAAGATCCAATCTTTGTGCATTCTGAAAGTTCTTTTGATCCATATTGGATGCATGAAGATACTCACTTCTGGATATGCAAGGTTGTAGAGGAAGAGGAAAGACGCCTAAAAGTGAGAGAAGAGGGAACTTCTCAAGGAGCCACACCAGTTAGAGACCCATCCTAAGCATTGGTGATCTTTCTAGATGAGGAATTTGAGACTCATGGTTGGGCAAAAATCTTAGCCACCATGGACATTGTTGTCAATGAAGAACAATGGACACCTCATTGTGATGAGGAGGGTTATGATATCTCTTTGTTCATGTGTGAACCCTTGCTAGAAGAGTGTGATGGATTGAGGTCATAGAAGAAGAAGAGGACAATGACAATCTAGAGTCCATTGTCATGGATAGTTGCTTTGACTCCGAGGAGCATGTTAGGCCGTCGGAATGGAATGTAATTATACCTAGTGGAAAATGTAATTGGGCAAAGATGCACATCAAAAGGATGTAGCACAATCGTTGTAACTCTTTGATAATGAAAGAATGTGTGGAAGTGAGGGCCAGTGTGAATACGTCGGATTGTGAGTCTAGGCAGTGTGCCTGCGGACTGATTCTAGCATAGTTTACTCATATTGTTGTATTGTTCTTTTAATGTATTGGTACTAAGTAAATGTGGTAATTTTTTTGATGTTTTGTATTCATTAGTGAAGTATAAAGTTAATGGTGACAGTGCGTCAATCGTCAGTAAGGAATTTGCGTATCTCGGTTGCAACAAATACTTCTTACTGTTGAGAAAATTGTTGGAGGAAATTAATAGTTAAGTTTGTTGGAATAGTTAGTGTAGGGAATGTAGAATACGGTACAATAAATGTTTAAACTAGGAAAATAAATATAGGACCTCTCTTATATAGACCCCTGACCATCCCAAGAACCCATTGGCAGTTTTATTCCAGTATTAGTTAACACTTTAATACTTTAACACTGGCAATGGCCATGGGGCATGGAGTAGCCAGTCTGAGAGCATATTAAGGTTTGAAGAAGAATCCTATGATATATGCCTATAACGTGTTTCGAAGAATCTTACCCAAAGTACAGAAGTGATCAATATCCCTGGAAAGTTCCTACCGTGTTGGGAATGCCCCCACTGGTAGTGGTGAAGGACAATCGTCGGAGGGAAAGCGGGATATATGGGCTAGTGGAGTGCCACTTCAGTATTTTTTGGTTCAAGGATTATAGAGTATACCAGAAGTGCAACCAACCTCATCTGTTGAAAGTACGGTCAGAGGAGTAGTCGCTAATTCTGGTGATAGTTTGGTGAATTCCAGTGACACTTTGTTGAATTTTGGTGATAGTTTGTTGAATTTCGATGATAGCTCAATTTTTGGTTTTGCTTTCAGTGAAACTATTGTATTGGTGAATGAAACTTTTGGTGAAAAGTTCATCTTAGACACGAAATGCGAGGAATGGTAGTTGCATTTAGACGTGTGATTGACTCAAGATATCATACCACCTGAGAATTTGCAAAGTGGTGATATGACCCAACAGCAATCAGGCTCAACTTGTTCAAATCATTCCGAAGTGATACTTCCTGTTGATTTAGGAAACATGAGTAGTACGCAGCAACAACATCAACAGGAACAACAGTAGAAGATTATACCTCCACGACCGGTACCTGTTGAAGTTACGTATACAAAACTTGGTGGATTCCCAGGCAATAATCCATATGCTCATGTTCGTATTTTTGAAATTAATTATGTTGTACTCAATTATCCAGCAGATCCGGCATATAAGGCTCTAGTGTTCCAATCTACCATTGTTAATGAAGCTGCTCGTTGGTTAATGGAATATGATATTCATCATTTTGGTCAATTTGATGATGTTAAAAATACCTTCTTACAACATTTTTTATTAAAGAAAAATGTGGTTGAAATCTTTGATTATTTACAAAACAATAGACACAAACCACATCAGAGTGTGCAGGAGTATGCAAATTTATTCCGCCCTCATCTATGGCAGTTGCCGCCGATGCAACCTAATCTACCGGATGATGTGATTACCAAGTGTTTCATTAATGGATTAAACCCCCAACTCAAACAAGTTATGATTATATGATGTGTGGGCGGCGTGACCTTGGATGCAGTCATTGCTATCGCATTACATTTGGAGCATAAGGTTGGTGGTTTTACTGAAGATTGGGATTGGTTAAAGGCTTCCAAGAGCACTAATGATGACCCACTAAAACTAGTATATTGCACCAAATGTAAGAACCGGGGACATACCACTTCAGCATGTGCATTAAATCAAATGTATTGTGTTATTTGTAATACAACAAGTCATTTCACCAAAACTTGTCCATACAATGCTAAAGTGCAGACTAGACCGGCCATAAATGCCATAATCCAAGAGCAGGGATAACAGGTTACCCACTATATACCACCGCATTTGAGAAATACCCCTTATCAAAGTTACAAAAATTACCGAGGACCACGAACAAACAATTTTGGATAGCCCCATTGGAATACGGTGTCGTAGAGATTCTCATCTCTACTCTTGCTTCTTCTTGCCTCAAATCAGATCATTGTTCCGAACAAAGGTTCAGGATACGATTGTGGATGTCAGAGAGATTTACTCTCCTCACTTGGAAAGACAATCAAAGATTAAGGAGCAGAAGGGCCACTTCCGATCGCATTTAACACTCGAACTTAAATGAAGCATGATGAAATATCGATTTCTAGAACTTCTGATCCCTATGAGAAGATTTCAATGGATATTGTATTTAGATTTTTCTTCACAAGTTAAAAATGGGAAACTCATCATTGTAATGTGAATTATGTTATTTATAAAAATAAAGTAAAAGAAATGGTTGAAGGATGATTGGAGGATGATCGGACTGCGCTCAAAGTTGCAAAAGACGAATGGCTTTTGAGAAAAGTTGGTACCATGCAGAGGAAGAAAAGGAGCGTTGCCGGTCTTCTGAAGAAAGAGAGGCCAATGTTCAGGTTTTAATTTGGTACATAACTTTTTCAGGAACAGCAATGGCGCAGGTAGGAGGGCGACACAATTGATCGGAGCAGATCCCAATTCTTAAAAAATTTTTGAGATGGCTAATCAAGGAGGAAAGAGGGGTATCTCCTGCGCTAAATGGGGAAAGGCACTCACACAGGCATTCATTTGTTCTGAATACGCGGGGTAAAAGAAAAGAACGCTGTTGGGGACGCATGATCAGAGGCGAAGGCACACATAAAAGAGGACCCGCTGTAGAAAAAAGGGGGAACAGCTTTGAGAGCGGAATACATTTTCTGAGAGAGAAAAGGGGAGATCAGTGTTGAAAGGCTCTCTGGGTACGAGGGGAGATCAGTGTTGAAAGGCTCTCTGGGTACGAGGGGGAGAAGGAGCTATCCTATCAATTTTAGAAGTTGTTAACACACCGTATGATCTGAGGAAGGGGGAATACTTGGGAATAAGGAGGATATATCGTTGGCCATTTCTGGTTCTTTGGGAGAGCTCTCTAGCCTGCGCCTGCAGATCTTTATCTGGAAGAGATCATCTGTTGGTTCGAGGAGATCGAGGGCATCGAGAAGAAAAGGAGAACTGGCGTACATTTTGGCATGCAAATATTGATCTACGTGATGGTTCCTGTTTTGTATGGGAAAGGAGGCGTTGGCATGGGCATGATTATATGAGGAGTAGCGCTGATGAATAAGGTAACTTCGATGTATGACACAGATTAATTTTGACTTGGAAGCATGATTTTCTCTGTGTAAGTCAATTATCATCTAAAAATTCCTGCTTGCGGCGTTCTCTTGATCTACTCCAATTAATTTGACTCTGATTGATTCGATGCCCAATGCACTATTTTGTGTGATTCATAATTTAATAGCACATTTCTCCGATTGAGCTCTGTTGTCACATGTTGTACGTTGATCCTTTTCCGGCTATGCCTTCTTACATGCACGTCAAATCTAGGAGCTTACACAACAGGTTTGTGAACTTCGAGAGACCTGCAATAATGGTTACTCTCTGATCACACAAATAATATTCATGCTTTGTGTTGGCATACAAAGCAACAGAGGAGTCATGCACAATACGACAACAAGGCCAAATCATTTTTTCCCATGGATTATGTACAACTCAAGTGATTTTAATCACTACACAAACATTGTAAATCCCGTTTTTGGTAGAATAGACTCCATTTTGTGCAAGCCGAGGAGTCCTCAAGCTTGAGGAGTATTAGAAGTACCATCGTACCAATTTTCATAATTTTTAGACTTCGCTTGAACCCTCAAATAAGCCCTGGAACCTAATTTTTAACTAGGCCGGACACTAGGTCTGGACAGGGCCAAAACTAGTCAAAAAACTATAAAAAGAGCTAGAGAGCTCATTTTTGAGGTTAGATTGTTTATGAATTGAGCTTATGTAAGAGACCTTTTCATTAATGCAAAGAACTCCATTGTTCATCTCCTTGTTCTTGCTTGTGTGCGCGTGTGTATGTATGTGTGTGCATGCTTGTGTGATTCTCACTCACTCACTTGTGCCTTCACTTGCTCATAGTCTTCATACTAGTCCTCACGTCTCCACGGGTTGACAATTATGAGGTGAATCTTCTCACGTTGGTACTCACCATTGTGCTAGAGTGACACCAAATTTGGCGCCGTTGCCGGGGAGAGAGCTTCGAGGACGAGCGTGTGATGGTAAGACGTCGAGTTGAGACATTGGAGTTATAGGTAACATCCTTCCTTCTCTTAATTTTTCTTCATTTTTTCCTTACTCTCGCATCACCATCATCACCATCATCATCTCCACCATCTCCCACCTCCATCTCCATCTCCACAAAAAAATTTCAGTTTTTTGGTCATATTACACCCCCCACCTCATTTCCCTCATTTCATTGTGAGAGAGAGCGAGAGAGAGCTTGCATGCTATCTGTTTTTGGTGTGTTTTTGAGCTTTTGTTGCAGGAACTTGCTGTACCACCTCCTCCAGCAGTGTGCGCAGGTACGACAGGCTCTGCACAGGTCCCGGGACGACGCCCTCTGTCTGTCGCGACAGACAGAAAAACTTAAAATTTTGTGAATGCATGTTTAGCACAGTAACCTACACCATTAGGGCACTCTAAATCACTAGAAGTTTCTCAAAAATTTGCGTTTTTTCAGTCTATCGCGACAGACACCGTCTATCGCGACAGACACTGTCTATCGCGACAGACACCGTCTATCGCGACAGACAGAAATCCACGATAGACCTCGTCTATCGCGACAGACCGAAATTCCGCGACAGACACCGTCTATCGCGACAGACAGAAATCCACGATAGACCCCGTCTATCGCGACAGACCGAAATTCCGCGACAGACACCGTCTATCGCGACAGACCGAAATTCCACGACAGACACCGTCTATCGCGACAGACCGAAATTCCACGACAGACAGCGTCTATCGCGACAGACACCGTCTATCGCGATAGACCGAAATTCCACGACAGACACTGTCTATCGCGACAGACACCGTCTATCGCGACAGACACTGTCTATCGCGACAGACACCGTCTATCGCGACAGACACTGTCTATCGTGACAGACACCGTCTATCGCGACAGACAGAGACCCACGACAGACACTGTCTATCGCGACAGACACCGTCTATCGCGACAGACACTGTCTATCGCGACAGACACCGTCTATCGCGACAGACAGAAATCCGCGACAGACACCGTCTATCGCGACAGACAGAAATCCGCGACAGACACCGTCTATCGCGACAGACAGACATTTTCGGCAAAAATTAAGGGGGTAAATTTTTTGGAAATTTAGGCTAAACTTTGGGCTTAGTTGCACTCTCAAATACTCATACACTTGTGTAGCTCAGTGATGAGTAGCACCTCCTTTAATGTCAATCCGGGAAGACGTGAGGATGGTATGAAGACCTCGAGCAAGTGGCGGCACAAGTGCGTGAGTGAGAAGCACACAAGCATGCACACACATACACACACACGCGCACACACGGCAAGACAAAGAGAGAGAATCAATGGAGTTCTTTAGATTACTTTCAAAAGCTCTTACAAGTTCGTTTCAATTACAATCTAACCCCAAAAATGAGCTCTCTAGCTCTTTTTATAGTTTTTGACTAGCTTTTGGCCCTATCCAGACCTAGTGTCCGGCCTAGTTAAAAAATAGGTTCCAGGGCCAATTTGAGGGCTCAAACGGAGTCTAAAAAATACGAAAATTGATATGTAGGTACTTCTAGGGCTCCTCAAGCTCAAGGACTCCTTGGCTTGCACAAAATGGAGCTACAAAAATATGAAATGGTATTTACAATGATTGTTAGTGATAAGAATCACTGTTAAAAGATGTAGATTGGAAAAATTGAAGGGCCTATCTGCCAGATTTGCGTCGACTGCTTTGTCTACTTACTCCTTCACCTTGTTCTGACTCTCTCCGTTGGCTTCCTTGTCTAGTCAATCCTTGTGTGCCCATACTGCTCTCAACACCCCCCCTCTCTCGCGTCTGTCGTCCCTGACAGACCCTTGTTGCTGGGGGTGTTGGATGTAATATTCCACAACCTGAGTGGCAAGCTGATGTTCTTGTAAGCGTAGTCCTCTGGCCAAATCTGTCATCATACGATCCCAATCGATTGGTCCTGGAATGTCCGGATGTGGCAGACGTAATTGATCTGCATGGATCGCTTGTTCTACTGCGAATAGATGTAGCAAGTGTGTGGGTCTGGGAATGAAAATTTCGGAATTGTATTCCCAGAAGCCCGTAGAGAACATTTCCTCAAATGTTTGCTTGAAGCATGCAGGCAAGTACTTTATTCGTGCATGCCAAGCAAAGATGATAGTGACCGAGGGGGTTTGGCTCATGTCGTAGACTAGATCCTTGTTGCCTTGAGCGAATCCAGGGGCGGAGATGTATGGAGCTTGGACATTCCGAAAGGTTTTGAAGACAATGGTCATGAGCTCGAATATCTTCATACACATTTTCGCTGCTATATCAGGTACATTATTTAGGCGTGCGGACCAGTGCCGAATGGTTGATATCATGTAGGCTACGGTTGGAGGCCCTCGAGGTGGAGCAAAATATGGATAGTTAACCCAAGCCGAGCACTCTTTATTGTTGCGTACCTTGATTGCAAATGCTTGCCAGGATCTGCGACGTACCACTGGACAATAGCATGGATTATACTTGATATAGAGTGGCATGGTAGCCCAGGTACTCATCATCTCTGGGTAATCGGTGAGTAAACGTGCACGCCAATTAGGTTGGAAAATCGAGCCAGCACGTGCATCGGTCGGTAAATCCCCTATCTCAAATTGAGTAGCGAATGTGGGCTCCTTCCCTGTATGTCTTTTGACTTCTGCATTATAATCATGTAGTAAGACAAAATAAGGCATGTATTGCGATTCTGATGTTGTGATTAACCGTTGATGGGATAATTGTTGAAAGTAGGAAGACCGAAGGACCGTTTCTTCCAGATTCGTGAGAGATTGCATTTGCACGGCCACACGATCATCATGTGTCTTACCCACTTTCTCGACCCTTCTGACCCAATCTGGAACTTGAATTTCTAACGTGTCTTGTCCTTCTTCTGTAGTTCGACCACCAGGCGTCGGCATAGGCTCGTATGGCTCTTCGTAGCTGTCCTCGACGGGGATTTCCACTACTGTTTCAGGTTCTGGTTCTTCAATGGGCGAGGGTGGTCGTTCATATGGTAAGAGGCGTGCTTGGAGTTCTGCCACCTGTTTCCGAAGGGTCTCCAATTCTTCTGTAGATTGTTGCAAGATTACCGGCTCTGGTTGAGCAGTGGATACACTGGCTAACTGTTTCTTTAGATCGGCACATTCAGTCTCTAGTTTTTCATATGACTCCAGGAAATTTGCATGCTCCTCAAGTAAAATGCGGATGTCTTCTGATGGTACTGCTCTATATCTGGTAGGGCTAATGGTTGCTCCTACGGTTCCTTCCATCGCCGCTTCAAAGTTGTCTTGATTTTGTTGTTGAAGTCGTTTGTTCTCTTCTAGTGCTGCGGCCATATGCTTCCTTAATAGCCCAATGTTGCGTCTGAGTGTGGCGTTAGATATCATTTGCGCTTGAAGCACTGTTTCTAGTTCCTTGACTGCTTGGTCATCTACAGTTGATGTCTTTGCTTCCAATTCGGAGTGAGCCTGTTGTAGTGTGGTATGCTCGGTTAGGAGCGTCTGGTAGTCAGCTTCAAGAGTGGTGACTCTAACTTGCAGACGTTGAGATTCTGCCTGGAGGGCAGCAGTGCGTTCTTCCAATTGATGGTAGTCTTGTTGTAGCTGATGTGCACACTGAAGTAATGTGTTGAACGTGCTATTTACATTATGAGATGCAAGGGGAAAAGTTTGAAATGCAGGGGAGGAGGGATTGGGTAGGGGGGTAGTGAATGCTGTGTGTGCCAATGATGTGAGTGGTGAGGTGGGGGGTAGTGGAGGGGGAGAGGGTGGAATCGTGGGGAGAGGTGCTATGGTGGGTGAAATGTCCATCGGGTCAGACAGAGTGGTGTGTATAGGGGCTACCATGTAGTTGGGTATGGTAGGTGAGGTGAGTGTGGTGTTCGTGTAAATTGATGTCGTTGCGAACAGCGGGGAAAGGTGCCTTTGAAACATTGGAGAGCGGAAGAACTGCTCCACAAAGGACGGGTATTGGGGTGATGAGGTCCGGTTGAAAGAGGTGTAGGGGCCAGCTGGGAAGTGAGGGTCATGGAATGGAGGTACTCGTATTGGGGGATAGGTCGAGAAACACAGGGTGCCTTCTGTGGGTGCTGGGTTTCCAACTACGCTTGTAATTATGGGGTGGCCAGTCATGGGTTCAGAGGATAGATGGGTCGAAGTGTACAAGGGATTGGTGACGAAGGAGAAGAGGGTGTCTTGTGAAGTGGGTTCTCGAAAAGAGAATGATGTGAATGAGGATGTGTTATAAGTGAAGGTAGAGGTGATGACTGTCGTTTCTGCCAAGGTGGGAGGTGGTGGTGGGGGTGGAGAAGGTGGTGATGGAGGACGCTGGGGTGAGATGGGTGATGTCTGAACGAAGGTTTCAGCGGAGAGGTCAGTGGTGGTTGTGGGAGTGGCTGTGGTCTCAATAGGTACTTCTGGTTCTGTGACGGGTATCCTGATAGTCTTACCTGCTCGTGGTAACGTGTCCACTCTGCGTTTGTCATACCTTACGGACTGGCGGACTGCGGTGTGGACAGCCTCTGGAACTCCTAAAGAGTCTGACACTAATTTGAGGGTGTCAATGAAGTGTTGGTCCACCCCTTCATCTGATAGCATTTCTTGCATCAAAGCTTGACCTGATACTAGAGAGAGTTGATGTCTTTCTTGTACTGCTTTGATAGTGTCATATAGCCTTCGTAGTTGAGCTGTATATGCAGGTGCACCTACAAGTTCTGGCACTTCTTGTTGCTCCTCTTGTTGCTCTTCATCATACTCCTCCTCATCATCCTCCTGTTCTTCATCTCCGTCATCTTCTTCCTCCACTTCAACAGGTGTGACAGGTGCTTGGGAGGTTGTGGCCTGCGTTTGTACATTTTCCGCTTGTTGTGCCTCTTCTGTCTCCAGCTCTACATCTTGTAATAGTTGTTCGAAGTCTTCATTAGTGAGTTCTTCCAAAGCTGCACCACTAGGAAATTCGAGATCCGTTGGGATGGGAGGAAATATCAAAGTGGAACCATCGGTGCTGCGTCTTGGAAGTCGGAGTGTGAATGGTCGGACTCTTCGGGGTGGCGGGGTGACGTCTGGTGTTAGGGTGGCTCCACGTGGCTGAGCACATGGGACTTGGACCGTGCCTCTCATCTTCTTAGAAGGGGGTCCAGTGGATGTCCTGCCTCGAAACTGCTCTACCCGATTCCACATCAGGGCTCGTTGGATTGGGATGTCATAAGCCAAACACCTATAAATGATTCTTGTCAGAGCACAGCAACCATATAAAACCTGTTTCCGTGGCCAGCGTTTGTGAGCTAAGTGTATCTGATCAATTATCCAGTGGGGTAGGTTGATGGTGAGGCTCTGTGTCTCTGCCAGATACAGGCTAAACCAAATCTTTTTGTGCGGCATGGTGAATCTATCCTGCGCCGGGAAAGCAAAGTGTTGCATGCACATGCAAAGGTGTATTGCAATATTAGGCGTCATGGATACCATGTCCTTGAGTTTGGTGAGACTTCGATTCTTCATGTAGTCCAGTACTAGGGTTTCCTTCTCTGTAGGAATATGCATGCCGCGCATATCCAGAGCTTCTCTCACCAAATTGTTTGATAGCCTAAACCTCTTGAGCTCATTCCCCTTTGTCAGAGATGGAATCACAAATGAGCTTGCACCTTTTGGGTTCGGATTTGGAGTCAAGGTGTTGATGAGATAGTAGCATCGCATGAAGTCAGGTTTTGGGAGTCGGTCACTGAAATAGGCACTCAATCCAGCTTTTTCCCATATCGGACGTAGACCTTCCGCATTTTGTAACTTCTCAAATTCTCTTGTAAAGAAATGGTATCTGCCTTGCTTTCCATTGTAGTCCAACTCTGATTCCCATAGATACGTTCCTTCCCCCAAAGGTCCTGCTACCTCGGTAAACCAATGTGAAGTCTTTCCCACGGGCATGGTGTGGCCACGCGGAGGGTCCGCAATAGGTATGATTTTGACGGCCTGCAATTCTTCTGGTCTTTCAACTGTCTCAGGCAAAACGGGTAAACTGTCCAAGTCCACCACTTGCGGGTTTGTTTCTGTGTGAGAGCTAGTTCCTGCTGCCTCCGCCATGTTGAAAATGTCGCAGCTGATTCTGTGAGAATATATGAATACACGTTAACATTGCAATGGACACAAAAATGACATGTGTCCCTTGTTACAATATTAACTTAAAGTTCTGGAGTGGTTAGGAGTTAATAAGTGCTCGGTGCTGGTGTGTGTAGTTAGGAGTTAGGTAGACCTAAGAGCTAAGCGAAATGATGTGAATTAAGAGTGAAGCGGTTAGTAGGTGGTCATGGATTTACAATAGGGTCAGGGGGTTTGTTACAAGTCTTGGGCTGCCAAATGCAGTGGATGGGTTTTACTCGTGGTTCCGTAGAGATTCTCGAGAGCTTTATAGGTGTGTCAGCTTTAACTTGAGGCCTTTTAGGGGCCCATTTACAACTGATTCTGTTCGTGTTCATGTGCCTTGGTGTTGAAAATGAGTGGATGTAGGCTGTGCGAGTGAATGGATCATGCTGTGTAGGGTGTGTTCTTGGTGTAGCTATTTGAGCCCGCAAACAAGCCTTAGGCACCCAAATTCGTCTTGATTGTGGGCTAGCCTTCATCGACTTTTTGGGCACCCAAATAGATTTCACGTTAGCAGAAGAATTTCCGGAAGACCTCTTATTAGTGACGTGTTGATGGTTATTAATAAGAGGCTTCGCCCGTGCTGTTGGCGTGGGAGCAACCGGGTGTTCGCCTTTTCGCACCCACACTTGGTTCGCTTGTTGAGCCATTCTGCTACGCAGGTTCTTTTGATGTCCGGCATAGGTAGTACTCTGCTTCTTCTGCCTTTGCTCCACCTTTGGTTGTTGCCTCCTTCTGGCCTTTGGAAAAGAAGGGAATTCCTTTGCATCCCTGACTCCTTTTTTGCGAATATCATTCCTCTGCAACACATAGTTTTGGACAAGAACAGCATGGTCAACTTCATGTGCACCCCTGGAGGGACCAGGAGTCTGTGCCTTTTCTAGTTCCTTGAGTGCTCCCTTATCCAACTCTATTGTAATTCGACTATGATTGACCCATACCTGAAGAAGTCCACTTCTTAGGTTTAAGTTGACTGCTTGGTCATAGATCCAGTCTTGACCCAAGACAAGAGGTTCAGTGAGATCCTCATCTTGACACACTAGTACTTTAACTGTCATTGCCTCATCATGAATGTAGAGGGGAAGTTCCACCTCGCCCATACAAGGGGTTTCCATGCCTCCCAATCCTATGAGATATGCTTCCACAGGATTGACAGTTAACTGTAACTCTTGACAGTAAGACACTCTAACAGCACTAGTGGCTGCACCTGAGTCAATGAAGGCTCTTACAGTCCTTGCACTTTTTCCTTGTCCTATATCTAGGGTTACAAAAGGACGTCGATCAGTTATCCTAGGTGAGCTGGTTCCGTCGACTTCACACATTGCCATATGATATCCTTGATCTGCATAGTCATTTGTCCGAGGCTGCTCTCTACCTTGCTTTCGTAATTTCATCCTTCTGATGCGTTCTAAAGCTTCTGCTTGAGCTTCTTCTCTAATTCGCTTCTCTTCCTCTTTGCGTTTCTTAGCAGTGTTGAGTCGGCTGAGCATTTCCTCCGTGAGGGGTTCCTGATACAACTTGACTCTGCATCCGCTAATATAGTTAGGGAGAACATCGCCCTCTAACGTGGCTAGTTGTACTGCTCCGCTCGTGGAGATCCTATTGATGATCATAGGTGCGTAGCCTCTCTTTTCTAGCTTCCTGGTGTGTTGTTTCAGTGTATAGACTAAAACTAGATCTCCTGCTTTCAAGCCCTTATCCTTCACATGGCCATCGAAATATGCCTTCTGTCTCTTCTTGGCTGCATATATTCCTGCAGCGGCTCTCAGTCTTGTTTCCCCTAATCGTTCAAGGTCAAAGATCCTAGAGGAGAGCTCATGACCTGTCCATTCGTGCTCTTGTGCTACTTTCAATGTAGGGATCAAGAAGTCCAAGGGTAACACAGCGTTTTGACCGAATACCATCTGAAAGGGGGTGGCTTGGAGTACCGTTTTGTAGGCAACTCGGTATGCCCAAACAGCATGGTGTAGCTGTTTGTCCCAATCAGAGCGTTTAGTGTTTACTAATTTCATCAGTACATTGCATAAGATCTTATTAGTGCTCTCAGCTTGCCCATTAGCTTGAGGGTGATACGGGGCAGACTTCTTGTGTATTACCAAGAATTCTTGGAGTAGATTTTCAATCACTTCGTTCAAGAAATGAGTGCCTCTATCACTTACAAGCTCTATAGGTAGTCCGTATCTCGTGAATACATTCTCAAACAAGAATTTGGCAGTTGTTTGAGCATCGTTCTTTGTCGTAGCCTTTACCTCTACCCACTTGGTGAGATAATCTGTCGCAACAATGATGTATTCCGCATGAGAACCCTTAGCTGGGGGATTAATAGGACCTACGAAGTCTATTCCCCACTTAGAGAATGCACGACCACCCATCATAGGTTGCAGTGGCATCTCATCTTTGCGTATAGGATACTGAGTCCTCTGACAGACATCACACCGTTTCACATAGGTATGTGCATCCATGTGAAGGGTAGGCCACCAGAAGCCCGCAAATAGGATTGCCTTGATCACCCGATCCGGTCCAAAGTGTCCTCCTGCTACACCTTGGTGAGCAGTTTCTAAGATCTTAAGATACTCACTTTCATGGACACACAGTCTCAGGTAACCATCCTTACCGCGCTTGTATAGATTATCACCAACGAGTGAATAATCCTGGGCTTCTTGTTCCAAACTCCTTTTTCTAGCTAGAGTCATGTCTGGAGGGAATGTGTTTGTCCTCAAGAATGATACTAGAGGTTCACTCCAATCTGGCACAATGGATACTTGATAGAGAGTGGCATGTTCCACCGGTGGTTTAGTGCAACAGATTGGGCATTCCTTGCACAACTTTTGGACATCCGCTTCCATAGTTGGCCAATGCACTCCGAATCTCTTTAGAGTCTGCAACGTTCGTTGCTTTGAATGGTGTTGCTCTAACGCACCTACATGTGCTAATTGCAACCATTTAGCGTACTCATCCTCTTCTACGCAACAAGCCAGGATCCCTTGATCTGTGTGCTTGTACATGTTGCCTGCCATGATATGGTACTTTTGGGCTTTTACTATCTCTCTATTCCGTGTGTTCACCACTGGATGATTAGGCCCGTATGTCAATACTGGTACTATTGGCTTGGCCCACTGCGGCACCACTTCCAAATTAAACAAGTAAGCATCAGGAAGGTCATCTGACACTCCTTGTGGGGCTTCTCCTGATGTGAGCCTAGAGAGGTGATCTGCTCTCAAGTGAGTCCTACCCTTTCTTACCACAACCTCAAAATCATATTCCATTAGCAAGAGAAACCATCTTACTAATCTTCCTGTATTGCATGGCTTGTTTACAAGATATAACAATGCCTGATGATCAGTAAAAATTTTAAACTTATTTGCAAGCAAATAGTATCTAAATTTCTTGACTACATATACCATGCCTAATCCTTCGCGCTCTGTAGTGGTGTAATTCCGTTCAGCCGCATTCAATTGTCTACTGGCATAGGCAATTGGAAGATCCATATTACCTTCACCAGTAGGTTGTGCAAGCACACATCCAATGGCATAATTGGATGCATCCACATGAACATGGAATGGCTTATTCCAATCTGGTGTGGTCAAGATTGGTGCTGAACATAATCTTTGTTTAAGCTCTTGGAAGGAATTTTCGCATTCATCCGTCCACTCAAAGGTTGTCAGAAGTCCGTACATGGGCTTTGCAATGACGGCATACATGTGTATAAATCGTCGATAATAACCACAATGCCCCATGAAAGCTTGTACTTCCTTGACATTCTTTGGCCTAGGTAGCTCTGCTATGGCTCTCACTTTTTCTTCGTCGGTAGATATGCCATTCTTTGACACTATGTGTCCTAGAATCTTGCCTTGCCGGACCATAAAAACGCACTTTTCTGGGTTCAGGCAGACTTGGTATTCTCTACATTTGTCAAAGATTTGTCTGAGTTCAGGAATATGGGTTTGCCTAATGTTGGAATGAGCACAAAGATCATCAACATAGACTTCTAAACTCTTCCTCAGGAACTCCTTAAACACATGGCACATCAGCCTCTGGAAGGTGGCTGGTGCATTGGTAAGCCCAAATGGCATTACTCTAAAAGCAAAAATGCCCCATTCTGTGGCAAAGGCTGTCTTATGCTGATCCTCTGGAGCTATGGCTACTTGATTGTAGCCCGAAAATCCATCAAGGAAGCTGTACACTTCCTTGCCTGCCACTCTTTCTAAGAGATGTTCTGTGATGGGAAGTGGATAGTTATCTCGAATTGTGGCTGCATTAACCTTTTTCAAGTTAATGCACACACGCAGCTTGCCATTCTTCTTGGGCACCACTACGATGGGGGATACCCATTCAGTGTGCTCAATTTCATAGATAAATCCAGCTTCAACCAGTCTATCTATCTCTTCTTTGATCTTAGCAGCGTAATTATCGTTATATGTATAAGGCTTTTGCTTAGAGGGTTTGGCGTCTGAAGTCATGGGAATGGTGTGCGAGCATATGTCCGGGTCAACACCTTTCAAGTCCTTGTAACTCCAAGCGAATACATCTCTGTATTCTCTTAGCAAGGCAATCAATTCGTGCTCTTCTTCTTCTGTCAGGTCATGGCCTATATATGTGCATCTCTCCTCTCCTTCTTCTATGGCTACAACGATTTTCTTGGTAGTTTCTTTGTTATCATAGGCCTCTCCTGATTGTGCTTCTCGTTTAGGCATTCTTATCATGACTCTCCTGTCATCTATCTCATACTTCTTAAAATTTTCTGGGACCTCAAACAAAGATTCTTCCTCCTCTGGTGAGACTTCTTTCTTCTTTCGTTTCTTTCCTTCTTCCTTCGGGGTCATATGTGTTGCTAATCTTACATCATTTGTAACCTCTCCATGCCTCTGGGGTTGAAATTCCACTTCATGGAAATATTCTTCATCTGATGCAAATGGTGGGTCCATAATGATTGACTCTAGATCGGAGTCACTTGCATCCTCAAATGCATCAGGGCTAGGTTCGCATTCTTCTAGAACTGCCTCTCCCATGATTGGCTCTATGGAGAAGACTGAAATATCATAGCCATCCTCATCACAGTGAGGTGTCCATTGTTCTTCGTTGATGGCTACGTCCATTGTTGCTAAGATTTCTGCCCAACCGTGAGGTTCAAATTCTTCGTCTGGAAAAACTACAGGTGCATAGGCTGGGTCTTGGATTGATCTATGGGTTTCTTTCGCACCTACCTCTCTGGCTTTCTCTCTCTTCTCTTCTTCTACTGCTACCTTGCACATCCATAAGTGGGTGTCTTCATGCATCCATGAGGATCCAGACCCTATGGAATGCACCGATTCTGTGTCATCTTTGGCTCTATGGATGGGATTCCATTGGATAGGAGGGACGTCTCTGTGAGAAAAATCCTTGAGATTGACTTTGGTTGTAACACCCAAGTGTTGCAGATACAAAGAATTGGTTCCCCAATCCTGTACCACTTGCAACTGTCGCATGAATGGTCTTCCCAAAATCATCTCATAGGCATGATTTTTGCTGAAGTCACATATAGCAAAGCTATGCTCAAACTCGACACCACAAGTGGTGAGAGTTATTCCTTCGAGCAATCCTAGGGGTCTCTCAATATGACCATCGGCCATCTGCAATTTCATTCTCGTTAGCCTGAGTGCTGGCTTGCCCCAACGTTTCCAAAGGGACGTGGTGGCAATTGCAACTCCTGCACCTGAGTCCAAAATTGCCTTAGTGGTGTAGTCCTGGTAGGTAATGGGAAGATAGGTGTTCCCTTCTTCACCTTCACACATATCTCCTATCTTATCCAAGGGAATTTCTGGCACTGTCCTATGGGATCCTACCCGGGAACGTGGTTTTGCAACTTCAGTTACTCGACTGGCTGCACCTTTCCGCGCGTTTAGTCTATCCTCAGGCAGTTCTTCCAAAGTGAGATCGCGCTGCACTTTGGTGTTCTTTACTATCTCCGTGTTCCTAGGTATGACTGAATCGTCGTTCCTTACCATGACTGTGGGTGCTCTCATACATGTGGACTTTGCTTCCCATGGGCCTGTGAAGTGGGGTAGCTCCTGTATGGAATTAGACTCAAAGTCCAATCTCTCATGAGACTGAGTACTCTCATGTTCCCCGTAAATGGATGGGATGTCTTGTGGGAATTGGTCGTGTGCATCGTCCACCAGTTCAAATGGAGGGGCGACCTCACTTTCGTTATCCCATTTATCTTCTTGAATCTCTCGTAGGAAGTCTGGTGCAAACCGATTCATAGAAGAAGAAGTGTCTGGCTCCGTAGAATTAGGCACATAAGTAACCTGGGAAGGAGGGCTTATTCTATTGTTGGCTCTCTCCTCGTTCCCACAGATGGCTGGAGCACAAGCTTCTTGGAGAGGATTACTTATTCTATTACTCTTCCGAGCAGGCTCATACGCTCCCTGAGAAGGAATGTAGGTCACCTGTGGAGGTACATAAGCTTTCGGGGGAGGCTCATGTGACTTTTGGGGGGGGGAGATAAGCTTCTTGAGGAGGCACATGGGCTTCCTGAAGAGGCTGGCTTATCCGTTCTCTTGCCCTTTCCTTTCTTTGAGGGGCAGGTTCCTTCTCTGATTGTGCAATTAACTTCTCTATTCTCTCCAGCAGTCCATCAAAGTGTAACTGCGTCTTAGCTGAACTAGAAATGTTAAATAGGCGGCTGGCTTCAAACATGGTCTGAGCCAATTCCACCATTTTGGCACAAATCTTAGTTCGTTCAAGCTCTAGATCGGCTCTAGGGTAGCATTTTTCATGATCAGTTACGGTTGGCCCTTCTTGGATTCTGGCCTGGTATGCTTTCAGCATCATATTAAGGTCTTCGGGAGTGGGATCAGCTAGGACTGATCCTACTCTAGGGGGTGGTGGGATTTGATGAGGCGGTGGGGAAAGTGGTGGGTTGGATGGAGGTGGGAGTGGTGGAGGCGGGGTAATGTGAGAGGGAGTTGGAGCTGTGAGTTCAGTTATCCTCGCTTTGGTTTCTCTTATGCTTTCCTCAAGCTCACTCATCTTTTTAGCCCATTGTCTTTTCATTCTTTCTCGACTATCTTTCCACGCTCTCGTCCTTTTCTTTGTCACGCTCTCGGTTCCACTAGCCTCTGGGCCCTTTTCCTGGCTTGCCTCTTGGTTTTGCTGCAGTGCCTGAGCTCTAGTAACCACCTGCATTGGTGCAGTGGAAGTGACACTTCCTGAGGCATCCACAACCAACCCAATCACATTGATAGGAGTGATTTTTGGCATGTTATTGGGGTTCTTTGGGCAATCTCGTAAGAGATGCTCTTTTCCGCAGTCTTGGCAAAAGCCTTGGATGGTCACGGACTGGGGTTGTGTAGGTGGAGGCAAGGGACAATCACGAACGAAGTGATCTCCCTGACATCGGTAGCATGGTCCTCTAGGAAAGGGTGGTCGTACCTGCCTAGGTTGAGGCCTAGGGTTGGGGTTTGCATACATGACGTTCGTGTAATCCGATTCCCAACTAGGTTCACTTGGTTCTTCACTATAGTAGGACTCACCATGTTCTGGAGACTGCATGTAGTAAGCTTGGGGACTATCGACATGTGTAGAATCAAAGCTATGGTCACTCGGGTCACTTTCTGAGATCAATGGGGTTACTGGTACTATGGCCCTATTCAGGTTTTCTTCTGCAACAGCATACTTTACTGGAATCACGTTAGCAGGGTTTGGAGGCTGTTGAGCTAGTACCGGTTGGGGTCTCTGTTGGGCCTGATATGGTTGCTGATAGGTTTGTTGGGGTCTAGCATATTGTGGTGGTGGAGGGTACTGGTTCTGGTATCTGCCTTGTTGGTTGGGCTGAGGGTATGGTTGCCTAACTGCCTGCTTGTTGTATGGGCAATCTTGTGCGGTGTGATTGGTGTATCTTCGTTCTATGGTGCAATATTGGCTATTTGGATTGACCTGGGGTTGAGCCATAATGGGACACACGTTTGCCATGTGGTCACCACCGCATGTATAGCACCTCTTCGCTGGGGCAAACCTTGGGATTTGTTTGCTAGTTACACCCAATTTCTGAGCTACCTTTTCGGCAAGTTCCTCAATTGATGTGGATTGCGTGGAAGAGTGACTAGATGCACTATCTGAATCTTTGTAGATTTTGGAAAGCTCTAGCTCTTCCCCTAGGTTATCTTCAATGTCAATGCACATGCGTACACATTCTTCTATAGTCCTAGGGTCCTTCAGATACACATAGGATCTCAATTTCGTACTCAGCAATCCATCATGGAATAAGGCTACTTGTTTAGCAGATGTGGGTAGTTCCGAAATAGGGCACCTTTCAAGATATTGTCTAAATCTTCTTCCGGCCAATCTGACAGTCTCTTGGGGGGTCTGTTTGAAGCTGTGAATCAATGAGGAGGTATTGTGTCTTATGCCGCTCTTAGAGAACTCAACAATAAATGCTTCTAGGAGTTGGTCTATGCTCCTGAACTGACGCTCATCTAATGGCTGAAACCATGTAAGTGCTGTGTTCCTAAGGGTTAGACCGAAGGCATTGTACTGCGTGAACAGATCTTCCACTTGTTCAGCTCTCAAGACTTGCTTGAACTCCGCCACATGATCATAGGGATCTCCTGTGCCGTCAAAGTAATTCTTCATGGACTTAACTAGCTGGGTGGGTCTCAAAGTTCTTGTGTGCTCTCTAGGCCTCGGCAGAGGGAATCCATCTACATTTCTTTGGTTCCTGTGGGCTCTATGCATCTCAGGTTCTACCCTATTCGTATCTGTTCTCGTTCTTTCTCTGCCCACTGGGTTGGCAAAACTTACTTCTGGTCTATCTCTACTTCTGTCTCTTTGCGTACCATGAGCTTGGGAAGTTCCAGCCCCAGGGTGACCATAGGATACATTTGATCTTGGTTGAGGGAAAATAAATTCACCCTTCCAAGTGTAAGCATGCCTATCATTTTCTGTCACCACAAAGATCCGTTCGGAAGCTTGATCTAAGTAAGTCACTCTGCCTGGGCTATCCGGATCCTTAAACTCATAGATCATGATATTTCCTATGTCTGTTGGCTGATTAGACTTATACCTCCAAAAGGCTTCATCAGTTTCTCGATTGAGGAGCAACTCTATGCTCTTGTTGTCTTGGGGGACCCATTCAGGTGTGATAATCCTAGTGAGAACTGATTTACCTCGAGGGGTTCTAGGTTCCGCACCCATGTTCCCTTGTTCCAGATCCCCTAAGTCCGCTTCTGAGATTACATTCCCAAAGTCATCTGTCCTATCAGGGTGACTAGTGACTACATATATAGTTCCTTCTTTGTCCAGGTATGCACCATTTTCAAACTTGACAGCTGGGTGCTCTAGTCCAATGGATTGGTCAGGGTTTTTAATCTGGACCACCGATCTTCCTAGGCCGTCCTCATAGATGCTAGCACCTAGTCGGTTGGTCCTAAGATATTCCAGCTGTGTTTTGTAAGGGCCTTCTACCCTGTACAAATAAGGCACTCATGAACTTCCCGTAGGTCTGTCCATGCCTTGAGACATTTCTGACTCACTGGTCTCAGAGCTAGGGTAATGAGAGTGGTGACTCAACTGCTGGGCCCAAGACCTTGCAGTGTGATTGACACTAGCCTCTGAAGACCTAAGGCTTTGTCTTTCCCTTGCTAAATGTCGTCCTGATCTAAGGTTCATATGCCTAACTGATTAGCCCAAATTTTTTTCCAGAGTACAACCTCGTTGCCGATTAATTGGTACCAGTCACTTGATTCTTTTTAGTTATTTTATCACGTTTGAGTTCTTGTCTGATATCACGTCGTCGGAATACTTGAGTGTTCTTCGTACTTTCAGGTTGATCGTTCCACGTTAGGTTCTTTCCTTTATGTTACCGACAGTACAGAGATTAGATTTTTATCTTGAACTTGAGTTTTTAGGTAGTCTTCAACTTGATGACTGCCTATCGTCGCTCTGACTTACTCCTACCTCTCGTCGTTCTTAGCCTAAGCTATGAATTGACAGAGGGGGTTAAAAGTGTCCAACCTTTTGTTTCCTGCTCGGTTGCCCTTGAGTGTCCAGGAAATGTGTTCCCAAGCTCGCACTTACACTTGCTTAGAACGCCTCTCGATGCTCTGTAAGAGTTTCAAAGTTAGCTTTGAAATTTTCATTCCAAAGACAGAACCAATTATTTTCATTCATGTAGCACAAACACAAACTTGCATAGTGATTTTCAAGAAAACAATCCTAAGGACCCCTGACTTTGATCCCCCTGGGTATGGTCAACTTCAAAATACCCTATCTAAAAATCAATGCATTATCTTTATAAAAAACAGTTGAGGGCGTGTAGAATATGCTACGAGCTTTCCAACAAGCCCTAGAGCTCAAAAAATGGATCTCGTATGAAAAAGTTGTGACCGTTCAGGGTTCTAGGGTTACGACAGGGTTCAAACAAGATCACTATGCAACAGGTTTTCCCCAAGTTGTTTTCCTAAGGCTTCCCCATGTGCTCAAGAGCATAATATTTGTGCCCAAAATTAGCCCAACTTTTCAATTAACAAACCCTAAAAAATTTGGCTAAAATTGGCTGTTAATCGCGATGGATAGGGCTATCAATCGCGATGGACACTCAGTCAATCGCGATGGACAGAGAGTTCAGTCGGTCGCGATGGACAGAGACTTCAGTCAATCGCGATGGACAGGGGTTCAGTCAATCGCGATGGACAGGCAGTCAGTCGCGATGGACAGAGACTTCAGTCAATCGCGATGGATGGGGACTTCAGTCAACCGCGATGGACAGGGGTTCAGTCAATCGCGATGGACAGGCAGTCGGTCGTGATGGACAGAGACTTCAGTCAATCGCGATGGACAAGGGGTTCAGTCAATCGCGATGGACAGGCAGTCGGTCGCGATGGACAGAGACTTCAGTCAATCGCGATGGACAAGGGGTTCAGTCAATCGCGATGGACAGGCAGTCGGTCGCGATGGACTGGCAGTCGATCGCGATGGACAGAGCTGTCAATCGCGATGGACAGGGCTGTCAATCGCGATGGACTGAAATTTTGCAAGATTTTCAAAAATTTTAGTGGGAATGTGGTGTGCAGGGTCTCTAGTCCACTGTGGTGCACTCAGATTTACCAACAAGTAAAAATTTCTGTCAATCGCGATGGACAGAAGGCGGCGACTGCGAGACAGTTTCGTCGAGTTCCGTACCTGCGTGGAAGGCTGGAGATGGTGATGTGACCTGTACCTGCAAGATAGCTCAAGAAACATGCAAAAACAGCACATGCAATTTCGCTCTCTCGCTCTCTCGCTCTCTCTCACAAGTGAAATGAGGGAAATGAGGTGGAGATGGGGATATAGTCAAAAAACTGAAATTTTCGCGATGATGGAGATGGACGTGGGAGATGGTGATGATGATGATGGTGATGAAGATGGTGAAGAAAGTAAAAGAAAATCTATGAGAGTGAAGAAAATACCTACAACTCCAACACGTCAACTCTACGTCTTACCATCACACGCTCGTCCTCAAAGCTCGATCCCCGGCAACGGCGCCAAAATTTGGTGTAGCTCAGTGATGAGTAGCACCTCCTTTAATGTCAATCTGGGAAGACGTGAGGATGGTATGAAGACCTCGAGCAAGTGGCGGCACAAGTGCGTGAGTGAGAAGCACACAAGCATGCACACACATACACACACACGCGCACACACGGCAAGACAAAGAGAGAGAATCAATGGAGTTCTTTAGATTACTTTCAAAAGCTCTTACAAGTTCGTTTCAATTACAATCTAACCCCAAAAATGAGCTCTCTAGCTCTTTTTATAGTTTTTGACTAGCTTTTGGCCCTGTCCAGACCTAGTGTCCGGCCTAGTTAAAAATTAGGTTCCAGGGCCAATTTGAGGGCTCAAACGGAGTCTAAAAAATACGAAAATTGATATGTAGGTACTTCTAGGGCTCCTCAAGCTCAAGGACTCCTTGGCTTGCACAAAGTGGAGCTACAAAAATATGAAATGGTATTTACAATGATTGTTAGTGATAAGAATCACTGTTAAAAGATGTAGATTGGAAAAATTGAAGGGCCTATCTGCCAGATTTGCGTCGACTGCTTTGTCTACTTACTCCTTCACCTTGTTCTGACTCTCTCCGTTGGCTTCCTTGTCTAGTCAATCCTTGTGTGCCCATACTGCTCTCAACAACTTGCAAAGGCCTTAGAAAAATGCATTAAAACCCTGAAAGGTTCTGTTTGTCTAAGTTAACCCCCTAAACCATGGACGGTCATAACTTTTTCATACGAAATCCATTTTCTGAGCTCTAGGGCTTGTCGGAAAGCTCGTGGCATATACTACACGCCCTCAACTGTTTTTTATAAGAATAACGCGTTGATTTTCAGATAGGATATTTGGAAGTTGACACACAGAGGGGTAGAAACACCAAGGGAGCTCTAGAGGAAATTTCTAGCAATACAAAAGGGGGAACAAGGGTCATTAAAAAAGTGTCTGAAATAAATTGTCTGTCAATTGAAAGGTCTACTTGGAGCTAATCTTGGGACTTATGCAGGTCTATTGAGAAGCAATTGAGAGCGTCCAAGCAAGGGTTTTGCGCAAGCTTGAGAATCAACTTCTCGAGCACTAAAGAGCAAGGTTCGGCAAGAAAGGTCGGAATACTCTCAACTCCTCTTCGTCAATTCCTAGCTTAGGCTAAGAACGATTAGAAGTAGGAGTAAGTCAGGGCGACGATAGGCCACTATCAAGTTGAAGCATACCTAAACTTTCAAGCTCAAGCTAAGGGCATAATCCTTGTACTGTCGAGAATTTTAAAGGGAAAGAACTTAAAGTGGAACGATCAACTGTAAGTGCGAAACAACATTCAAATATTCCTGACGACGTGATATCAGACAAGACCTTAAACACGATAAAATACCTAAAAAGAACCAAGCGACTAATATAAAGTAACCAGCAACGAGGTTGTACTCTGGGCAAAGAATTGGGCTACTTAGATAGGCATATGAACCTTAGATCAGGACGACATCTAGTAAGGGAGAGACAAAGCCTTAGATCTTCAGAGGCTAGTGTTAACCACACTGCTAGGTCTTGGGCCCAGCAGTTGAGCCACCACTCGTACTACCCTAGCTCTGAGACCAGTGGGTCAGAGATGTCTCAAGGCATGGACAGACCTACGGGAAGTTCAGGTGTGCCTTACTTGTACAGGGTAGAAGGCCCTTACAAAACACAGTTGGAATACCTTAGGACCAACCGATTAGGTGCTAGCATCTATGAGGACGGCCTAGGAAGATCCGTGGTCCAGATTAAAAACCCTGACCAATCCATAGGACTAGAGCACCCAGCTGTCAAGTTTGAAAACGGTGCATACCTGGACAAAGAAGGAACCATATACGTAGTCACCAGTCACCCAGATAGGACAGATGAATTTGGGAATGTAATCTCCGAAGCGGACTTAGGTGACTTGGAACAAGGAAACATGGGTGTAGAACTTAGAACCCCTCGAGGCAAATCTGTTCTCACTAGGATTATCACACCTGAGTGGGTTCCCCAAGACAACAAGAGCATAGAGTTGCTCCTCAATCGAGAAACTGACGAAGCCTTTTGGAGGTATAAATCTAATCAGCCAATTGATATAGGAAATATCATGATCTATGAGTTTAAGGATCCTGATAGTCCAGGCAGAGTGACCTACTTAGATCACGCTTCAAAACGGATCTTTGCGGTTACGGAAAATGATAGGCATGCTTACACTTGGAAGGGTGAATTCATTTTCCCCCAACCAAGATCAAATGTATCCTATGGTCACCCTGGGGCTGGAACATCCCAAGCTCATGGAATGCAAAGGGACAGAAGTAGAGATAGACCAGAAGTAAGCTTTGCCAATCCAGTGGGCAGAGAAAGAACGAGGACGGAGACGAATAGGGTAGAACCTGAGGTGCTTAGAGCTCACAGGAACCAAAGAAATGTGGACGGATTCCCTCTGCCGAGACCTAGAGAGCACGCAAGAACTCTGAGACCGACTCAGCTAGTTAAGTCCATGAAGAATTACTTTGATGGCACAGGAGATCCCTATGATCATGTGGCGGAGTTCAAGCAAGTCTTGAGAGCTGAACAAGTGGAGGATCTATTCACGCAGTACAATGCCTTCGGTCTAACCCTTAGGAACACAGCACTTACATGGTTTCAGCCATTGGATGAGCGCCAGTTCAGGAGCATAGACCAACTCCTAGAAGCATTTATTATTGAATTCTCCAAGAGTGGCATAAGACACAATACCTCCTCACTGATTCACAGCTTCAAGCAAACCCCTCAAGAGACTGTGAGACTTGCAGGAAGAAGATTTAGGCAATACCTTGAAAGATGTCCTGTTTCGGAGCTACCCACATCTGCCAAACAAGTAGCCTTATTCCTTGATGGATTGCTGAGTACGAAATTGAGATCCTATGTGTATCTGAAAGACCCTAGGACTATAGAAGAGTGTGTACGCATGTGCATTGACATTGAAGATAACCTAGGGGAAGAACTAGAGCTTTCCAAAATCTACAAAGATTCAGATAGTGCATCTAGTCACTCTTCCACGCAATCCACATCAATTGAGGAACTCGCAGAGAAAGTAGCTCAGAAATTAGGGGTAACTAGTAAACAAATCCCAAGGTTTGCCCCTGTGAAAAGGTGCTACACTTGTGGTGGTGACCACATGGCGAATGTCTGCCCCATTATGGCTAAGCCCCAAGTAAATCCTAGTAGCCAGTACTGCACCATAGAACGGAGATACACCAATCACACCGCACAAGATTGCCCATACAACAAGCAGGCAGTTAGGCAACCCCACCCTCAGCCATACCCTCAGCAGGGAAGATACCAGAACCCGTACCCTCCACAACCATATGGCAGGCCACAACAAAATTTCGAACCTCAATATCAAAACCAACAAAGGCCTCAGCCTGTGCTAGCACAACAACCCCCAGCCCCAGCTAATGTGATTCCGATAAAGTATACTGCTGCAGAAGAGAACCTGAATAGAGCTATAGTCCCTGTAACATCCTTGCTTTCTGAAAGTGACCCGAGTGACCATAGCTTTGATTCTACACATGTTGATAGCCCCCAGGCCTACTACATGCAGTCTCCTGAGCATGGTGAGTCCTATTATAGCGAAGAGACAAACGAACCTAGTTGGGAGTCAGATTACACGAACGTCATGTATGCAAACCCCAATCCTAGGCCTCAATCTAGGCAAGTAAGACCTCCATTCCCAAGAGGACCGTGCTACAGATGCCAAGGAGATCACTTCATTCGTGATTGCCCCTTACCTCCACTTACACAAAACCAGTCAGTGACGATCCAAGGCTTTTGCCAAGATTGTGGAAAAGAGCATCTCTTACGAGATTGCCCAAAGAACCCCAATAATATGCCAAAAATCACGCCCATCAACGTTATTGAGTTAGTGGTAGATTCCAGCGGAAGTATTACTTCCACTGCACCCGTACAGGTAGTCACGAGAGCTCAAGCAGTGAAGCAAAACCAAAGGGTAGGCAAGGAAAAGAGCCCAGACGCTAGCGATACTGAGAGCCAAAATAAAAAGAGAACAAGAGCTTGGAGAGATAGCCGCGAACGCATGAAAAGGCAATGGGCAAAGAAGATGAGTGAACTTGAGGAAAGTCTACGAGAAACCAAGGCTAAAATCATAGAGATCACATCTCAACCGCACTCTCACACATTCCCACCGCTACCATCCCCATCACCCTCCATCCCTCCACCCTCTAAGACACCCCACGTAACCCACCCACCACCCCAAACAGGATCAGTATTAGCTGATCCCACTCCTGAAGACATAGACATGATGCTTAAGGCATATCAGGCCAGAATCCAAGAAGGGCCAAACGTCACGGATCATGACAAGTGCTATCCCAGAGCTGACCTAGAGATAGAAAGAACCAAGCTGTGCGCAAAAATGGTCGCATTGGCTCAGACTATGTTTGAAGCCAGTCGCCTTTTCAATTACTCGGGCTCAGCCAAGACGCAATTACACTTGGATGGATTCCTAGAGAAGTTAGAGGGAATAATTGCAAGATCTGCCAAGGAAGAAAAAAATCAAGAAAAAGATAAAGCAAGCAAAAACATGAACCATTCCCCATCGGAATTTTATGTGGCCAATTCCACTAAACCAGACAACTTCCCCTCCTTAGAAAGAATAGAGAGGCTAATTGCACAATCAGAAAAGGAACCTGCCCCTCAAAGAAAGGAAAGGGCAAGAGAACGGATAAGCAAGCCGCTTCAGGAAGCCCATGTGCCTCCTCAAGAAGCTTATCTTCCCCCCCAAAAGGCACATGAGCCTCCCTCGAAAGCTTGCGTACCTCCACAGGTTGCCTACATTCCTTCTCAGGAAGCGTATGAGCCTGTTCGGAAAAGTAATAGAATAAGTAACCCTCCCCAGGAAGCTTGTGCTCCAGCCATCTATGAGAACGAGGAGAGAGCCAACGATAGAATAAGCCCTCCTTCCCAGGTTGCTTATGCGCCTAATTCTACGGAGCCAGACACTTCTTCTTCTATGAATCGGTTTGCACCAGACTTCCTACGAGAGATTCAAGAAGACAAATGGGATAACGAAAGTGAAGTCGCCCCTCCCTTTGAACTTGTGGATGATGCACACGACCAATTCCCACAAGACATCCCATCTATTTACGGGGAACATGAGAGTACTCAGTCTCACGAGAGATTGGACTTTGAATCTAATTCCATACAAGAGTTACCCCACTTCACAGGACCATGGGAAGCAAAGTCCACCTGTATGAGAACACCTACAGTCATGGTAAGAAACGAAGATTCAGTCATACCTAGGAACACAGAGGTAGTGAAGAACGCTAACGTGCAGTGCAATCTCAAGTTAGAAGAGCTACTCAGGGTTAGACCTGAATTATGGAAACATGTAGCCAAACAAGTACCAGAGATAGCAAAACCTCGTTCTCAGGTAGGATCCCATAGGACAGTGCCAGAAATTCCCTTGGATAAGATAGGAGATATGTGTGAAGGTGAAGAAGGGAACACCTATCTTCCCATCACCTACCAGGAGTACACCACCAAGGCAATTTTGGACTCAGGTGCAGGAGTTGCAATTGCCACTACTTCCCTATGGAAGCGTTGGGGCAAGCCGGCACTCAGGCCAACGAGAATGAAATTGCAGATGGCCGATGGTCACATAGAGAGACCCCTAGGATTGCTAGAAGGAATAACTCTCACCACTTGTGGTGTCGAGTTTGAGCATACATTTGCCATATGCGACTTCAGCAAAAATCATGCCTATGAGATGATTTTGGGAAGACCATTTATGCGACAGTTGCAAGTGGTACAGGATTGGGGAACCAACTCCTTGTATTTGCAACACTTGGGTGTTACGACCAAAGTCTATCTCAAGGATTATTCTCATAGAGATGTCCCTCCTATCCAATGGAATCCCATCCATAGAGCCAAAGATGATACAGAATCGGTGCATTCCATAGGGTCTGGATCCTCATGGATGCATGAAGACACTCACTTATGGATGTGCAAGGTAGCAGTAGAAGAAGAGAAGAGAGAGAAAGCCAGAGAGGTAGGTGCGAAAGAAACCCATAGATCAATCCAAGACCCAGCCTATGCACCTGTAGTTTTTCCAGACGAAGAATTTGAGCCTCACGGTTGGGCAGAAATTTTAGCAACAATGGACGTAGCCATCAATGAAGAACAATGGACTCCTCACTGTGATGAGGATGGCTATGACATTTCAGTCTTCTCCATAGAGCCAATCATGGGAGAGGCAGTTCTAGAAGAATGCGAACCTAGCCCTGATGCATTTGAGGATGCAAGTGACTCCGATCTAGAGTCAATCATTATGGACCCACCATTTGCATCAGATGAAGAATACTTCCATGAAGTAGAATTTCAACCCCAGAGGCATGGAGAGGTTACAACTAATGTAAGATTAGCAACACATGTGACCCCGAAGGAAGAAGGAAAGAAACGAAAGAAGAGAGAAGCCTTACCAGAAGAGGAAGAATCTTTGTTTGAGGTCCCAGAAAATTTTAAGAAGACTTATGAGATAGATGACAGGAGAGTCATGATAAGAATGCCTAAACGAGAGGCACAATCAGGAGAGGCCTATGATAACAAAGAAACCACCAAGAAAATAGTAGTGGCCCTAGAAGAAGGAGAGGAGAGATGCACCTATATAGGCCATGACCTGACAGAAGAAGAAGAGCACGAATTGATTGCCTTGCTAAGAGAATACAGAGATGTATTCGCTTGGAGTTACAAGGATTTGAAAGGTGTTGACCCGGACATATGCTCACACACCATCCCCATGACTTCAGATGCCAAACCCTCTAAGCAAAAGCCCTATACTTATAACGATAATTATGCTGCTAAGATCAAAGAAGAGATAGATAGATTGGTTGAAGCTGGATTTATTTATGAAATTGAGCACACTGAATGGGTATCCCCCATCGTAGTGGTGCCCAAGAAGAATGGCAAGCTGTGTGTGTGCATTAACTTGAAAAAGGTTAATGCAGCCACAATTCGAGATAACTATCCGCTGCCCATCACAGAACATCTCTTAGAAAGAGTGGCAGGCAAGGAAGTGTACAGCTTCCTTGATGGATTTTCTGGCTACAATCAAGTAGCCATAGCTCCAGAGGATGAGCATAAGACAGCCTTTGCCACAGAATGGGGCATTTTTGCTTTTAGAGTAATGCCATTTGGGCTTACCAATGCACCAGCTACCTTCCAGAGGCTGATGTGCCATGTGTTTAAGGAGTTCCTGAGGAAGAGTTTAGAAGTCTACGTTGATGATCTTTGTGCTCATTCCAACATTAGACAAACCCATATCCTTGAACTCAGACAAATCTTTGACAAATGTAGAGAATATCAAGTCTGCCTGAACCCAGAAAAGTGCGTTTTTATGGTCAGGCAAGGCAAGATTCTAGGACACATAGTGTCAAAGAATGGCATATCTACCGACGAAGAAAAAGTGAGAGCCATAGCAGAGCTACCTAGGCCAAAGAATGTCAAGGAAGTACAAGCTTTCATGGGGCATTGTGGTTATTACCGACGATTTATACACATGTATGCTGTCATTGCAAAGCCCATGTACGGGCTTCTGACTAACTTTGAGTGGACAGATGAATGTGAGAATTCCTTCCAGGAGCTTAAACGAAGATTATGTTCAGCACCAATCTTGACCACACCAGATTGGAGTAAACCATTCCATGTTCATGTGGATGCATCCAATTATGCTATTGGATGTGTGCTTGCACAACCTATTGGTGAAGGTAATATGGATCTTCCAATTGCCTATGCCAGTAGACAATTGAATGCAGCTGAACGGAATTACACCACTACGGAGAGAGAAGGCTTAGGCATGGTATATGCAGTTAAGAAATTTAGACACTATTTGCTTGCAAATAAGTTTAAATTTTTTACTGATCATCAGGCATTGCTATACCTCGTAAACAAGCCATGCAATACAGGAAGATTAGTGAGATGGTTTCTCTTGCTCATGGAATATGACTTTGAAGTTGTGGTAAGGAAAGGTAGGACTCATTTGAGAGCTGATCATCTCTCTAGGCTCACATCGGGAGAAGCCCCACAAGGAGTGTCAGATGACCTTCCTGATGCTTACTTGTTTAATTTGGAAGTTGTACCGCAGTGGGCCAAGCCATTGGTACCAGTATTGACATACGGGCCTAAT
Organism: Ceratopteris richardii; assembly: GCA_020310875.1. NCBI lineage: Eukaryota > Viridiplantae > Streptophyta > Polypodiopsida > Polypodiales > Pteridaceae > Ceratopteris > Ceratopteris richardii. The sequence goes on along the minus strand of CM035421.1, from coordinate 52,380,520 downwards.
CATCCAGTGATAAACACACGGAATAGAGAGGTTGTAAAAGCCCAAAAGTACCACATCATGGCAGGAAGCATGTACAAGCACACAGATCAAGGGATCTTGGCTTGTTGCGTAGAAGAGGATGAGTACGCTAAATGGTTGCAATTAGCACATGTAGGTGCGTTAGAGCAACACCACTCAAAGCAACGAACTTTACAGACTCTAAAGAGATTCGGAGTGCATTGGCCAACTATGGAAGCGGATGTCCAAAAGTTGTGCAAGGAATGCCCAATCTGTTGCACTAAACCACCAGTGGAACACGCCACTCTTTATCAAGTATCCATTGTGCCAGATTGGAGTGAACCTCTAGTATCCTTCCTGAGGACAAACACATTCCCTCCAGACATGACTCTGGCTAGGAAAAGGAGTTTAGAACAAGAAGCCCTGGATTACTCACTTATTGGTGATAACCTATACAAGCGTGGTAAAGATGGTTACCTGAGGCTATGTATTCATGAAAGTGAATATCTTAAGATCTTAGAAACTGCTCACCAAGGTGTAGCAGGAGGACACTTTGAACCAGATCGGGTGGTCAAGGCAATACTATTTGCGGGGTTCTGGTGGCCCACCCTTCACATGGATGCACATGCCTATGTGAAACGCTGTGATGTCTGTCAGAGGACTCAGTATCCTATACGCAAAGATGAGATGCCACTGAAACCTATGATGGGTGGATGTGCATTCTCTAAGTGGGGAATAGACTTCGTAGGTCCTATTAATCCCCCATCTAAAGGTTCTCATGCGGAATACATCATTGTTGCAACAGATTATCTCACCAAGTGGGTAGAGGTAAAGGCTACGACAAAGAACGATGCTCAGACAACTGCTAAATTCTTGTTTGAGAATGTGTTCACAAGATATGGGCTACCTATAGAACTAGTAAGTGATAGAGGCACTCACTTCTTGAACGAAGTGATTGAAAATCTACTCCAAGAATTCCTGGTAATACACAAGAAGTCTGCCCCTATCACCCTCAAGCTAATGGACAAGCTGAGAGCACTAATAAGATTTTATGCAATGTACTGACGAAATTAGTGAACACTAAACGCTCTGATTGGGGCAAACAGTTACATCATGCTGTTTGGGCATGCCAAGTTGCCTACAAAACGGTACTCCAAGCCACCCCCTTTCAGATGGTATTCGGTCAAAACGCTGTGTTACCCTTGGACTTCTTGATCCCTACATTGAGAGTAGCACAAGAGCACGAATGGACAGGTCATGAGCTCTCCTCTAGAATTTTTGACCTTGAACGATTAGGAGAAACAAGACTGAGAGCAGCGGCAGGAATATATGCAGCCAAGAAGAGACAGAAGGCATATTTCGATGCCCATGTGAAGGATAAAGGCTTGAAAGCAGGAGATCTAGTCTTAGTCTATACACTGAAACAACACACGAGGAAGCTAGAAAAGAGAGGCTACGGACCTATGATTATCAATAGGATCTCCACGAGTGGAGCAGTACAATTAGCCACGTTAGAGGGTGATGTTCTCCCTAACTATATTAGCGGATGCAGAGTCAAGTTGTATCAGGAACCCCTCACGGAGGAAATGCTGAGCCGACTCAACATTGCTAAGAAACGCAAAGAGGAAGAAAAGAGAATTAGAGAAGAAGCTCAAGCAGAAGCTTTAGAACGCATCAGAAGGATGAAATTACGAAGGCAAGGTAGAGAGCAGCCTAGGACAAATGACTATGCAGATCAAGGATATCATATGGCAATGTGTGAAGTCGCAGGAACCAGCTCACATAGGATAACTGATCGACGTCCTTTCGTAACCCTAGATATAGGACAAGGAAAGAGTGCAAGGACCGTAAGAGCCTTGATTGACTCAGGTGCAGCCACTAGTGCTGTTAGTGTCTTACTGTCAAGAGTTACAGTTAACTGTCAATCCTGTGGAAGCATATCTCATAGGATTGGGAGGCGTGGAAACCCCTTGCATGGGCGAGGTGGAACTTCCCCTCTACATTCATGATGAGGCAATGACAGTTAAAGTACTGGTGTGTCAAGATGAGGATCTCACTGAACCTCTAGTCTTGGGTCAAGATTGGATCTATGACCAAGCAATTAACTTAAACCTAAGAAGTGGACTTCTCCAGGTTTGGGTCAATCATAGTCGAGTTACAGTAGAATTAGACAATGGAGCACTCAAGGAACTAGGAAAGGCACAGACTCCTGGTCCTTCCAGGGGTACACATGAAGATGACCATGCTGTTCTTGTTCACCATGTGTTGCAGAGGAATGATATTTGCGAAAAAGGAGTCAGGGATGCAATGGAACTCCCTTCTTTTCCACAGGCCAGAAGGAGGCAGCAACCAAAGGTGGATCAAAGGCAGAAGAAGCAGAGTACTACCTATGTCCGAGATCAAAAGTACCTGCGCAGCAGAATGTCCCAGAAAGTAAACCAAGTGTGGGTGCGGAAAGGCGAACACCCGGTTGCACTCACGACAACCACACGGGCAAAGCTTCTTACTAGTAACCAACAACGTGACGCCACTAAGAAGTCTGTCAGAAATTCTTCTGCTAAAGTGAAATCCATTTGGGTGCCCAAAAAGTCGATGAAGGCTAGCCCACAATCAAGACAAATTTGGGTGCCTAAGGCTTGCTTGAGGGCACAAGTAGCTACGCCAAGGCCACAACCTATGCAGGCTAACCCAACTACGCGTACAGCCCGTATTCACTCGTTCTCAACACTCAGGAACACACCAAGAACCAAGAGCACGCATGTAATCACTTGTAAATGGGTCCCTAAAAGGCCTCATGTTCAAGCTGATACACCTATAATGTTCTCTAGCGCCTCTACGAAACCAAAGGAAAAACCCATCCACTGCATTTGGCAGCTTAAGACCTGTAATAAACCCCCCGACCCCAATTTGTGAATTCACCCCCACTTACTAACGGCATTAGTCTCCTAGGAATACACAAACATTAACTACACACACTGTCTTCGTGCACTTACTAACCACTAACTCACCATCTACCTCATGTTAATGTTGTAACGGGGACAACAACGGATTTATTCTGTCCATTACGATGTTAACACATGATTCTATATTCTCACAGAATCAAAAGGCAAGAAGTAAAATGGCAGAAGCGACAGGTTCGGGCTCACAAGTAGGGATACTTACTGCAGGAATTGATGTGGATAGTCTACCTGTGGATGTGCCACCAACTGAACGACCAGTGGAGCTGCAGCACCTTCAGCAAATCCCGGTGCCGGATCCACCTACAGGGATCACGGAAAGAGTCCATGCCAATTCTCATTGGTTCAATGGCATGTCAGGTCCATTAGGAGAGGCCAAGTATATCTGGGAGTCTAAGTGCGAATATGACAGATCATGGGTTCGATTCCAATTTTTCTCCAAGGAGTTTGAGACTTTACAGAACACCGAGGATCTCCAGACTATATGGCAACGAGCAGGGCTAGCAGAATACTTTGAAGCCCCACTACCTAAACCAGATCTCCTCCGATGCTACTATTTGGTCTCCACATTACAAGCTAATGAAGAAAAGGACAAACCCGGATCATTTGTTCTTCCATCCTTGCTGGGCAACAACGAGTTGAAGAGGTTTGAACTTACTATGGAGTTGGTAAGCGACGCTTTGAATATGCACGGCACGCATGTACCCTCTGAAAAGGATGCTCTTGTTCCCACTAACATGAAGGATAGGAAACTATTGAAGCTTAAAGATATGGCAGCACTCACACCAAACGTGTCCATCCCTCTCCGCATGTGCATGCAACATTTCGCCTTTCCCGGCCAAGACCACTTCACACAACCACACAAGAGAATCTGGTTCGCTCTCTACTTAGCGGAAGCAGGTGCGTTACCCATTAAGCTACCGGTATGGATTATAGATCAATTGTATGAAGCAAACAGACGGTCTTCTAGGAAATTAGTGGTGAATGGATGCTGTGCAATCACACGCATCATTTACCGGTGCCTAGCGTACGATGTCCCCATTGAACGTGCCTTAACTTGGGCACAATTACAAATGTTTAAAAGGCTCAAGACGTCCACACATCAATCCAAGCGCATGAGGGGTGCGATCCCTTGTGTCCAGACAAGGGAAGTTCTAACTACTCCTGAGGTATCGCCACGAAGGGAGGCCACTGTACCTCCCTTTACCATTAGGATACCCAGGTCGGGATCTGACACTACGACACAAGCTACCCCATCGGCTCCTCCTGTTCCACCTGAATTCGAATTTGCTGCCACTGGAGATGCTGAAGGAATGGACCCCCAGGACTTCGAAGCATTCCTACAAAGTACACAATTCTCCGATGTGGAGTTTTATTCAGAGGCAGAGGAACAAGGCACATCCTCACGAAGAAGAAGAAAGTCTACAGACGGTCGACATGTACATTGGAGTGACGCTCAGCAAGGTCAACAACAAGGACACCTAGAAGAAGAAGGTGCGTATGAAGAGGAGACCACTGAAGCCCCAGCCTATACAGCAGAACTTCGAAGGCTGTATCAGATTATGGAAAGAGTGCGATCGCAACAACTACTCACCGAACAGAGTAGCAGAGTACTCATGACTCAGTTGTTGGAAGAAGCAAGAGTTGACTCAGAGTATAGGGAAAGTCTCTTATTGATGGCAGAAACATATGGAGTAGTGGAAGCAGTGCGCACTGCCATTCAGAGGTCTCCAGTTCAATATGACCCACGAAGGTTCCAGACACGACCACGCTCAGGGAAGAATATCCAGATTCCCATTACAGTTGCAGAAGAGCCAACTATTACATCTGAACCTATCAGGACAACCTCCCAGGCAACCGAAACGGCTAGCCAACAGCACCCAGTCACCCATGAGGAGCCCACCGAACCACTACCACCCACACCCCTACCATCACCTCCTAGAGCAGAAACAGTGGAAATCACCTCGACCACTCAACCCACCGACCCAACCTTCATCTTCTGTACTCCCATCTCTAGTTCCACCCTATTCTCTACCACTGATAACCCAATCGTTGAAGCAACCCCCATCACTACACAATCCACCGAACCGCTCCTAGAGCCTACCCTAGGGCAACCATCACCCATGCCCTCAGCCATAGGTCATCCTGACCCTAGATCCACATTCATGGGTTTCCCTGCTACCACGCAACCCTTCCAGCCCCCCTCAAATTTACGACCTCAACCCCCGACCTCTCTCTCTCCATTTCTACAATCCCTCCATGACCTCCTTGCTAGAGCTTTTCAACCAGGGTCTCAACCATTTCCTGTCTTTTCAGCTCCCCACCCCACTTCGCATCTATTCACCACTTCCACACACACACCACCTACCATCCCAATGTATATGGCAGACCCCACACTCACACAAACTCGTGAAGGTATGGACATTTCACCACCCACGGCACCTCCCCCCACGATTTCACCTCCTCCCATTCCCCCTCCACCAATTTCACTCACACACACAACTTCCGTAGACACATCATTCACTGTTTCCCTTCCCCAATTCCCTTCCCATGCATCTCCCACTGTAAACACCACCCACTCATCTATAGGAAATGCATTGGACACCATGTTGGCTTGTATATCAAATTTAAGGACAGATTACATTCAGCTCCAGCAACAAAACGAACGCCTGCACGAGCACTCAGAGACACTACAGCACCGCCTTGCGGCACTAGAAGCAGAAAATGCTCGCCTCCACACACAATTCCAAACTCTCCAAGAAGCTCATGGCATATTGGAGGTACAGTTACAGAACGTAGATCAGGAAGCGGTGCAGGTGGTAGAAGGTCACCTACGGACACAGCTGGACCGCAACTCCAAACTTCAGCGAAATATGGCACTACTCAAATGCCATCTTGCGGCTGCTCAGGAGGAGAATAGACACCTGCAAATACAAAATCAAGAGAACCTGGAGGCAGCTATTGAGAGCACACCGGGGGCACCCATCAGCCCATCCAAGTTTCAAGCAGTGACCCCAGATAATCTCAAGATCATCTTGGAAGACTATGCCATGCTGCTTGAAGCACATGATAAACTATCGGAGGAACTGGGACAATTGAAGCAGGACCACCAACAAGGACCAACATCAGCCTCTCCAACCACCCCCTCTGCGGCTTCACTTCTCACAGACGTAGAGGCCATAAAAGATCTCCAAAAACAGGTCACTGAATTGCAAACACGCCTACTACAATATGAGAGACCATCTTCCCCTCCAGAGGCTCCCACGGACGAAGAAGTTGTGCAAATTCCTGTGGAACAAACGTTTGACGAAGAATACGATCCGCAACCATTCCTAGGAGGCCAACAAACAGAAGAAGCACAGGACACATTCGAGGCACCACGGCCCCCATGGCTACGTCAAGTGGAGGAAATCGGGAGTTCGCACGAAGAGCGCACAGTAGTGCAAAATCAGGCCATGAGGGTCATAGAGGAAACTGTGTTACAATCGGCTTACTTTAAGAACCTGTCATCGAGACGCCTGATCCTCTCATCTGAACTCCAATACAGGCCGTATTATATTATCTTGGCTGATTATAATGCAGAAATACAAAGAGTCACGGGTCAGATTCCTACCTTTGCGACCCAATTTCAACCCGAAGACCTTCCTCCAGAGGTGCAAAAAGGCAAAATTCGTCAACCCACATGGCGGCAGAAACTTCTAGAGACATATCCAGAAATGCTACGCACATGGAACAACGCGCCTTTACACCTCCTGTACAATCCATGCTACGGTCCAGTCCCACGCCGCAGGTCTTGGAAGGCATTCAATATCAAGGTACAGAACAATGCGCAATGCAAGGAATGGCTGAACTACCCGTACATTGCGCCACCACAGGGACCACCATCGGTCGCATATATGATGGGAACCATTCGCCACTGGATGCCGCGCTTGAAGCCCATGCAAGATGTAGCAGCGCAAATGATGCTTAAAATCTTAGATATGATGCAAGTAGTCCTGAAGACCTTTAGAAATGCAGCCGCACCACAGGTACGTCTCCCAGGGTTTAGCAATGGAAATTACGACTTGGTGTATGACATGAGCACCACCCCCAGTATTCGTGTGGCTTACGCTTGGCATGCACGCATCAAATACCTCCCTGCCTGCTACAAACAGACCTTCGACGAAATGTTCAGATCAGGTTTCTAGGAGTATCACTCGGAGATTTTCGCACCAAAGCCAACACATCTGCTCCAACTGTTTGCTTGTGAACAAGCAATGTACTCAGAGTACTATACCACCCCGCAACCAGAAACCCCTGGTGCAATAAATTGGGATGCATTGGAAGCTGATCTAGCAAGAGGCTTAAGGATAGGAGAACATGAACTGGCCACCAATGTCATCCAATATTACATCGACCACCCGAGAGAACAAAGGTCTGTCAGGGGCGACAGATGCTAGGAAGGGGGGAGTGTTGGCATACAAAGCAACAGAAGAGTCATGCACAATACGGCAACAAGGCCAAATCATTTTTTCCCATGGATTATGTACAACTCAAGTGATTTTAATCACTACACAAACATTGTAAATCCCGTTTTTGGTAGAATAGACTCCATTTTGTGCAAGCCGAGGAGTCCTCGAGCTTGAGGAGTATTAGAAGTACCATCGTACCAATTTTCATAATTTTTAGACTTCGTTTGAACCCTCAAATAAGCCCTGGAAGCTAATTTTTAACTAGGCCGGACACTAGGTCTGGACAGGGCCAAAACTAGTCAAAAAACTATAAAAAGAGCTAGAGAGCTCATTTTTGAGGTTAGATTGTTTATGAACTGAGCTTATGTAAGAGACCTTTTGATTAATGCAAAGAACTCCATTGTTCCTCTCCTTGTTCTTGCTTGTGTGCGCGTGTGTGTGTATGTGTGTGCATGCTTGTGTGATTCTCACTCACTCACTTGTGCCTTCACTTGCTCATAGTCTTCATACTAGTCCTCACGTCTCCACGGGTTGACAATTATGAGGTGAATCTTCTCACGTTGGTACTCACCATTGTGCTAGAGTGACACTTTGATTAAAGTTTATCTTTTAATTGCAAGCGCTGAACTTCGGAGCATTATAGGACACTCTGTATATTCATATGTTGATAATGAATGATTTTCAATATATACATATGTTGATAATGAATGATTTTCAATGTTGTATCTGTTCACTACATTGTTTATGAATCAATTTGAGATATGGTGATGACTACGCAAGTGATTTAATTAGAATGCATACTTTATAACGCCACACCGATTTTGTCTTCTATATCACTTGAATATTGCAAGCGCCAACGTTTGAGTAGCACTCTGAACATCTAATGATTATTGAAAAACAAACATATGTGTTAAACAATCATACTTTAAGTATGTTTTGTTCTGTTTTCATTGAACTTTTGCGCACGAAGGAAATATCATTCCAGATTTATATGAAGATATTGTTATACATTTTTTCTTTTGATACTTACGATCTTCTGTGCTGATAAGTTTGATTTAAGATGTCTTTCAAACTGCGCGTACTTCATCATAATCTCTTAAAGTTGTAATTATATGTGCAAGTGTATATTTGATGTTGCTTTGCACAAAAATTGCCAATAAACAAGCTCAATCCTATTATTGATTCACCTCTTACTTAATCCTTCTGACCACAAATGCATGTTCAATTTGTCATCTAGAATTCCAAACTCGGAAGACAATACTTAAAAAACAGATTATTTGACACAAATGGTCTGAGGTAATCCTCTGATGACTTCAACTTTATCAACTGACGCCTATGATTATTGAGGAGATTGCAGGTCTTTCCATGTTTGTGTCATATAATGAGAAGCAAATAGGTTGATCAAGATAGTTGACAATTGTGAAAACCCCTCATCTGCTCCATTGCTCATGTTCTTCGCTCCAGACCTCTGACCTGACACCATTTTTTATCCGTTCGCTTTCATGTCATGAACCATTTTAAAAGTTTTAATCAGTTATGTATACATCAGATTGCTCCGAATAGCGCAAATATGTTTTGTTGACTGTCATCCATTATACAATTCTGTTGATCGTTTTCCTATAGAGAGTATGAAGATGAATTGATAATATTTGAATGATTAGGCTGTTAAATTTCTTTCCAAATATCATTGTCTCACTGAACTACTATATAAACGGATAAACAACGTTGATGAAAAAAAAAAAATTCATATAAAAACCATAAACGAAATCGATTGTTTCTTGTACATCATTCTAAATGCTTTCATGATTGGTACCTGCGATTCATTACAGTGAGAGGTAAGTGTAATGCACTATTGCTCTTACTTGACTTCAACTTTATAAACTAGTTTAGTGGGACATATTGGTGGTTGCAAACAACATCTCTTGGAACTTGGTGCTAATTGATTTTGTTTTTATGATAGACAATCAGTCCTCTCAGTCCAGCCACTTTTCATGCATTAAGTTATCTATGGAAGAACTCATTAACGTCTAGACTTAAGCTCAATTTTGTTAAACATTTAGAGTCTCAAAAACTCTGTACATGGAGCTCATTTCAAGCTAAATCATCAAAAATGCAATATGTCATAGAGACTTTATGTTTACCTTTAATGAAAAGTCATGTTTATATTACTTCCACTTGATGTGCACTACATGCTTGGCTTAATGCTTGATATGTTTTGAGTTCACATATATGATAATAAAGGCCTACTCTCGTTAAAAGTCACTTGTATGAGATACAATTTAATTGCTATTGTTTATTGACATAACATTCAAGATAAGGTGAGAATTTTCAAAGCTTTCAATTATATGCCAAATCTTTGATTTTAAACCGCTTAAATGTGTGCGAGTATAATTTTCTCTTTGGGTCTCCGTCGTACTTGAGCTTGCTCCAAGCACCCCGCGTGCGCCGTACTTACGGCGGTTGACTTGATCCACCAGCCGTCGCGAATCCCTTCCACAACGGGCCAATCGGATAAAGCTGCATCTCTTCCACAATATGCCATTTTTGTGGTGAAATTGGACATATCTTTAGATATTGCAAAGAAGCATCTGAATATGATTAGCAAAGAAAAGAACAATAGCATCCAATGGCAAATATGGTATACATATCAGCGGTAGGTACCCAAGCAGCAACAATTCAAACTTGGTCCGGTAAGAAGTTGCAACTAGTTGCTGAGATCTTTGAGCCAAGCATTCGAGAACAATAGAGGATGTTTACTAAAGCTAGCACGTGGGCAAGTCAAGCGCCAATAGTGTTTCTCAATCCAACATTGGTGGTCCAGCGAATAGTACAGAACACACCACCGAAAGATAGGAATCCGGTCCAATTATCATCGCAGATACATTAGACTCAATACTAGGTATGTTGAATCTTGATTCTATGTGGAATATTTTATCGATAGCATCTATTACGATACCATTGTGGCAACTGTTAGCCTTGGTGCTTGGTATGCGACAACAATTTTAGCAACAAATCAGTCCAAGATCACCATCTATACCTGCTAGAGCAACGATTAGTCCGTAACTTGATTCTACGATGGACCATGTTGTTCCTTTAATTACAGTATGGTATAAAAACCACAAAATTACACAAGTGTTAATTGACGGAAGTTTAGGTGTTAATATTGCTATAGCCGCACTCTATAAAAGGTTAGGATGGACTCAGGTTGAACCCATCCAGTTTTTTGTAAGAATGACTGATCAATCTAGGGTACATCCAGTGGGTTTGGTGTGTGATATACCCTTTACCCTCCAGGGATTACATGGATCAAGTCTGGATTACAATTTAATATTTGGGAGGCCTTGGTTGAAACAAGCAAAAGTGTTACACGATTGGTGTGCACATGAACTTATTTTCAAAAGCAATCATCAAAAATATGTGGTACCCTTGGATGGTATGAAGCCTTGTGACCTTCATGCTCGACCTTATGTGGCCGAACCCATGCTTATGTTGGATGGACTTTTGGATAATGATGAAGAAGATTTCGTGATGCTAACTAGGATTTGTTAACATTGGGTACCATTGATTTACAAGCCATCGTGAATAATTGGACTCCAGCCGTTTATACGGTAGTTCCCCTTACCGAAGGATTGGAACTGGTTACGGATCAGGTTGAGGATGCCACCAACTTACAACAGTTACTCCATCCAGTGGAGGATATCTCCATGCCCCGATGGTTTTATGTATTGGAAGATGAACTAATTACTTGTAATTTGGGAGATGAGGCTAATTGGAGGCCGGTCAAGCTTAAGGTTGGGTTACCAAAAACTTTTCAAGATGATTTACTATAGTTGCTGAAGGAATTTGTTGATGTATTCGTGTGGGATTATTGCAACATGAAAGGATTGGAACCTCATATCTAGAAACACCGTGTGATGCTGAAACTAGATGCTCAGCCAATTAAACAACCAAGTTACCGAATGAATCCCAATTATGTTGCAGAACTGAAGGCTGAATTGGATCGGTTGTTGAAAGTAGGCTTCATTGTTCCCATTGATCATGTTGAATGGATCTCTTCTATTGTCATTGTCCCCAAGAAAAACAAGCAATTATGCATTTGCGTGGATTACCGAAAGTTGAATGCCGTTATGGTGCCTGATCCATTTCCACATCCCTTTTTGGATACTATGCTAGATGATGTTCCTTTCTTTTTTCTCAATCACGATGAACACGTCAATCGCGATCGACAAACGACAACGGACACTCCCTGACGAACCTGTCAATCACGATCGACATGTCAATCGCGATCGACAGAGTCAACGACCGATTGATCACGGCCACGTGTCAATCGCGTTCGACCCATCAATCCCGATCGAACCATCAAATACGATTGACAGCCCCGACGGATCTGTCAATCGCGACTGACCTAGTCAAGGACCCTTTGATCACGACTCACTGAATTTCCGGGCCACATTTCAATCGTAATTGACCCATCAATCACGGCTCACAGCCACGACGGACTTGTCAATCACGACCAACACGTCAATCCCGACTGACATATCAATCGCGATTGACAGACCACTCGATCGTGATTGATGGGAAATTTTTGCCATTTTTCAGGGCAAAGACATTGGGTCTATTTTTGGCCAAGATTTGGGAAACATTAAGGGTCATTAGAACATAACTAAGCCTTAGAACATAGTGCAAGTTATTCCTGTTTGTCTGTTAGCCTGTTTTAACCCTGTTTTAGCCCCAGAATCTTGAACTGGCATAACTATCTCATATGAAATCCGTTTGCTATGATTTTGGGTTTGTTGGAAAGCTCGTGGTGATATTGGCAAGAGCTTCCATGGCATAGGACATAAGTTGAATGCACAATAGTATAAGGCAGAATACACAGAGCACAAGAACACAATAGCGAAAAAGAGGACGAGGAGCCCGGTTAAGTAAAAATGTAGTGTGTATGCACGTGTATGAAACGAAATCATCACCAATCGAGGGACATGCATGCATAATGGTGACATAAGTGCATTAAGAAATTCCCAATCGTGGAGTGCGATGGTGAATCATGGATAATTAATCAAAATGGGAAGATTACAGTCATATGGTCAACCAAAACGCGTGTAATGTAGAAAGTGGTCATAGATACATAACAAACATGACCCGAATGAGTATAAATCCAACCTGAGACAAAGCTAAGATGAGGTAGACGGTCAACAATATGGACAAAGTTTTGATCCATTGATGGATTTAGGGAGTAGAGTACCAGCTATAGTAGATAACCGGAAAGTAGCCAGACCGATTTGTTCTGCAATATGATAGGGACCGAACCAATGAAGCTTGAAATTTCCGGCCAAATGATTAGACTTAGCATTGTAAAAAAGAACCAATTGTCCTTTGGTAAAGACAGGAGTCTTGAGGAATTGATCATGGGTTTTAGCTTGCTGCACTTGAACTTCCTGAAGAACTAGAAAACTTTCCGGACATTGTTCATCCAAGGAGTGCAATACATTCAAGTGGAATGGGAAGGACTCTTCAGGTAATAACTTATGTTCCCATGCCATTTGTGAGCTAGGTACCATCAATTCCATAGGTGCAATTGCCTCAAGACCATATGCCAGTTTAAAAGGTGTACTTCCCGTAGCAGCTTTATAAGTAGTGCGATAAGCCCATAAAACAGAAGGAAGGAATTGATCCCATCACTCTGGACATTCCAAGACAAGTTTCTTTAGCATGTTAAGAAGGGTTTTATTGGTACTTTCGGCCAATCCATTCACATGAGCATAGTAAGGGGAACTAAATTTATGAACAATCGTAAAGGTTTGAGTGAGCACTTGCATTAAGGTGTTAGCAAAATGCATACCTTGATCAGAAACAATCTCCAAAAGCACCCCATAACGAGGAAAAACATCACTCATCAAACATTTAGTGAACACCGAAGTAGTTGCTGACCCTAAAGCTGAGGATTCGGCCCATCGAGTAGCATAGTGAGTACAGGTAAGAATATATCGATGATTGATGACCATAGCAGGGGGCGTAATGGGACTAATAAAATCCAATCCCCACTTTTGAAAAGGCTCAGGAGGAAGGACAGGCTGAAGCAAAAAATGATGTCGTTGTAAAGGTTGTCCAGATCATTGGCAAGCATCACACTGTTGGACATAACTAGCAATATTGCGATGCATAGTGGGCGACCATAATCCACTCTGTAGAATTTTCTAGTATGTAAGATCTACCGCAAAATGGCCACCAGATGGAGTAGCATGAGCCATTATAATTACAGAAGAAACTTCATGTGGTGGGATACATCGTAAAAGCGCACGAGATGGGTCCATATAATACAACTATCCCACAATTATCCGAAAGCGAAGACTATACATGGCCAATTTACAGTGAGCAAAGGTTGAAGTATTATTTGGGGAACATCCATTGGTTAGAAAAATCCTAAGGATATCATAGTACAAAGGTGCCACACGTAGCACTTGGGAATCATCGTGAATCCAATGAGGCGCATAAATGGCTGGAGTGGTATCATCAATACCACCGGGGAGCCCACCGAAATCAAGTCGAGACAGAAAATCAGCCAGAGCATGTGCTGATCTTGGGCGATGTACAACCTCATAATCAAATGCTTGCAACAACAACACCCACATGGCTAATCTACCCCCTAAATGTTGTTGTCGTACAAGATAAACCAAAGCCGCATGATCCACATGAAAGGTAAATGGGCATCCCAACAAATAATGCTGGAAATTTTTCACTGAATAAACTAAACCAAGACATTCACATTCAATTATAGAATAATTCCGTCGCATAGTTGCTAATCATCAACTAGCATAGTAAATAGGGCAAACTGTTGCCGCATTAACAAACTACCGATTGCAATGTTAGACACATCCGCAAAGATGTGGAACAGGAGTGCCAGTTCGATGCTTGCATATACGCCCCACTTCACAAGCATATACCGTACAAGCATTTACGCCCCACTTCACAATAAACACAGTCTTTGGAATATCCAATTCAGCCATGCACACTTGATTGTAGCCACTATAACCATCCAAAAAGGAATACATTTCTCATCCAACAACATCCAAAAAGGGAAGTGGAAATGGATCAGGCACCATAACGGCATTCAACTTCCCGTAATCCACACAAATGTGTAATTGCTCATTTTCTTGGGGAGAATGACAATAGGAGAGATCCATTCAACATGCTCAATGGGAACAATGAAGCCTATTTTCAAAAACCGATCCAATTCAGCCTTCACTTGTGCAACATAATTGGGATTCATTCGGTAACTTGGTTGTTTTATTGGCTGAGCATCCAGTTTCAGCATCACACGGTGTTTCTAGATACGAGGGTCCAATCCTTTCATGTTGCGATAATCTCACGCGAATACATCAACAAATTCCTTCAGCAACTATAGTAAATCATCTTGAAAAGTTTCCGGTAACCCAACCTTCAGCTTGACCGGCCGCCAATTAGCCTCATCTCCTAAATTACAAGTGATTAGTTGATCTTCCCGTACATAAAACCATCGGGGCATGGAGATATCCTCCACCGGATGGAGTAACTGTTGTAGGTTGGTGGCATCCTCAACCTGATCCGTAACCAGTTCTAATCCTTTGGTAAGTGGAACTACCGTACAAGCGGCTAGAGTCCAATGATCCATGATGGCTTGTAAATCAATGGTACCCAATGTTAATAAATCCTTTTGCTTGTTTCAACCAGGGCCTCCCAAATATTAAATTGTAATCTAGACTTGATCTATGTAATTCTATAACAACAAAAGTCATTTTGAACACTGCTCCTTGAAGGGTAATGGGTATATCACACACCAAACCCACTGGATGTACCCTAGATTGATCAGCCATTCTTACAAAAAATTGGATGGGTTCAACCTAAGTCCATCCTAATTCTTTACAGAGTGCAGCTGTAGCAATATTAACACCTGAACTTCCATCAATTAACACGTGTAATTTTGTGGTTTTTATAGCATACCGTAATTAAAGGAACAACATGATCCAACATAGAATCAAGTTACGGACTAATGGTTGCTGTAGCAGGTATAGATGGTGATCCTGTAGCAATATTAACACCTGAACTTCCATCAATTAACACGTGTAATTTTGTGGTTTTTATACCATACCGTAATTAAAGGAACAACATGGTCCACCGTAGAATCAAGTTACGGACTAATGGTTGTTGTAGCAGGTATAGATGGTGATCCTGGACTGATTTGTTGCTAAAATTGTTGTCACGTACCAAGCACCAAGGCTAACAGTTGCCCCAATGGTATCGTAATAGATGCTATAGATAAAATATTCCATATAGAATCAAGATTCAACGTACCTAGTATTGAGTCTAATGTATCCTCCGATGATAATTGGACCAGATTCCTATCTTTTGCTGGTGTATTTTGTACTATTCGCTGGACCACCAATACCGGATTGAGAAACACTGTTGGCTCTTGACTTGCCCACGTGCTAGCTTTAGTAAACATCCTCTATTGTTCTCGAATGCCTGGTCAAGAATCTCAGCAACTGGTTGCAACTTCTTATCAGACCATGTTTGAATTGTTGGTGCTTGGGTACCTACCGCTAATATATATACCATATTTGCCTTTGGATGCTGTTATTCTTTTCTTTGCTTATCATATTCGGACGCTTCTTTGCAATATCTGTGGATATGTCCAATTTCACCACAAAAATGGCATCTTGGTGGTGGAAGCGATGCACCTTCATCCGATTGGCTCATATTCCAATGGGGCTATCGAAAATTGTTTGGTCGTGGTCCTTCGTAATTTTTATAAATCTGATAAGGGGTATTTCTCAAATGCGGTGGTACATAGTGGGTAACCTATTATCCCTGCTCTTGTATTATGGCATTTATGGCCGGTTTGGTCTGCACTTTAGCATTGTATGGACAAGTTTCGGTGGAATGACTTGTTGTATTACAAATAGCATAATACATTTGATTTAATGCACATGCTAAAGTGGTATGTCCCGGGTTCTTGCATTTGGTGCAATATACTTGTTTCAGTGGGTCATCATTTGTGCTCTTGGAAGCCTTTAACCAATCCAAATCTTCAGTAAAACCAGCAACCTTATGCTCCAAATGTAATGCCATAGCAATGATTGCATCCAAGGTCATTCCGCCCACACACATATAATCATAACTTGTTTGAATTGGGGGTTTAATCCATTAATGAAACATTGGGTAATCACATCATCCGGTAGATTAGCTTGCATCGACGGCAACTGCCATAGATGAGGGCGGAATAAAGTTGCATACTCCTACACACTCTGATGTGGTTTCTGTCTATTGTTTTGTAAATAATCAAAGATTTCAACCACATTTTTCTTTAATAAAAAATGTTGTAAAAAAGGCATTTTTAACATCATCATATTGACCGAAATGATTAATATTATATTCGGTTAACCAATGAGCAGCTTCATTAACAAGGGTAGATTGGAACACTAGAGCCTTATATGCCGGATCCGCTGGATAATAGAGTACAACATAATTAATTTCAAAAATACGAACATGAGCATACGGATTATCACTTGGGAATCCACCAAATTTTGTATATGTAACTTCGGCAGGTATCGGTCGTGGGGGTATAATCTGCTGCTATTGTTGCTGTTGGTGATGTTGGTGTTCATGTTGATGTTGTTGCTGCGTACTACTCATGTTGCCTAAATCAAGAGGAAGTATCACTTCCGAATGATTTGAACAAGTTGAGCCTAATTGCTGTTGGGTCGTATCACCACTTTGCAAATTCTCAGGTGGTATGATATCATTGAGTCGATCACACGTCTAAATGCAACTACCATTCCTCGCATTTCGCGTCTAAGATGAACTTTTCACCAAAACTTTCATCCACGAATACAATAGTTTCACTGAAAGCAAAACCAAAAATTGAGCTATCATCAAAATTCAACAAACTATCACCAAAATTCACCAAAGTGTCACTGGAATTCACCAAACTATCACCGGAATTAGCCACTACTCCTCTGACCATACTTTCAACAAATGAGGTTGGTTGCACTTCTGGTATACTTTAAAATCCTTGAACCAGAAAATACTCAAGTGGCACTCCACTAGACCATATATCCCGCTTTCCCTCTGACGAGTGTCCTTCACCACTACCAGTCGGGGCATTCCCAACACGCTAGGAACTTTCTAGGGATACTCTTCACTTCTGTACTTTGGGTAAGATTCTTCGAAACGCGTTATAGGCATATATCATAGGATTCTTCTTCAAACCTTAATATGCTCTCAGACTGGCTACTCCATGCCCCATGGCCACTGCCAGTGTTAAAGTATTAAAGTGTTAACTAATACTGGAATAAAACTGCCAATGGGTTCTTGGGATGTTCAAGGGTCTATATTACAGAGGCCCTATATTTATTTTCCCAATTTAAACATTTATTGTACCGTATTCTACATTCCCTACACTGTCTATTCCAACAAACTTAACTATTAATTTCCTCCAACAATTTTCTCAACAGTAAGAAGTATTTGTTGCAACCGGGATACGCAAATTCCTTACTGACGATTGACGTGCTATCACCATTAACTTTATACTTCACCAATGAATACAGAACATCAACAAAATTACCACATTTACTCAGTACCAATACATTAAAAGAACAATACAACAATATGAGTAAAGTACGCTAGAATCAGTCCGCAGGCACACCGCCCAGACTCACAATCCAATGTGTTCACTCTGCCCCTCACTTCCACGCATTCTTTCATTATCAAAGAGTTACAACAATTGAGCTACATCCTTTCGATGTGCGTCTTTTCCCAATTACATTTTCCACTAGGTATAGTTACATTCCATTCTGGCGGCCTAACATGCTCCTCGGAGTCAAAGCAACTATCCATCACAATGGACTCTAGATTGTCATTGTCCTCTTCTTCTTCTATGACCTCAAACCGTCACAAAGGGATATCATAACCCTCCTCATCACAATGAGGTGTGCATTGTTCTTCATTGACAACAATGTCCATGGTGGCTAAGATTTTTGCCCAACCATGAGTCTCAAATTCCTCATCTAGAAAGATCACCGATGTGTAGGATGGGTCTCTAACTAATGTGGCTCCTTGAGAAGTTCGTTCTTCTCTCACTTTTAGGCGTCTTTCCTCTTCCTAAAGGTTTTTCAACATGGCCATTAGCCATTTGAAGCTTCATTCTAACTTGTATTACTGCAAGTTTTCCCGATTGCTTCCACAAAGAGGTGTTCTTAATCGCAACACCTGTTGGAAGAGATGGATGGATACCACAAGAGAATGAGTTGGTACTACTAATCCCTGCTTTGTACCTGCCCTCTTTCACCTTAGAGTTTGATAGCAGGCCTCTTTATCTTGGTAATGACACTAAATAAGTGCCTATGTACTTTGGAGATGGTGCGTCAAACAATTAGATCAAAATAGATAACTTTGCAACTAGCTTGTGACAAAAAACTTGCTATTTTGGTCTTGACACCTTCTGGGTAATTTGCTTAGTGCTCACAATACAGTAGCAATTAGGAATTTTTTTTTGGGGAAATCAGAATAGCTTAGGTAGATACTGATTCCAAGTGGAATCAATTAAAATGATTGACTATGTACTGAGTAATAAATTTAACAATCAATAGCTTACCCTCGATATTTTAGGGACTATGCAGAGAATGAACAATGAGTAATTCGAGGCAATTTTCTCCCAATTGGCTAAAGAAAATCCTTTGAAACTTTGGCCGCATATACTAGACTTAGAAATGGTTCCAACAAGCTATATAACATGAACAATGATGGAGATGTGAGTGAGATATGGTTATCACAAGTACATTGTTTTGAGTAGACATAGCAGAGATGAAGACAGATGTGATCAATACTATAATGTATTATAGAACAATGTTATACATGATCATTGGCATAGATATGATGCCCAATGATAGTGAGAAGAGTGGGATATGGTGTAAGCCAATCAACTTCGACAATTTGATCAACAAATAGCTCAAAGCGGCGGCATAATTGGCTGTGAGATTACATATCTCTTTTATAAGTGTTCTCTTTAAATTTTGAATTTGAATTCAAGTTTTTGGCTCCATCTAAAAAGTACTCCCTATTATTGAGGAGTTATTCCTCTATTGAAGAACTCATAACTCTTCATTCTCCTAACTCCAAGAAATATGTGGACTTACAATATTCTTTCAAGTCAAATGAATTTTACCATAGTTAATGGTAAAAAATCATAAGCAATGGTTCATGTGGTCCTTCAAACGTTTGCACATAGCTTCTTTAATGCCTAGCCAAGTGTGAAGGCTTGGCATTTGCATTGTTGGAAGCAGTCACGGCACTCAAGGACTCACAAGTCAAGGAAGTCAACGGAGGGAGTCAAAGCAGAGAGAAGGCACAAGCAGACAAAGTAGTCAACAAAGATCTGGCAAATAGCCCATCCAAATTTCCCAACCGAACCTCTTTTAAATAGTGACTTTCATCACTACATTAACCTTGTAAATACCAGTTTTGGATAGTTTCGACTCCTTTTTTGTGCAAGCCAAGGAGTCCTCGAGCTTGAGAAGCATTAGAAGTACCTAGCTATCAATTTTTATATTCTTTAGACTCCATTTGAGCCCTCAAATAGGCCCTAGAACCTAATTTTTAACTAGGCCGGACACTAGGTTTGGACAGGGCCAAAACTAGTCAAAAACTATAAAAAGAGCTAGAGAGCTGATTTTTGAGGTTAGCTTGTTGTAGATTTGAACTTGTGTGAGAACTCTTTGGCAATAGAAGTTACTTCATTGTCTCTCTCTCTCTTTGTTCTTGCAGTGTGTGTGCATGTGTGTGTATGTGTGTGCATGTTAGTGTGCTTCTTACTCACACATTTGTGCCATTTCTTGTTTGACGTCTTCATACCATCCTCTTGTCTTCCCGGATTCACATTAAAGGAGGTGCTACTCATCACTGAGCTACACCAAATTGTGGCACCGTTGCCAGGGATCGAGCTTTGAGGACGAGCGTGTGATGTAAGACGTAGAGTTGAGATGTTGGATTCTTAGGTATTTTTTTCACTTTTATCTATTTTGGTTTATTTTCTTCACCATACTCTTCACCATCATCATCATCACCATCTCCCACATCCATCTCCATCATCGCGACATTTTCAGTTTTTTGGTCATATCACCCTTCCCATTCCATTCCCCTCATTTCACTTCTGAGAGAGTGCAAGAGAGCGAGCGTGTGCTTGTGCTATTTTGTGTTTTCTGAGATTCTTTGCAGGAATCAGCATCCCCAGCAGCCACACCAACTTCAGTAGGTACAATTTTTTTACTGTGGAGGTCTCGAGGCATTGACCTTTGTCAATCGCGACTGACAGAAAAGTTGACCTTTTTGCAAAACAAAGTGCATAAACATGATTTGCAGGCCTAGAGCATTCCAAAAGTCTACAAAAAATTTTAAAATTCCTCTATTTTCTGTCAATCGTGATGAACACGTCAATCGTGATCGACAAACAACGACGGACATTCCTCGACGGACTTGTCAATCACGATCGACACGTCAATCACAACCGACAGAGTCAACAATCGATTGACCACAGCCACGTGTCAATCGCGATCGACCCATCAATCGCGATCGACCCATCAATCGCGACTGGCAGCCCCGACGGATTTGTCAATCACAACTGACCCAGTCAACGATCCTTTGACCATGAGTGACTGAATTTCGGGGCCACCTATCAATCCTAATTGACCCATCAATCACGATTGATAGCCACGATGGACTTGTCAATTGCGACGAACACGTCGATCATGACTGACATATCAATCACGATTGACAGACCACTCGATCGCGATTGATGGGAAATTTCAGCCATTTTTTAGGGCAAAGACATTCGGTCTATTTTTGGCCAAAATTTGGGAAACATTAAGGGTCATTAGAACATAACCAAGCCTTAGAACATAGTGTGAGTTATTCTTGTTTGTCTGTTAGCTTATTTTAACCCTGTTTTAACCCCAGAATCCTGAACTGGCATAACTTTCTCATATGAAATCTGTTTGCTGTGATTTTAGGTTTGTTGGAAAGCTCGTGGTGATATTGGCAAGAGGTTCCATGGCATAGGACATAAGTTGAATGCACTATAGTATAAGGCAGAATACACAAAGCACAATAACACAATAGCGAAAAAGAGGACGAGGACTGTGGTTAAGTAAAAATATAGGGTGAAAGCACGTGTATGAAACGCAATCATCACCAATCGAGGGACATGCATGCATAATGGTGACATAAGCGAATTACGAAATTCCCAATCGTGGAGTGCAGTGGTGAATCATGGATAATTAATCAAAATGGGAAGATTACGGTTAGATGGTCAACCAAAACGCGCGTAATGTAGATAGTGCTCAAAGATACATAACAAACATGACTCGAATGAGTATAAATACAAACTGACACAAAGCTAAGATGAGGTAGATGGTCAACAATATGGACAAACTTTTGATCCATTGATGGATTAGGGAGTAAAGTACCAGTTATAGTAGATAGCCGGAAAGTAGCCAAACCGATTTGTTCTGCAATATGATAAGGACCGAACCAACGAAGTTTGAACTTGCTAGCCAAATGATTAGACTTAGCATTGTAAAAAAGAATCAATTGTCCTTTGGTAAAGACAGGAGTCTTGAGGAATCGATCATGGGTTTTAGCTTGTCGCAGTTGAACTTTGTGCAGAACCAGAAAACTTTCTAGACGTTGTTCATCCAAGGAGCGTAATAGATCCAACCGGAATGGGAAGGACTCTTTAGGTAATAACTTATGTTCCAATGCCACTTGTAAGCTAGGTACCACCAATTCCATAGGTGCAATTGCCTCTAGACCATATGCCAGTTTAAAAGGTGTACTTCTGGTAGCAACTTTATAAGTAGTGCGATAAGCCCATAAAATAGAAGGAAGCAATTCATCCCATCGCTCTGGACATTCCAACACAAGTTTCTTTAGCATGTTAAGAAGGGTTTTATTGGTACTTTTGGCCAATCCATTCACATGAGGATAGTAAGGGGAACTAAATTTATGAACAATCGTAAAGGTTTGAGTGAGCACTTGCATTAAGGTGTTAGCAAAATGCATACCTTGATCAGAAACAATCTCCAAAAGCAGCCCATAACGAGGAAAAACATCACTCATCAAACATTTAGCGAACACCGAAGTAGTTGCTGATCGTAAAGTTGAGGCTTCGGCCCACCGAGTAGCATAGTCAGTAGAGGTAAGAATATATCGATGATTGATGACCATAGCAGGGGGCGTAATGGGACCAATAAAATCCAATCCCCACTTTTGAAAAGGCTCAAGAGGAAGAACAGGCTTATGCAGAAAATGATGCCGTTGTAAAGGTTGTCCAGATCATTGGCAAGCATCACACTGTTGGACATACGTAGCAATATTGCGATGCATAGTGGGCCACCATAATCCACTCTGTAGAATTTTCCAGTATGTAAGATCTACCATAAAATGGCCACCAGATGGAGTAGCATGAGCCATTATAATTACAGAAGAAACTTCATGTGGTGGGATACATCATAAAAGCGCACCAGATGGGTCCATATAATACAACTCTCCCACAATTATCCGAAAGCGAAGACTATACATGGCCAATTTAAAGTGAGCAAAAGTTGAAGTATTATTCGGGGGACATCCATTGGTTAGAAAAATAAGGATATCATAGTACAAAGGTGCCACAAGTAGCACTTGGGAATCATCCTAAACTGAATTAGGTGCATAATTGGCTCGAGTGGTATCATCAATACCACCGGGGAGCTCACTGGAATCAAGTCGAGACAAAAAATCAGCCAGAGCATGCACTGATCTTGGGGATGTACAACCTCATAATCAAATGCTTGCCGCAACAACACCCACTTGGCTAATCTGCCCCCTAAATGTTGCTATCGTACAAGATAAACTAGAGCCACATGATCCTAATGAAAGGTAAATGGGCGTCCCAACAAATATTGTTCGAAATTTTTCACTGAATAAACTAAACCAAGACATTCACGTTCAATTATAGAATAATTCTGTTGAGTACTTGGTAATCATCGACTAGCATAATAAATAGGGCAAAACTACTTATCCTGTTGCCGCATTAACACACTACCGATTGCAATGTCAGACACATCCACAAAGATGTGGAACAAGAGTTGCTGGTTCGATGCTTGCAGAATAGGAGCCTGTGTTAAAAGCGTTTTTAGGTGATCAAAGGCAAGTTGATATTCTTCAATCCACACAAACTATCGAGGATTGCTAGTAACCAAGCGATTAAGTGGTATAGCCACATGAGTGAGGTACCAAAGATGTCCTCGATTCCATCATATTTGTCCAAGGAATCTCTTTAATTCCTTTGGTGTCTTAGGGGAAGGTGTATTCAACACTGTGTTCACTTTATCAAGGTCCACTTGAATGCCCTGTTGTGAAATAATATGACCAATTTTCCACAAGAAACTAAAAAGACCGATTTGTTGGGATTCAAGCACAGATGAAATTGCTGACACTTAGAAAAGAAGCAGCATAGGTGATAGAGGTGAGCCAATGCATCACTAGATAACAAAAAGTCATCCAAATACACCCGCATAAATGTATTTAAGTAGGGAGAAAAGATTTCCTACGTGCATCATTGAAAGGTGTTGGGAGCATTGCGGGAATGGAACCACATTACCGTACAAGCATATACGCCCCACTTCACAATAAACACAGTCTTTGGAATATCCATTTCAGCCATGCACACTTGATTGTAGCAACTATGACCATCCAAAAAGGAATACATTTCTCATCCAGCCACATCATCTAGCATAGTATCCAAAAAGGGAAGTGGAAATGGATCAAGCACCATAACGGCATTCAACTTCCGGTAATCCATGCAAATACGTAATTGCTTGTTTTTCT
The DNA here is from genome assembly GCA_020310875.1 of Ceratopteris richardii. Lineage (NCBI taxonomy): Eukaryota > Viridiplantae > Streptophyta > Polypodiopsida > Polypodiales > Pteridaceae > Ceratopteris > Ceratopteris richardii. The sequence goes on along the minus strand of CM035421.1, from coordinate 52,356,216 downwards.
TGGGGACAATGACAATAGGAGAGATCCATTCAACATGTGCAATTGGAACAATGAAGCCTATTTTCAACAACCGATCCAATTCAGCCTTCACTTGTGCAACATAATTGGGATTCATTCGCTAACTTGGTTGTTTAATTCATTGAGCATCCAGTTTCAGCATCCCACGGTGTTTCTAGATAAGAGGGTCCAATCCTTTCATGTTGCGATAATCCCACACGAATACATCAACAAATTCCTTCAGCAACTATAGTAAATCATCTCGGAAATTTTTCGATAACCCAACCTTAAGCTTGACCGGCCGCCAATTAGCCTCATCTCCCAAATTACAAGTGATTAGTTGATCTTCGGGTACATAAAACCATCGGGGCATGGAGATATCCTCCACCGGATGGAGTAACTATTGTAGGTTGGTGGCATCCTCAACCTGATTTGTAACCAGTTCCAATCCTTTGGTAAGGGGAAATACCGTACAAGCGACCGGAGTCCAATTATCCACGATGGCTTGTAAATCAATGGTACCGAATGTTAATAAATCCTAGTTAGCATTTAGGAAATCTTCTTCATCATCATCCAGAAGTCCATCCAACATATGCACGGGTTCGGCCATGTAAGGTCAAGCATGAAGGTCACAAGGCTTCGTATCATCGAAGGGTACCACATATTTTTGATGATTGCTTTTGAAAATTAGTTCATGTGCAGACCAATCCTGTAACACTTGCTTGTTTCAACCAGGGCCTCCCAAATATTAAATTGTAATCCAGACTTGATCCATGTAATTCCAAAACAACAAAAGTCATTTTGAACACTGCTCCTTGGAGGGTAGTGGGTATATCACACACCAAACCCACTGGATGTACCCTAGATTGATCAACCATTCTTACAAAAAATTGGATGGGTTCAACCTGAGTCCATCCTAACCTTTTACAGAGTGCCGTTGTAGCAATATTAACACCTGAACTTCTGCCAATTAACACTTGTGTAATTTTGTGGTTTTTATACCATACCGTAATTAAAGGAACAACATGGTCCACCCTAGAATCAAGTTACGGACTAATGCTTGCTGTAGCAGGTATAGATGGTGTTCGTGGACTCATTTGTTGCTGAAATTGTTGTCGCATACCAAGCACCAAGACTAATAGTTGCCCCAACGGTATTGTAATAGATGCTATCGATAAAATATTCCACATAGAATCAAGATTCAACGTACCTAGTATTGAGTCTATGTATCCTCTGGTGATAATTGGACCGGATTCCTATCTTTCGGTGGTGTATTCTGTACTATTTGCTGGACCACCAATACCGGATTGAGAAACACTGTTGGCTCTTGACTTGCCCACGTGCTAGCTTTAGTAAACATCCTCTATTGTTCTCAAATGCCTGGCTCAAAAATCTCAACAACCGGTTGCAACTTCTTACTAGACCGTGTTTGAATTGTTGCTGCTTGGGTACCTACCGTTGATATGTATACCATATTTGCCATTGGATGTTGTTGTTCTTTTCTTTGCTTATCATATTCAAACGCTTCTTTGCAATATCTGTGGATATGTCCAATTTCACCACAAAAATGGCATCTTGGTGGTGGAAGAGATGCACCTTCATCCGATTGGCACCTATTCCAATGGGGCTATCCAAAATTGTTTGGTCATGGTCCTCAATTTTTGTAACTTTGATAAGGGGTATTTCTCAAATGTGGTGGTACATAGTGGGTAACCTGTTATCCCTGCTCTTGTATTATGGCATTTATGGCCGGTATGGTCTGCACTTTAGCATTGTATGGACAAGTTTTGGTGGAATGACTTGTTGTATTACAAATAGCACAATACATTTGATTTAATGCACATGCTGAAGTGGTATGTCCCGGGTTCTTGCATTTGGTGCAATATACTTGTTTGAATGGGTCATCATACGTCCTCTTGGAAGCCTTTAACCAATCCAAATCTTCACTAAAAACACCAACCTTATGCTCCAAATGTAATGCCATAGTAATGACTGCATCCAAGGTCATGCTGCCCACACATCATATAATCATAACTTGTTTGAGTTGGGTGTTTAATCCATTAATGAAACACTGGGTAATCACATCCTCCAGTAGATTAGCTTGCATTGGTGGCAACTACCATAGATGAGGGTGGAATAAAGTTGCATACTCCTGCACACTCTGATGTGGTTTTTGTCTACTATTTTGTAAATAATCAAAGATTTCAACCACATTTTTCTTTAATAATAAACCTTGTAACAAGGCATTTTTAACATCATCATATTGATCAAAATGATTAATATCATATTCGATTAACCAACGAGCAGCCTCATTAACAAGGATAGATTGGAACACTAGAGCCTTATATGCCGGATCGGCTGGATAATTGAGTACAACATAATTAATTTCAAAAATACGAACATGAGCATACAGATTATCACCTCGGAATCCACCAAATTTTGTATACGTAACTTCGGTAGGTATCGGCCGTGGAGGTATAATCTGCTACTGTTGTTGATGTTGGTGTTGTTGGTGTTGTTGGTGTTGCTGTTGATGTTGTTGCTGCGTACTACTCATGTTGCCTAAATCAAGAGGAAGTATCACTTCGGAATGATTTGAACAAGTTGAGCCTGATTGCTATTGGGTCCTAACACCACTTTGCAAATTCCTAGGTGGTATGATATCATTGAGTCGATCACACGTCTAAATGCAACTGCCATTCCTCACATTTTGCGTCTAAGATGAACGTTTTACCAAAGCTTTCATCCACCAATACAATAGTTTCACTGAAAGCAAAACCAAAAATTGAGCTATCATCGAAATTCAACAAACTATCACCAAAATTCACCAAAGTGTCATTGGAATTCACCAAACTATCACCGAATTAGCGCCTACTCCTCTGACTCTAGTTTCAACAAATGAGGTTGGTTGCACTTCTGGTATACTCTATAATCCTTGAGCCAGAAAATACTGAAGTGGCACTCCACTAGCCCATATATCCCGCTTTCCCTTCGATGATTGTCCTTCACCAATACCACTAGGGGCATTCCCAACATGCTAGGAACTTTCCAGGGATACTGATCACTTCTGTACTTTGGGTAAGATTCTTCGGAACGCGTTATAGGCATATATCATAGGATTCTTCTTAAAACCTTAATATGCTCTCAGACTGGCTACTCCATGCCCCATGGCCACTACCAGTCTTAAAGTATTAAAGTGTTAATTAATACTGGAATAAAACTGCCAATGGGTTCTTGGGATGTTCAAGGGTCTATATTACAGAGGCCCTATATTTATTTTCCCAATTTAAACATTTATTGTACCGTATTCTACATTCCCTACACTGACTATTCCAACAAACTTAACTATTAATTTCTTCCAACAATTTTCTCAACAGTAAGAAGTATTTGTTGCAACCCAGATACGCAAATTCCTTACTGACGATTGACGCGCTATCACCATTAACTTTATACTTCATTAATGAATCCAAAACATGAACAAAAAATTAGCACATTTACTCAGTACAAATACATTAAAAGAACAATACAAAAATATGAGTAAAGTACGCTAGAATCAGTCCGCAGGCATACCGCCCAGACTCACAATCTGACCTGTTCACTCTGCCCCTCACTTCCATGCATTCTTTCATTATCAAAGAGTTACAACGATTGCGCTACATCCTTTTGATGTGTGTCTTTTCCCAATTACATTTTCCACTAGGTATAATTACATTCCATTCCGGCAGCTTAACATGCTCCTCGGAGTCAAAGCAACTATCCATCACAATGGACTCTAGATTGTCATTGTCCTCTTCTTCTTCTATGACCTCAAATCGTCACACTCTTCTAGCAAGGTTTCACACATGAATAAAGAGATATCATAACCCTCCTCATCACAATGAGGTGTCCATTGTTCTTCATTGACAACAATGTCCATGGTGGCTAAGATAGTTGCCCAACCATAAGTCTCAAATTCCTCATCTAGAAAGATCATCCGTGTGTAGGATGGGTCTCTAACTGGTGTGGCTCCTTGAGAAGTTACTTATTCTCTCACTTTTAGGCGTCTTTCCTCTTCCTCTACGACCTTGCATATCCACAAGTGAGTATCTTCATGCATCTAATATGGATCAGAAGAACTTTCAGAATGCATAGAGATTGAATCTTCTTGCACCTTGTGGATAGGATTCCACTATAGGGGTGGTACATCTTTAAGGGTAGAACCTTTTAGATTGACCTTGGTTATGATCCCTAAGTGCTGAAATTACAAGGTGTTGGTTTCCCCAATCTTCTACTATTTAGAATTGCCATAGGAAGGGTCTTCCTAGGATCATTTCATAGATATTATTTTTGCCATAGTCACATATAGCGAATGTGTCTTCAAGCTCTACAAGAGAAGTGGTAGAGTTATCCCTTCTAGTAATCCTAAAGGTTTTTCAACATGGCCATTAGCCATTTGAAGCTTCATTCTAACTGGTATTAATGCAGTTTTTCCCCATTGCTTCCACAAAGAGGTGTTCGCAATCGCAACACCTGTTGGAAGAAATGGATGGATACCATAAGAGAATGAGTTGGTACTGATAATCCTTGCTTTGTACCTGCCCTCTTTCACCTCAGAGTTTGATAGCAAGCCTCTTTATCTTGCTAATGACACTAAATAAGTGCCTATGTACTTTGGAGATGATGCTTCAAACAATTAGATCAAAAAAAATAACTTTGCAACTAGCTTGTGATTGGTCTTGATACTTGTTGGGTAATTTGCTTAGTGCTCACAATATAGTAGCAATTAGGAAAAGTCTTTTTGGGAAAATCAGATTAGCTTAGGTAGATACTGATTCCAAGTGGAATCAATTAAAATGATGCACTATGTACTGAGTAATGAATTTAACAATCAATAGCTTACCCTCAATATTTTAGGGACTATGCAGAGAATGAACAATGAGTAATTCGAGGCAATTTTCTCCCAATTGGCTGAAGAAAATCCTTTGACACTTTGGCAGCACATACTAGACTTAGAAATGGTTCCAGCAAGCTATAGAACATGAACAATGATGGAGATATCAGTGAGATATGGTTATCACAATTACACTGTTTTGAGTAGACATAGCAGAGATGAAGATAGATGTGATCAATACTGGAATGTATTATAGAACAATGTTATACATGATCATTGGCATAGCCAAGTGTGAAGGCTTGGCATTTGCACTCTTGGTAGTAGGCAGGGCACCCAAGGACTCACAAGACCGAGGGAAACAGAGCAAAGAGAAGGGACAAGCAGACAAAGTAGTCAACAAAGATCTGGCAAATAGGCCATCCAAATTTTCCAACCGAACCTCTTTTGAACAATGATTTTCATCACTACATTAACCTTGTAAATACCATTTTTGGATAGTTTCGACTCCATTTTTGTGCATGCCAACAAGTCCTTGAGCTTGAGGAGCATTAGGAGTACCTACCTATCAGTTTTTATACCTTTTAGACTCCATTTGAGCCCTTAAATAGGCCCTACAACCTAATTTTTAACTAGGCCGGACACTATGTCTCGATAGGGCCAAAACTAGTCAAAAACTATAAAAAGAGCTGGAGAGCTCACTTTTGAGGTTAGCTTGTTGTAGATTTGAACTTGTATGAGAACTCTTTTGCAATAGAAGTTACTTCATTGTCTCTCTTTGTATTTGTTATTGCCATGTGTGCGCATGTGTGTGTATGTCTGTGCATGTTAGTGTGCTTCTCACTCACACATTTGTGCCATCACTTGTTCGAGGTCTTCATACAATCCTCTTGTTTTCTCGGATTGACATTAAAGGAGGTGCTACTCATCACTGAGCTACACCAAATTTTGGCGCCGTTGCCAGGGATCGAGCTTTGAGGAAGAGTGTGTGATGGTAAGACGTAGAGTTGAGACGTTGGATTCTTAGATATTTTCTTCACTTTTATCTATTTTCTTTTATTTTCTTCACAATCATCTTCACCATCATCATCATCACCATCTTCTACATCCATCTCCATCATCGCGACATTTTGAGTTTTTTGGTCATATCACCCTTCCCATACCATTCCCCTCATTTCACTTGTGAGAGGGTGCAAGAGAGCGAGTGTGTGCTTGTGCTATTATGTGTTTTCTGAGATTTTTTGCAGGAATCAGCATCTCCAACAGCTGCATCAGCTTCAGTAGGTACAAGTTTTTGACTGTGCAGGTCTCGAGGTGTTGACCTCTGTCAATCACGACCGATAGAAAAGGTGACCTTTTTGCAAAACAAAGTACATAAACATGATGTGTAGGCCTAGGAAACTCCAAAAGTCAGCTTAAAATTTTAAAATTCCTCTGTTTTTTGTCAATCGCGATGAACATGTCAATCGTGATCGACAAACCATGATGGACACTCCCCGATGGACTTGTCAATCGCAATCGACACGTCAATCGCGATCGGTAGAGTCAACGACCGATTGACCATGGCCACGTGTCAATCGCGATCAACCCATCAATCGCGACCGACAGCCCCGAGGGATCTGTCAATCGCGACTAACCCACTCAACGACCCTTTGACCACAAGTGACTGAATTTTCGGGCCACGTGTCAATCGTAATTGACCCATCAATCGTGACTGAAAACCTCGATGGACTTGTCAATCGTGACCAACATGTCGATCACAACTGACATATCAATCGCAATTGACAAACCACTCGACCACGATTGATGGGCAATTTCGGCCATTTTTTAGGGCAAAGACATTGGGTCTATTTTTTGCCAAAATTTGGGAAACATTAAGGGTCATTAGAACATAACCAAGCCTTAGAACATAGTGTGAGTTATTCCTGTTTGTCTGTTAGCCTGTTTTAACCCTGTTTTAGCCCAAGAATCCTGAACTCGCATAACTTTCTCATACAAAATCTGTTTGCTATGATTTTGGGTTTGCTGGAAAGCTCGTGGTGATATTGGCAAGGGCTTCCATGGCATAGGACATAAGTTGAATGCACAATAGTATAAGGCAAAATACACAGAGCACAAGAACACAATAGCGAAAAAGAGGACGAGGACCCCGGTTAAGTAAAAATGTAGGGTGAAAGCAGGTGTATGAAACGCAGTCATCACCAATCGAGGGACATGCATGCATAATGGTGAAATAAACGCATTAAGAAATTCCCAATTGTGGAGTGCGGTGGTGAATCATGGATAATTAATCAAAATGGGAAGATTACGGCCAGATGGTCAACCAAAACGTGCATAATGTAGACAGTGGTCAAAGATACATAACAAACATGACCCGAATGAGTATAAATACAACCTGACACAAAGCTAAGATGAGGTAGATGGTCAACAATATGGACAAAGTTTTGATCCATTGATGAATTTAGGGAGTAGAGTACCAGTTATAGTAGATAACCAGAAAGTAGCTAGACCGATTTGTTCTGCAATACGATAGGGACCGAACCAATGAAGCTTGAACTTGCCGGCCAAATGATTAGACTTAGCATTGTAAAAAAGAACCAATTATCCTTTGGTAAAGACAGGAGTCTTGAGGAATCGATCATCGGTTTTAGCTTGTCGCAGTTGAACTTTGTGAAGAACCAAAAAACTTTCTAGACGTTGCTCATCCAAGGAGCGCAATACATCCAATCGGAATGGGAAGGACTCTTCAGGTAATAACTTATGTTCCAATGCCACTTGTAAGCTAGGTACCACCAATTCCATAGGTGCAATTGCCTCTATACCATATGCCAGTTTAAAAGGTGTACTTCCGGTAGCAACTTTATAAGTAGTGCGATAAGCCCATAAAAGAGAAGGAAGGAATTGATCCCATTGCTCTGGACATTCCAACACAAGTTTCTTTAGCATGTTAAGAAGGGTTTTTAAGGGGAACTAAATTTATGAACAATCGTAAAGGTTTGAGTGAGCACTTGCATTAACGTGTTAGCAAAATGCATACCTTGATCAGAAACAATCTCCAAAAGAATCCCATACCAAGGAAAACATCACTCATCAAACATTTAGCGAACACCAAAGTAGTTGCTGACCGTAAAGCAGAGGCTTCGGCCCACCAAGTAGCATAGTCAGTACAGGTAAGAATATATCGATGATTGATGGCCATAGCAGGGGGCGTAATGGGACCAATAAAATCCAATCCCCACTTTTGAAAAGGCTCAAGAGGAAGGACAGGCTGAAGCAGAAAATGGTGCCATTGTAAAGTTGTCCAGATCATTGGAAAGCATCACACTGTTGGACATAAGTAGCAATATTGCGATGCATAGTGGGCCACCATAATCCACTCTGTAGAATTTTCCAGTATGTAAGATCTACCAAAAAATGGCCACCGGATGGAGTAGCATGAGCCATTATAATTACAAAAGAAACTTCATGTGGTGGGATACATCGTAAAAGCACACAAGATGGGTCCATATAATACAACTCTCCCACCATTATCCGAAAGTGAAGACTATACATGGCCAATTTACAGTGAGCAGAAGTTAAAGTATTATTCGGGGGACATCCATTGGTTAGAAAAATCATAAGGATATCATAGTACAAAGGTGCCACAGGTAGCACTTGGGAATCATCCTGAACCAAATCAGACGCATAAATGGTTGGAGTGGTATCATCAATACCACCGGGGAGCTCAGCTGAATCAAGTCGAGACAGAAAAATAGCCAGAGCATGCGCTGATCCTGGGTAACGTACAACCTCATAATCAAATGCTTGCACCAACAACACCCACTTGCCTAATCTGCCCCCTAAATGTTGCTGTCATACAAGATAAACCAAAGCCGCATGATCCACATGAAAGGTAAATGGCATCCCAACAAATAATGCTAGAAATTTTTCACTGAATAAACTAAACCAAGACATTCACGTTCAATTATAGAATAATTCCGTTGAGTAGTTGCTAATCATCGACTAGCATAATAAATAGGGCAAAACTATCTATCTTGTTGCCGCATTAACACACTACCGATTGCAATGTCAGACACATCCACAGAGATGTGGAACAGGAGTTGCCAGTTCGGTGTTTGCAGAATAGGAGCTTGTGTTAAAAGCGTTCTTAGGTGATCAAAGGCAAGTTGACATTCTTCAGTCCACACAAACTGTCGAGGATTGCTAGTAATCAGGCGATTAAGTGGTATAGCGACATGAGTGAGCTACCAAAGATGTCGTCCATGCCATCATATTTGTCCAAGGAATCTCATAACTTCCTTAGGTGTCTTAGGGGAAGGTGCATTCAACATTGCGTTCACTTTATTAAGGTCCACTTGAATGCCCTGTTGTGAAATAATATGACCGAGCAATTTTCCACAAGAAACTGAAAAGACCGATTTGTTGGGATTCAAGCACATATGACATTCCTGACACTTAGAAAAGAAGTAGCGTAGGTGATAGAGGTGAGCCAATGCATCACCAGATAACGAAAAGTCATCCAAATACACCCGCGTAAATGTAGTTAAGTAGGGAGAAAACATTTCCTACGTGCATCATTGAAAGGTGTTGGGAGCATTGCAGAGATGGAACCACATTACCGTACAAGCATATATGCCCCACTGCATAATAAACACACTCTTTGAAATATCCATTTCAGCCATGCACACTTGATTGTAGCCACCAGAACCATCCAAAAAGGAATACATTTCTCTTCGAGCATAAAATTTTAAGCATACTTTTGGAATGCTCTAGGCCGACACATCATGAGATGGATGTGGGAGATGGTGATGATGATGATGGTGAAGATGATGGTGAAGAAAATAAAAGAAAATAGATAAAAGTGAAGAAAATACCTAAGAATCCAACGTCTCAACTCTACGTCTTACCATCACACGCTCGTCCTCAAAGCTCGATCCGTGGCAACGACGCCAAAATTTGGAGTAGCTCAATGATGAGTAGCACCTCCTTTAATGTCAATCGGAGAAGACAAGAGGATGGTATGAAGACCTCAAACAAGTGATGGCACAAATGTGTGAGTGAGAAGCACACTACCATGCACACACATACACACACATGTGCACACACGGCAAGAACAAATAGAGAGAGAGACAATGAAGTAACTTCTATTGCAAAAGAGTTTTCATACAAGTTCAAATCTACAACAAGCTAACCTCAAAAATCAGCTCTCTAGCTCTTTTTATAGATTTAGACTAGTTCTGGCCCTGTCCAGACCTAGTGTCCGACCTAGTTAAAAATTAGGTTCTAGGGCCTATTTGGGGGCTCAAATGGAATCTAGAAAATATAAAAATTGATAGCTAGGTACTTCTAATGCTCCTCAAGCTCAAGGACTCCTTGGCTTGCATAGAAATGGAGCTGAAACTATTCAAAAATGGTATTTACAAGGTTAATGTAGTGATGAAAATCACTGTTCAAAAGAGGTTCGGTTGGAAAATTTGGATGGCCTATTTGCCAGATCTTCGTTGACTAATTTGTCTGCTTGTGCTTCTCTCTGCTCTAACTCCCTCCGTTGACTTCCTTGTCTTGTGAGTCTTTGGGTGCCTTGACTGCTACCAACAGTGCAAATGCCAAGCCTTCACACTTGGCTTCACATTGAAGAAGCTATGTGCAAACGTTTGAAGGACCACATGAACCATTGCTTATGATTCTTTACCATTAACTATGGTAAAAGTCATTTGACTTGAAAGAATATTCTAAGTCCACATATTTCGTGGAGTTAGGAGAATGAAGAGTTATGAGTCCTTCAATAGAGAAATAACTCCTCAATTATAGGGAGTACTTTTTAGATGGAGCCAAAAACTTGAATTCAAATTGAAAATTTAAAGAGAACTCCTATAAAAGAGCTATGTAATCTCACGGCCAATTGTGCCGCCATTATTGAGCTATTTGTTGATCAAATTGTAGAATTTGAGTGCCTTACACCATATCCCACTCTTCTCACTGTCATTGGGCATCATATCTATGCCAATGATCATGTATAACATTGTTCTATAATACATTATAGTATTGATAACTTCTATCTTCATCTCTACTATGTCTACTCAAAAAAGTGTACTTGTGATAACCATATCTCAGTGATATCTCCATCATTGTTCATGTTCTATAGCTTGTTGGAACCATTTCTAAGTCTAGTATATGCTGCCAAAGTGTCAAAGGATTTTCTGCAGCCAATTGGGAGAAAACTGCCTCGAAGTACTCATTGTTCATTCTCTGCATAGTCCCTAAAATATTGAGGGTAAGCTATTGATTGTTAAATTTATTACTCAGTACATAGTGCATCATTTTAAATGATTCCACTTGGAATCAATATCTTCCTAAGCTAATTTGATTTCCCCAAAAAGAATTTTCCTAACTGCTACTATATTGTGAGCACTAAGCAAATTACCCAACAGATGTTAAGACCAAAATAGCAAGTTTTTTGTCAGAAGCTGGTTGCAAAGTTATTTGTTTTGATCTAATTGTTTGAAGCATCATCTCCAAAGTACATAGGCACTTATTTAGTGTCATTAGCAAGATAAAGAGGCCTGCTATCAAACTCTGAGGTGAAAGAGGCTAGGTACAAAGCAGGGATTAGCAGTACCAACTCATTCTCTTGTGGTATCCATCCATCTCTTCCAATAGGTGTTGCGATTGCGAACACCTCTTTGTGGAAGCAATGGGGAAAACTTGCATTAATACCAGTTAGAGTGAAGCTTCAAATGGCTAATGGCCATGTTGAAAAACCTTTAGGATTACTAGAAGGGATAACTCTACCACTTCTTGTGTAGAGCTTGAAGACACATTCGCTATATGTGACTTTGGCAAAAATAATATCTATGAAATGATCCTAGGAAGACCCTTCCTATGGCACTTCTAAATAGTAGAAGATTGGGGAACCAACATCTTGTAATTTCAGCACTTAGGGATCATAACCAAGGTCAATCTAAAAGGTTATACCCTCAAAGATGTACCACCCCTACAGTGGAATCCTATCCACAAGGTGCAAGAGGACTCAATCTCTATGCATTCTGAAAGTTCTTCTAATCCACATTGGATGCATGAAGATACTCACTTGTAGATATGAAAGGTCATAGAGGAAGAGGAAAGATGCCTAAAAGTGAGAGAAGAAGGAACTTCTCAAGGAGCCACACCAGTTAGAGACCCATCCTACACACGGGTGATCTTTCTATATGAGGAATTTGAGACTCATGGTTGGGCAAAAATCTTAGCCACCATGGAGATTGTTGTCAATGAAGAACAATGGACACCTCATTGTGATGAGGAGGGTTATGATATCTCTTTGTTCATGTGTGAACCCTTACTAGAAGATTGTGACAGATTAAGGTCATAGAAGAAGAAGAGGACAATGACAATCTAGAGTCCATTGTGATGGATAGTTGCTTTTGATGGAGAGTGTTAATCTCCAAAAGAACAAGCTATCCTTGATGTTAGACCACCTCTATATCAAGAATAACTTTAAATTCCAACCAATTTTGGAAGACAAGCACCAAATTATCAAGAAATTAGCTAACTGTGAAGAAAGTCATTTCTCAGAAAAGTCTGTTCCACCTTAATCACTCATTGACTAATCATTCATGTAAAGTTTTTGATACAACTTTGTAGAATTTTGCAGCTAGAGATTGCGCACCTCCTCCAATGTAAAAAACTTTAAAAACTTGAGTAGATTATGAGCAATGATTCAAACAATCTACCTATGTCTGAAATTGTCTCTCTGTATAGTCGACTTTGACACCTGCAACTTCTAAGACATGCTTCTCCAAAACTAGAACCCGTTTAAACAAATGCTTTTAGCCATAGATGGCTTACCTCTCAACTTAGATTTTGATTCCTCAGTCATGCAAAAATTTAATCTGTGCAGTGAGACATGATCAAATCATTGACCATCGAAAATGCGCCTGTTTCAGAAAACTGTGAACACTCTTTTACATATGAATGTTCCTACTCATAATTCTCATAGCCTGTTTACAATTAGGCTCTCAAACTTTAACCATAGACTCATTAACTATGGACTTAGACATCTACAAAAGGATTCTTGAACTAATCAAGCACAAAAAGAGAATGCACAGAAACATCCGGCGCAACTTCTCTTCATTTCTGACAAAAATTACATCAGGATGAGAGAGCTATTCTGATCTCTTCATAAGTGTCTAATGACTTCTAATTCTACTCTACTCTCATGCTCTACATTCTCTCATACTTGTCCTGACATTTTCCAAGTATATATATAGACAAAAATTTACAAGCTTATGACTACTCAAAGATATAAGTGAACTATCTCTGACATAATGTACATATGTGTACACATCTTCCAAATTCTGAATGTGTCCTTCTTTCATGCTTCACAACTTGTTCTCTTCTCAAATCCTTGACTTCATTTCCATGTCAAAACATCAATTGATGATTGTCCTGCACCAATAGCTCCCCCTCAATCATCAATTGAAGTTTTCTCTATCTTCTTTATGCCTGCCATGTCTTTGAACCTCTTTAGCTTTGGTCCATCCAAGCTTTTGGTAAGCATATCAGCTATCTGATCTTTTGTTGAAGTATGTATGAGTTCAATATCTTTATCCATCACCTTCTCTCTCAGAAAGTGATACTGAATCTCAATGTGTTTAGTCCTTGCATGAAACACAGGATTAGCAGCTAAATACAATGAGCTCATGTTATCTCCAGAAATGATAGGTGTACTCTGTATGGTGTCAAAACTCTTCATCAGAGTCTTAAGCCATATCACTTCCTTTGCAGCTTCAACTATACCTTTATATTCAGCTTCTGTAGATAACAAAGCAACTGTATGTTGCTTCTTTGAACACCAAGAGATTAACTTATCTCCCACATAACACAAATATCCATATGTTGAAATATTTCAATGTATTTGGAAAATTGACGAGTTAGACTCGTATAATATATATAGATACATGTTCTTAGTCCAGAGAGAGAGATATAGAAGAGATAGAGAAGACAATAGATGAGAAGAATAGAAGAATAGGAGAGAATGACATGAACATTATACATGTCATCCATCAGATGTATGAAGATTTATGAGAAGAGAAAATTTTCAGAGAATTGCGCATCGATCGTTTCTCTGATTCTCCTTCTGTGTTTAATCTTTTGAGAAATCCTTTTGTAAATGTCTAAATCCATAGTTAATCCATATATGGTTAAATTTTGAGAGTCCAATTGCAAACAAGCTGAGAGAAATTGGAATAGGAACATTCATATGTAAGAAAGTTCTGAGTCTCTTCTGAAACAGGTGCAGATTCGATGGTCAAAGAAATGGAGAGTGATCAATGCACAGTGTAAAGTTTTACACAAATGAGGACTCAAAATTTAAGTTGAGAGGTAAGCCATCTATGGCTAAAAGCATTTGATTAAACGGGCTATAATTTGGGAGAACCATAGCTTAGAAGTTATAGGTATCAAAGTCGTCATTATAGAGAGACAGTTTCAGCCATAGGTAAATTGTTTGAGTCATTTCTCACAATATACTCAAGCATTTGAAGAGTTTTAACTTGGAGAAGATGCGCAACCTTTAGGCGACACATTCTACAAAGTTTTATAAAAAACTTTACATGAATGATTAATGTGCAGCAGACTTTTTCTAAGAAGTGTTTTTTTCACAATTGATCAATTTCTTGATAGTTTGATGATTGTCTTTTAAAATTAAGAGGAGTCTGAAGCTATTCTTGATATAGAGGTGGTCTAACATCAAGGATAGCCTATTCTTTTTGGAGATTTACACTCTCTATCATTCTTTTGACTGACAACTTCTTCATCACCTGTATTAATATTAATTGTACATGCATACCAAGTACCTTGCTCATCAAATGTAACATCTTTTGATACAAGAAATTGTTTTGTGGATGGACTCCACAACCTATATCCCATCTGCTTATCATCATAACCAATGAATACATATTTTTCAGCTTTAGGTTCTAACTTGTGTCTTAATTGTGATGGCACATATGCATATGCCAAACACCCAAATACTTTGCAATGATCCAAGGTAGGTCTCTTACCCCACCATGCCTCATATGGTGTCATACCCTGCAAAGCTTTACATGGTAACCTATTGACCAAATAAGTAGCTGTATTTACAGCCTCAGCCCACAAATAATTTGGGCAATTTTTCTCCTTCATCATGGATCTTGCAAACTCAACAAGAGTTCTATTTCTTCTCTCTGCTATACCATTTTGTTGAGGAGAGTACCTGCAAGTAATTTCCCTTTTTATACCTGCATTCCACAAGTAATCACTGAACTCATTAGAGAAATACTCTCCCCCTCCATCTGACCTTAGTCTCTTCAATTTATGGCCTGTAATTCTTTCTGCATACACATGATAATGTTTGAATGTATTGAATACCTCTGACTTATCTTTGATCACATAAATAGTGATCCATCTGGTAGCATCATCAATATAAATCACATAGTACCTTGAACCATTGATACTGAAATCCTTCGATGGTCCCCACACATTTGTGTGTACCAACTCAAGCTTCTCTGAATACATAAAACCATGCTTGGAATAAGATTGCTTATGAGCCTTACCTAATTGACATGCCTCACATCTGTATGTCATATGTTGACCTGCAACATTAGGCAATCCAAGCACTGAACCATTGTTAATCATATCTTTGATACCTCTTTCATTGAAGTGTCCAAGCCTCTTGTGCCAAAGATCTAACTCAGAGATCTTATGTCCTCCATAAGTGAACAAGGCATGACCAACATTACCTTGAATCTTCAATGTAAACAATCTTCCTTCTTTTTTCCCTGAAACAATTTGTTTATACCCATTGCTAGGGTCTTCCACAAACACTCCTTCATTAGTGAATCTCACTTCATAACCCTTTTCAACAATTTGTCCTACACTTATCAGATTCTTAGGAATTGTAGGAACATACAAGACCTTACTCAAGAGAGTACTTCCATCCTTGGCCTTCACTGATCCAATTGACTTCACATTGTGCTTTGTATTGTCACTTGTTTGAACAACATGATTAGATACCTTATTTTCCAAATCAGTCATCAATGCTATGTTACCACTCAGGTGATTGCTACACCCTGAGTCAATGTAGAAGACTCTTTGGTCTTCACTTTGCCTTTCACAAGTTGCATTCATTATCAATGTTGAATCCTCCTTCTGATCTGAAGCATAATTGTAGTAGGTATTATTGTATTGTTGACTTTGGAATCCTCTACCTGCATTTCTTCCAAAGTAACCCCTACTACCTCTTCCTCTGAAGTTACCTCTTTGATTTCTGCCACCTCTTCCTCTTGAATTAAAGTTCTGATTATATCCACTATTACTCTGAGTATTATGCCAACAATCATTAGCTAAGTGATTTGTCTTACCACAAATCCAGCAAGCTTTGACTCCATCTTTATTATTCCTGCCTCTTCCTCTACCTTTGCCACCTCCTCTTCCTCTTAGGAAGTTGGCTTGACTAGTTGTGCCTTCATCTTCATTTGCTTGTTGCTTCCCTTTGCTATTTTTCTTCTTATCCTTTGAGTACATTGCATGACGTGTACTCTTGTTACCTTCACCTTTGACATCCTGCTCAAAGGTTAACATATGTCCTAGCAACTGATTTAAGTCAGGAGTAAAATGATCAAGTGATAATTCAATAGACAAAATGAATGGCTTCCATTTGTCATCACCTCTCAAACCTGTGAGAATTTGCCTACCAATTTATCCTCCTCAATTTCCTCATCAATAGCTCCTAATGCATTTGCAATGTCCTTCATTCTGGTTACATAATCTGAGATGGATTGAGAGGCCTTCTTCTTGAATATGGTAAATTCTGCCCACAAGGATGCCTTCCTAGACTTTGCGGTATTTTGGAAATGCTCCTCCAAAGCATTCCATATATCACTTGCACTTTCAAGACCTCTAATGTGAGGTAGCAAGTAATCATTGACTGCCATATAGATAATGCTCCTAGCTTGAGCATCTCTCTTCATCCAATTCTTCAAATCTGATAATTCCTCCCTAGTTGGAACACTAGGATCTCTGAATTGAGGCTTTTCTTCTTCACCTGTAATGTAAGCTATCAAGTCTTTGCTCATAAGATGAGCTTCCATCCTCATTGACCATGCTGGATAGTTCTCTCTATCCAATTTCTCTATTTGAAGAGAATCTCTTATCCTTTCTTCTCCTGTATATTGAATTCTTTAAACTTTATGAGTAACAGATGTTCCTTTACTTCGAATAATACTCCTTCTGTCTTCCTTGGTGTCGTATGACCTTCTTCTCAAGCTTTATCCCTAAGCTTTCACCTTTTGAACCTTCAGATGTTGAATTCTTTGCACCTACAGCAATCGGGATCCTCCTTCCTTCAATTCTGATGCTTCCTGCTCTCATACCACTGATGGAGAGTGTTAATCTGCAAAAGAACAAGCTATCCTTGATGTTAGACCACTTCTATATCAAGAATAACTTTAAATTCCAACCAATTTTTTTGGAAGACAAGCACCAAATTATCAAGAAATTAGCTAACTGTGAAGAAAGTCATTTCTTAGAAAAGTCTGCTGCACCTTAATCACTCATTGACTAATCATTCGTGTAACATTTTTTATAAAAATTTGTAGAATGTTGCACCTAGAGATTGTGCACCTCTTGCAAACACTTTAAAAGCTTGAGTAGATTATGAGAAATGATTCAAACAATCTACCTATGTCTGAAACTGTCTCTCTGTATAGTCGACTTTGACACCTGCAACTTCTAAGACATGGTTCTCCAAAAGTAGAACCCGTTTAAGCAAATGCTTTTAGCCACAAATGGCTTACCTCTCAACTTGAATTTTGAGTCCTCACTCATGCAAAACGTTAATCTGTGCAGTGAGAAATGATCAAATCATTGACCATCGAAAATGCACCTGTTTCAGAAAACTGTGAACACTCTTTTACATAGGAATGTTCCTACTCATAATTCTCACAGCCTGTTTACAATTAGGCTCTCAAAATTTAACCATAGACTCATTAACTATGGACTTAGACATCTACAAAAGGATTCTTGAACTAATCAAGCACAAAAGGAGAATGCACAGAAACATCAGGTGCAACTTCTCTTCATTTCTGACAAAAATTACATCTGGATGAGAGAGCTATTCTGATCTCTTCATAAGTGTCTAATGACTTCTAATTCTACTCTACTCTCATGCTCTACATTCTCTCATACTTGTCCTGACATTTTCCAAGTATATATATAGACAAAAATTTACAAGCTTATGACTACTCAAAGATATAAGTGAACTATCTCTGACATAAAGTACATATGTGTACACATCTTCCAAATTCTGAATGTGTCCTTCTTTCATGCTTCACAACTTGTTCTCTTCTCAAATCCTTGAATTCATTTCCATTTCAAAACATCAATTGATGATTGTCCTGCACCAATAGCTTTGACTCCGAGGAGCATGTTAGGCCGCCGGAATGGAATGTAATTATACCTAGTGGAAAATGTAATTGGGAAAAGATGCACATCGAAAGGATGTAGCGCAATCATTCTAAATCTTTGATAATGAAAGAATGAATGGAAGTGAGGGGCAGAGTGAACACGTCGGATCGTCAGTTTGTGCGGTGTGCCTACGGAGTGATTCTAGCATAGTTTACTCATATTGTTGTATTGTTCTTTTAAACTATTGGTACTGAGTAAATGTGGTAATTTTGTTGATGTTCTGTATTCATTAGTGAAGTATAAACTTAATGGTGATAGCACGTCAATCATCAGTAAGGAATTTGCGTATCTCGGTTGCAGCAAATACTTCTTACTATTGAGGAAATTGTTGGAGGAAATTAATAGTTAAGTTTGTTGGAATAGTCAGTGTAGGGAATGTAGAATACGGTACAATAAATGTTTAAATTGGGAAAATAAATATAGGGCCTCTATAATATAGACCCCTGACCATCCCAAGAACCCATTGGCAGTTTTATTCCAGTAATAGTTAACACTTTAATACTTTAACACTAGCAATGGCCATGGGGCATGGAGTAGCCAGTCTGAGAGCATATTAAGGTTTGAAGAAGAACCCTATCATATATGCCTATAACGCATTCCGAAGAATCTTACCCATAGTACAGAAGTGATCAGTATCCCTAGAAAGTTACTAGCGTGTTGGGAATGCCCCAGTGGTAGTGGTGAAGGACAATCGTCGGAGGAAAAGCGGGATACATGGGCTAGTGGAGTGCCACTTCAGTATTTTCTGGTTCAAGGATTTTAGAGTATACGAGAAGTGCAACCAACCTCATCTGTTGAAAGTACGGTCAGAAGAGTACTCGCTAATTTTGGTGATAGTTTGGTGAATTCTAGTGACACTTTGGTCAATTTTGGTGATAGTTGTTTGAATTTTGATGATAGCTCAATTTTTGGTTTTGCTTTCAGTGAAACTATTGTATTGGTGGATGAAAGTTTTGGTGAAAAGCTCATCTTAGACGTGAAATGCGAGGAATGGCAGTTGCATTTAGACGTGTGATCGACTCAATGATATCATACCACTGAGAATTTGCAAAGTGGTGATACGACCCAACAACAATCAAGCTAAACTTGTTCAAATCATTCCGAAGTGATGCTTCCTCTTGATTTAGGCAACATCTAGTACACAGCAACAGCATTAGCAACAACACCAACAGCAACAATAGCAAGAGATTATACTTCCATGGCCGGTACCTACCGAAGTTACGTATACAAAATTTGGTGGATTCCCAAGTGATAATCCGTATGTGCATGTTCATATTTTTCAAATTAATTATGTTGTACTCAATTATCCAGCGGATCCGACATATAAGGCTCTAGTGTGCCAATCTACCCTTGTTAATGAAGCTGCTCGTTGGCTAACCGAATATGATATTAATCATTTCGGTCAATATGATGATGTTAAAAACCCTTTTTACAATGTTTTTTATTAAAGAAAAATGTGGTTGAAATCTTTGATTATTTCCAAAACAATAGACAGAAACCACATCAGAGTGTGCAGGAGTATGAAACTTTATTCTGCCCTCATCTACAGCAGTTGCCGCCAATGCAAGCTAATCTACTGGATGATGTGATTACCTAGTGTTTCATTAATGGATTAAACCCCCAACTCAAACAAGTTATGATTATATGATGTGTGGGTGGCATGACCTTGGATGTAGTCATTGCTATGGCATTACATTTTGGAGCATAAGGTTGGTGGTTTTTCTAAAGATTTGGATTGGTTAAAGGCTTCCAACAGCACGAATGATGACCCATTGAAACAAGTATATTGCACCAAATGCAAGAACCCGGGACATTCCACTTCAGCATGTGCATTAAATCAAATGTATTGTGCTATTTGTAATACAACAAGTCATTCCACCGAAACTTGTCCATAGAATGCTAAATTGCATACCATACCGGCCATAAATGGCATAATACAAGAGGAGGGATAACAGGTTACACACTATGTACCACCGCATTTGGGAAATACCCCTTATCAAAGTTACAAAAATTACCGAGGACCACGACCAAACAATTTTGGATAGCCCCATTGGAATACGGGCCAAGATGCCATTTTTGTGGTGAAATTGGACATATCCACAGATATTGCAAAGAAGCGTTCGAATATGATAAGCAAAGAAAAGAACAGCAACATCCAATGGCAAATATGGTATATATATCAGCGGTAGGTACCCAAGCAGCAACAATTCAAACACGATCCGGTAAGAAGTTGCAACCAGTTGCTGAGATTTTTGAGCCAGGCATTCTAGAACAATAGAGGATGTTTACTAAAGCTAGCACATGGGCTCATCAAGAGACAACAGTTTTTCTCAATCCAGTATTGGTAGCCCAGCGAATAGTACTGAATACACCACCGAAAGATACGAATCCGGTCCAATTATCACCGGAGGATACATTAGACTCAATACTAGGTATGTTGGATCTTGATTCTATGTGGAATATTTTATCGATAGCATCTATTACGATACCTTTGGGGCAACTGTTAGCCTTGGTGCTTGGTATGTGATAACAATTTCAGCAACAAACTAGACTAGGATCACCATCTATACCTCCTATAGCAACCATTAGTCCGTAACTTGATTCTACGATGGACCATGTTGTTCCTTTAATTACGGTATGGTATAAAACCACAAAATTACACAAGTGTTGATTGACGGAAGTTCAGGTGTTAATATTGCTATAACCGCACTCTGTAGAAGGTTAGGATGGACTCAAATTGAACCCATCCAATTTTTTGTAAGAATGGCTAATCAATCTAGGGTACATCCAGTGGGTTTGGTGTGTGATATACCCATTACCCTCTAGGGAGCAGTGTTCAAAATGACTTTTGTTGTTTTGGAATTACACGGATCAAATCTGGATTACAATTTAATATTTGGGAGGCCCTGGTTGAAACAAGCAAAAGTGTTACAGGATTGGTCTGCACATGAACTTATTTTCAAAAGCAATCATCGAAAATATGTGGTACCCTTGGATGATATGAAGCCTTGTCCCCTTCATGCTCGACCTTACGTGGCCGAACCCGTGCATATGTTGGATGGACTTTCAGATGATGATGAAGAAGATTTCTAAATGCTAACTAGGATTTGTTAACATTGGGTACCATTGATTTACAAGCCATCATGGATAATTGGACTCCGGCCGCTTGTACGGTAGTTCCCCTTACCGAAGGATTGGAACTGGTTACGGATTAGGTTGAGGATGCCACCAACCTACAAAAGTTACTCCATGTAGTGGAGGATATCTCCATGCCCGATGGTTTTATGTACCGGAAGATCAACTAATCACTTGTAATTTGGGAGATGAGCCTAATTGGCGGCCGATCAAGCTTAAGGTTGGGTAACCGAAATCTTTTCAAGGTGATTTACTATAGTTTCTAAAGGAATTTGTTGATGTATTTGCGTCGGATTATCACAACATGAAAGGATTGGACCCTCGTATCTAGAAACACCGTGTGATGCTGAAACTGGATGCTCAGCCAATTAAACAACCAAGTTACGGAATGAATCCCAATTATGTTGCACAAGTGAAGGATGAATTGGATCGGTTGTTGAAAGTAGGCTTCATTGTTCCCATTGAGCATGTTGAATGGATCTCTCCTATTGTCATTGTCCCCAAGAAAAACAAGCAATTACAAATTTGCATGGATTACCGGAAGTTGAATGCCGTTATGGTGTCTGATCAATTTCCACTTCCCTTTTTGGATACTATGCTAGATGATGTTGCTGGATGAGAAATTTATTCCTTTTTGGATGGTTATAGTGGCTACAATCAAGTTTGCATGGCTGAAATGGATATTCCAAAGACTGTGTTTATTATGAAGTGGGGCGTATATGCTTGTACGATAATGTGGTTCGGTCTCCGCAATGCTCCCAACACCGTTCAATGATGCATGTAGGAAATATTTTCTCCCTACTTAACTACATTTATGCGGGTGTATTTGGATGACTTTTTATTATCTGGTGATGCATTGGCTCATCTCTATCACCTATGCTGCTTCTTTTCTAAGTGTCAGCAATTTCATCTGTGCTTGAATCCCAACAAATCGGTCTTTTTAGTTTCTTGTGGCAAATTGCTTGGTCATATTATTTCACAACAGGTTATTCAAGTAGACCTTGATAAAGTGAACGCATTGTTGAATGCAACTTCCCCTAAGACACCAAAGGAAGTTATGAGATTCCTTGGACAAATATGATGGCATGGACGACATCTTTGGTAGCTCACTCATGTGGCTATACCACTTAATCGTCTAATTACTAGCAATCCTTGACAGTTTGTGTGGACTGGAGAATGTCAACTTGCCTTTGATCACCTAAAAATGCTTTTAACACAGGCTCCTATTCTGCAAGCACCGAACTGGCAACTCTTGTTCCACATCTTTGTGGATGTGTCTAACATTGCAATCGATAGTGTGTTAATGCGACAACAGGATAAGTAGTTTTTCCCTATTTATTACGCTAGTCGATATTTAGCAACTACTCAACGGAATTATTCTATAATTGAACATGAATGTCTTGGTTTAGTTTAGTTAGTGAAAACTTTCTAGCATTATTTGTTGGGACGCCCATTTACCTTTCAAGTGGATCATGCGGCTTTGGTTTATCTTGTACGACAGCAACATTTAGGGAGCAGATTAGCCAAGTGGGTGTTGTTGCTGCAAGCATTTGATTATGAGGTTGTACATCGCCTAGGATCAGTGCATGCTCTAGCTGATTTTCTGTCTCGACTTGATTCGGGTGAGCTCCTCAGTGGTATTGATGATACCACTCCAGCCATTTATGCGCCTGATTCGGTTCAGGATGATTCCCAAGTGCTACCTGTGGCACCTTTCTACTATAATATCCTTATGATTTTTCTAACCAATGGATGTCCCCCGAATAATACTTCAATTTCTGCTCACTGTAAATTGGCCATGAATATTCTTCGCTTTCGGATAATTGTGGGATAGTTGTATTATATGGACCCATCTCGTGCACTTTTACGATGTATCCCACCACATGAAGTTTCTTCTGTAATTATAATGGCTCATGCTACTCCATCTGGTGGCCATTTTTTGGTAGATCTTACATACTGGAAAATTCTACAGAGTGGATTATGGTGGCCCACTATGCATCGCAATATTGCTACGTTTGTCCAACAGTGTGATGCTTGCCAATTATCTGGACAACCCTTACAATGGCCTCATTTTCTGCTTCAGCCTGTCCTTCCTCTTGAGCCTTTTCAAAAGTGGGGATTGGATTTTATTGGTCCCATTACGCCCCCTGCTATGGTCATCAATCATCGATATATTCTTACCTGTACTGACTATGCTACTCGGTGGGTTGAAGCCTCGGCTTTACGATCAGCAACTACTTTGTTGTTCACTAAATGTTTGATGAGTGATGTTTTTCCTCGTTATGGACTGCTTTTGGAGATTTTTTCTGATCAAGGTATGCATTTTGCTAACACCTTAATGCAAGTGCTCACTCAAACCTTTACGATTGTTCATAAATTTAGTTCCCCTTACTATCCTCACGTGAATGGATGGGCCGAAAGTACCAATAAAACCCTTCTTAACATGCTAAAGAAACTTGTGTTGGAATGTCCAGAGTGTTGGGATCAATTCCTTCCTTCTGTTTTATGGGCTTATCGCACTACTTATAAAGTTGCTACCGGAAGTACACCTTTTAAACGGGTATATGGTCTGGAGGCAATTGCACCTATGGAATTGGTGGTACCTATGGAATTGGTGGTACCTGAAGGGTCCTTCCCATTCCGGTTGGATGTATTGCGCTCCTTGGATGAACAACATCTAGAAAGTTTTCTGGTTCTTCACGAAGTTCAACTGCTGCAAGCTAAAACCCATGATCGATTCCTCAAGACTCCTGTCTTTAGCAAAGGACAATTGGTTCTTTTTTACAATGCCAAGTCTAATCATTTGGCCGACAAGTTCAAGCTTTGTTGGTTCGGTCCCTATCGTATTGCAGAACAAATCGGTGTGGCTACTTTCCGGTTATCTACTATAACTGGTACTCTACTCCCTAAATCCATCAATGGATCAAAACTTTGTCCATATTCTTGACCGTCTACCGCATCTTAGCTTTGTGTCAGGTTGTATTTATACTCATTCAGGTCATGTTTGTTATGTATCTTTGACCACTATCTACATTACGCGCGTTTTGGTTGACCATCTGATCGTAATCTTCCCATTTTGATTAACTATCCATGATTCACCACTGCACTCCACGATTGGGAATTTCGTAATGTGATTATGTCATCATTATCCATGCATGTCCCTCGATTGGTGATTATTGTGTTTCATACACGTGCTTTCACCCTACATTTTTACTTAACCGGGGTCCTCGTCCTCTTTTTTGCTATTGTGTTCTTGTGCTCTATGTATTCTACCTTATACTATTGTGCATTCAACTTATGTCCTACACCATGGAACCTCTTGCCAATATCACCACAAGCTTTCCAACAAACCCAAAATCAAAGCAAACTGATTTCGTATGAGAAAGTTATGCCAGTTCAGGATTCTGGGACTAAAATAGGGTTAAAACATGGCTAATAGACAAACAGGAATAACTCGCACTATGTTCTAAGGCTTGGTTATGTTATAATGACCCTTAATGTTTCCCAAATTTTGGCCAAAAATAGACCCAATGTCTTTGCCCTAAAAAATGGCCGAAACTGCCCATCAATCGCAATCGAGTGGTCAGCCGATCGCGATTGATATGGCAGTCATGATCGACGTGTTCGTCGCGATTGACAAGTCCGTTGTGGCTGTCAGTCGCGATTGATGTATCAATTACGATTGACACGTGGCTCGAAAATTCAGTCAGTCCTGGTCAAAGGGTCCTTGACTGAGTCAATCGCGATTAACAGATCCGTCGGGGCTGTCAGTCGCGATTGATGGGTCGATCACGATTGATGGGTCGATTGCCATTGATGGGTCGATCGCGATTGACACATGGCCGTGGTCAATCAGTCGTTGACTCTGTCGATCGCGATTGACGTGTCGATCGTGATTGACAAGTCCGTCGGGGGGTGTCCCTCATCGTTTGTCGATCGCGATTGACGTGTTCATCATGATTGACAGAGAACAGAGGAATTTTAAAATTTTAAGCACACTTTTGGAATTCTCTAGGCCTACACATCATGTTTATGCACTTTGTTTTGCAAAAAGGTAAACTTTTCTATCAGTCCCGATTGACAGAGGTCAACGCCTCGAGGCCTGCACAGGCAAAAATTTGTACCTACTGAAGCTGGTGCAGCTGTTGGGGATGCTGATTCCTGCAAAAAATCTCAGAAAACACAGAATAGCACAAGCACACACTCACTCTCTTGCACTCTCTCACAAGTGAAATGATGGTGAAGAAAATAAAAGAAAATAGATAAAAGTGAAGAAAATACCTAAGAATCCAACGTCTCAACTCTACGTCTTACCATCACACGTTTTGTCTGCTTATGAATTCAGCAGGCAGTTTAGAAGGTTAACCTATTCGGGAATCTTCGGATCGGGGTCGTCCGGTTAGGGAGCACCGGTTACGAAGACGAGAAGGTGCACTATTTCGTGGTAAAGATTGTAATTTTTCTAAGATAAGAAGTTTAAATTTATAGTGATTTTTTTTTGTAATAAACTAAACAAACCTAGTTAAATAATTTTTAGGATTAGTAAAGAAACGATATCCGTTCAATTAAATTAAAAAAAAAATTCAAAGAGTTAAACGTAGAGACATAAACAAACAATTTTTACAATTTATTGTTAGCTTATGTCTCTCCACTGTAAAAACAATTTTACATATATTAATTAAAGGGTTTAATGAATTGATGTCTAACCAACCTTTTTCACCCTTTTTATATTTGAGAATACGCACGTAGCGCACGATTGTCTCATCCGATGGACTCTGTGCCTTTTCTCCTACCATAAATAATGAGAATGATAATACGAGAGACCGTTCAATCAATAACTTGTGTCCTTCTCACAATTTTGGGATCTTTTTTGTTGGGTATAAAACGAAATAAACTGAGTAAAAGGTACCAAAAACACAGGTCTCCGCAAAGTTGTAAGACCTTGTATGGGGGCTGACGCCTGCCCAGTGCCGGAAGGTTAAGGAAGTTGGTGACCTGATGACGGGTAAGCCGGCGACCGAAGCCCCGGTGAACGGCGGCCGTAACTATAATGGTCCTAAGGTAGCGAAATTCCTTGTCGAGTAAGTTCCGACCCGCACGAAAGGCGTAATGATCTGGGTGCTGTCTCGGAGAAAGACTCGGTGAAATAGACATGTCTGTGAAGATGCGGACTACCCGCACCTGGACAGAAAGACCCTATGAAGCTTCACTGTTCCCTGCGATTGGCTTCGGGCTCTTCTTGCGCAGCTTAGGTGGAAGGCAAAGAGGGTTCCTTTCCGGAGGGGCCTGAGCCATCAGTGAGATACCACTCTAGAGGAGCTAGAATTCTAACCTTGTGTCAGGAATTACGGGCCAAGAGACAGTCCCAGGTAGACAGTTTCTATGGGGCGTAGGCCTCCCAAAGAGTAACGGAGGCGCGCAAAGGTTTCCTCAGGCTGGACGGAAATCAGCCTCCGAGTGCAAAGGCAGAAGGGAGCTTGACTGCGAGACCTACCAGTCGAGCAGGGACGAAAGTCGGCCTTAGTGATCCGACGGTTCCAAGTGGAAGGGCCGTCGCTCAACGGATAAAAGTTACTCTAGGGATAACAGGCTGATCTTCCCCAAGAGTTCACATCGACGGGAAGGTTTAGCACCTCGATGTCGGCTCTTCGCCACCTGGGGCGGTAGTACGTCCCAAGGGTTGGGCAGTTCGCCCATTAAAGCGGTACGTGAGCTGGGTTCAGAACGTCGTGAGACAGTTCGGTCCATATCCGGTGCGGGCGATAGAGCATTGAGGGGACCTTTCCCTAGTACGAGAGGACCGGGAAGGACGCACCTCTGGTGTACCAGTTGTCGTGCCCACGGCAAACGCTGGGTAGCCAAGTGTGGAGCGGATAACTGCTGAAAGCATCTAAGTAGGAAGCCCACCCCAGGATGAGTGCTCTCCTACTCGTACTTACTCGGTAGGCTTTGGACGCGGAGGAAAAAGCTGAGGCAACAAAACCCCGCGAAACGCAACAAAAGTCTCCGATTCGAGAACCCGAGATAAGGTCACGGCAAGACGAGCCGTTTATCAACATGATAGGTGCTAAGTGGAGGTGCAGTAATGTATGCAGCTGAGGCATCCTAACAAACCGAGAGGTTTGAACTTTGTTTTTTTTTGCAAAACTTGATCAAATTGATCAGGCAATGTCACCCCTATTATTTTATTCGATTGTGTGACAATATCAGTCTCGAAACTACTTCCCCTTTAGGGGTCTAAAATAAGTAAGGGGTCTGAAATGAAATTTCGTATCGCTTCCCCGTCCAAAGGATGGACGGAGAAGCGGTCTAGGAGATTATTTGGGAGGTGCACCCTCTCCTCTCCTTTCTGGTATGTCTTCCGGACGGACTGGATTCCTAGACTTAAACGGATGAGTTCTTCGCTAATCTATACATACGTATCCTTTCCACTTTCAAAGATTGATATTCTGGTGTCCTAGGCGTAGAGGAACCACACCGATCCATCTCGAACTCGGTGGTGAAACTTTACCGCGGTAACAATACTGCAGGGGGGACCCTGCGGAAAAACAGCTCGACGCCAGAATTAAAAAAAAAAAGTGGAATGGGGAACCCTTCATTTCCCTACCTAGGGTTCATCTCTATGCGGAACTCCATCCAGTGATCTAGCGCATCCTTTCTTCATTCCTGACTCGGCGAGAAGGAAAAGCCAATGAGGGGGAATCCTGAGCTTATGCGTCTTTCCCAACAGAATAGATGAAATGGATGGGGGAACAATTTGTTTGTTTCTAGTCCAGTCCAAGTGGATCCCGGAACGGATCCAGTAGAGGCGGGGCCTGTAGCTCAGGGGATTAGAGCACGTGGCTACGAACCACGGTGTCGGGGGTTCGAATCCCTCCTCGCCCGCAATCAATCATCCTCAAACAAACAAAGTCTCCCTTCTTACTTGGGGACCTTGTAATTTGTCTCGGGATAAGTCGGCGTGGGGAATACGACAAAGCCGAGTATAGCTCTATCCCGATTGGAAATGGATCATTTTATTCACCTACTGCTCGATGAATAATTGAAACCATTCATTTCATTCTAAAAATTGTAATGGAAACTCCGAGTATCTGGTTAGATATCCCTAACCAGATACTCGGTCGGTTTAGGAATGAGATTTTGAATCCTTTGGAAATCAAAAAGGATGGGTTTTCCGCGAGTGCCACTTCGTTTGGAAAAGCAAGGATGGAGATTGACCAAAGAAAACTTAACTTCGACGCCGGGCCGGGTTCTTTCTATCTATTAAATGGGTCGGGAGACTTTTTCCATAAATGTAAGACAACTTCTGTTTCGTACCCCCACGTATAAACACAAGATAATCCGCAAAGCTTTGTTCAAAATGCTGATTCGGACTTGAGCATCAGATCCGTGAAATTTGGTAACCATAACTCGCGGGGATGTATCAGTCGTGGATACGCGACCGAAGGAAACGCCGGGATTCTCTTCCGAGTCATTTAGTTCAGCAACAATTTGTATTTTATCTGTCTTATTGATGAAATTTGACGTGGTAAAAAAAAAAATTAAGAGTTGGCAAGGTAGGGGCAAGGACTTGGTAAATAGAAAAAAATTTACTTTTTATAATCCTTGCCCTAAAAAGGTTTAAATTTTCACCGATGAGTGAAAAAAACTCTTGTTTTTCAAACAAGCAGAATTCTTGATCAATATATACAATTTTTTTTTCTTAAAAAAAAGCCTAAGTTAAACGAGCGGATTTGCAAATAACAGGGCTAGAGCTACAACTAATCCATAAATTGTCAAAGCTTCCATGAAGGCCAAACTTAACAATAAAGTACCTCGTATTTTCCCTTCTGCTTCTGGCTGTCTTGCTATACCCTCAACTGCCTGACCCGCAGCGGTGCCTTGACCAACACCGGGCCCAATCGATGCAAGACCTACAGCTAACCCGGCAGCAATAACAGAAGCGGCAGAAATCAGTGGGTTCGTATTAGTCTCCTCCTATTTTATTTACGTGAGTGAATTTTACTTGTCTCATTGAGTAGTAATTTCATTCAATTTGACAAATCTTTTGATTGAATGAAAACGGGGAAATCAATTCTAAGGGGATCTAAGCCAAAATAAGTAATATAAGTGAGTCCAGTAACTGCTGCCCGGTCAGGCATGCCCGATCAAATTCCACTTGGAAGTAATATTGAAATAGATGAAAAAACATCTTTTTTTTTTTTGAGTTAGAAACAGCGGTCAAAATTCTTTTGAGTGAAACCAATATGTTAGACCATTTTATATTATCTACTAAACTACGTCTGTCCCAAACAAACCCTGTGGTAGTAAAATTTAAGAACTTGATTTGATTTGTGACAATAGAAATATAATCGGTATTTAGCAAGTATTACCCGCTTAATTGAGTGGCGGAAAAATAAGATGATAGATCTCGTTTCTTTTTTTTTTCTGAAGCATTCATTTAAGTCCGACAGAGTTACTGACCATCTTACCTTTGAGCTTTTTTAGAATCAAATTTTCTTATGTTTTATCTCAAATTGTTTGTATATTTTCACTCCGCGGGTTTCGTACTTGTGATATCATAATACCATAGAAAGAGCCATTTTTCACTATAGTGAACCCTCAAATTGTACTTGAAAACATAATTTTTTTTTTCTCAAATTTATTTAATGGTGACCTTCCATTGATTCACCTATATAACCTGCAGCTAAAGTGGCAGAGATTAAGGCTTGTATAGCACTTGTAAACAACCCCAAGAGCATCATGGGTACTGGAACGATTAAAGGTACTAACGAAACAAGAACAGCTACTACCAGCTCATCAGCCAAAATGTTTCCAAACAGTCGAAAACTAAGTGATAAGGGTTTGGTGAAATCTTCTAAAATATTATAGGCAATAATACTGGGGTTGGCTGTATGTATTTCCCAAAATAGCTAAAACCTCTTTTATGCAAACCCGCATAGAAATATGCTACGGATGTAAGCAAAGCTAATGCTACGGTAGTATTGATATCGTTCGTAGGTGCAGCCAGCTCTCCATGAGGTAACTGAATGACTCGCCAAGGCAACAACGCACCTGACCAGAACAAAGAATTTACTAAATTTTCAGAAAATCAAATCGAAGAAGACTCCACTTATGCAAGTAATTGGGTTGATTATAAAGTTAATAATTCGAAAAAAATGAACAGAAAATTAGCTTGGATTGAAGCAACTTCAAATGAATTTGATTTTCGAAAAAATTGTTTTTTCAAACAAAAAATTTGGTATCAAACTGAAAAAAATTCGATTGAAAACTATCTTAATTTATCTATTTATCGACACAGATCAGTCCCCTATGAGTCAATTAGTTTAATACCTCGTTCTGTAACTCGGACCTTATCCAAGTTCAAGTTGGAATTGACAAATAAATCAACTGTATTGGTACAAAATGAGTTTGATCTAGCCAAAAATCAAGCCTCCGTTTCTCTTCAATACATTTGGTTATCTGTTCTACTATCTCTTTTTTTTCGAGTCGCAATAAAACACTGGTTTTTAGAACCATGGATCCGAAGGTGGTGGAACATACTTCAAATACAAGTTTTTCTAAACTCTCTTCAAGAAGAAAAGGCTTTGAAGCAACTCCGAGAAGGGGAAGCATTACTATGGTTAAACGATATAATCGGAAATTTATCTGATAGACAGTTTCAAAATTTTGATGCAGCTGTATGTAATGAGACTACAAAATTAGCTATGATGTATAACGAACCAAATATTCAATTAATTCTACAGCTAGTAACCAATACAATTAGCTTGACTTTTTTAGTTTTTCTATTTCTGTCGGGGCGAAAGAGACTCCCGGTTTTAAATTCCCGGATTCAAGAATCATTTTATAGTTTAAATGATACAATGAAGGCTTTTTTCATTCTTCTACTAACTGATTTATGTGTAGGGTTTCACTCACCCCATGGTTGGGAAATACTTGTAGTATCGTTTTTCAAACAGTTTGGCTTGATTCCTAATAAATATGTAATTTCTTGTTTTGTTTCAACCTTTCTAGTTCTTTTAGATACGGTTTTCAAGTATTGGATCTTTCGGCATTTAAATCGAACATCTCCCTCAATTGTAGTAACTTATCATACAATGGGTGAATGACAACCATTTGAATTGAACTATTTATAGTATAGTGAGATAGATAAGCTATCCCTGCATCGAATTAAGATAATGTATTCCCCGGGTCATTCTTTATCTTTTCTCATCCGATCAAAAAAAAAAAGAAAGGAATAACAATAAGGAAAGAATTAGGAAAAGAAATTCTTGGCATTTTGTAATGTCACAGCCTGTTTGTACAACTAATTAAGACTAATCATTAACCTATGCAAACAATACTTATAAATAAATGGTTGAAGAAATGGTGGATTTCAGCACTCGTAGTTTTGATCAGTTTTGGTAAAATGAGCTATCCATCTATCTCGAATGCATATCCGATTTTTGCTCAACAGAACTACGAAAATCCCCGCGAAGCAACAGGTCGTATTGTATGTGCCAATTGTCATTTAGCCAAGAAACCTGTTGATATTGAGGCCCCACAATCCGTCCTTCCTGATACTGTATTCGAAGCAATTGTTAAGATTCCTTACGACACGTAGATAAAATAAGTACTGGCGAATGGAAAAAAGGGGGGATTAAATGTTGGAGCCGTACTCATTTTACCTGAAGGATTTAAATTAGCTCCCCCCGACCGCATTCCAGCCGAAATTAAGGAAAATTTAGGAAGATTATCGTTTCAAAGTTAT
This sequence comes from Ceratopteris richardii, assembly GCA_020310875.1. Taxonomy (NCBI): domain Eukaryota; kingdom Viridiplantae; phylum Streptophyta; class Polypodiopsida; order Polypodiales; family Pteridaceae; genus Ceratopteris; species Ceratopteris richardii. The sequence continues at coordinate 52,323,967 of CM035421.1, read as the reverse complement.
CGACCTGGTAAGGACAATATTATTGTTGTTGGCCCAGTACCTGGAAAACTATACAACGAAATCGTATTTCCAATTCTCTCACCAAATCCTGATACTAATAAAGATGTTCATTTTTTGAAATACCCTATTTATGTAGGAGGAAATAGAGGAAGAGGACAAATCTATCCGGATGGAAGCAAAAGTAACAACACCATTTATAGTGCTTCAGTGATAGGACAGGTCAAAAAGGTGGTTCGAAAAGAAAAGGGTGGATATGAAATTACCATTGATAATTCATCTGAAAATCGTGAAGTTATTGATATTGTACCACGCGGTCCTGAGCTTATCGTTTCAGAAGGTGAATCCGTCAAAGCAGATCAGCCATTAACTAATAACCCTAATGTAGGAGGCTTTGGGCAGGGAGAAGTCGAAATCGTATTACAAGATCCATTGCGGGTCCAAGGTCTTCTAGTTTTCTTTGCATCGGTTCTTTTAGCACAGATTTTTCTTGTGCTTAAAAAGAAGCAGTTTGAAAAAGTTCAATTAGCAGAAATGAATTTTTGAGGACACGCTCTTTTTTCTTTCTTCAAACTCCTTCCACATTGCTAAACGATCTGTATCTTTCATCTAATCTTGCTTAAAACAAAAAGATTTTTAGACTTTAATAATTTTTGGGTGTTCCAAATTTAGATGTAATTTCTAAGTAAGGAGTAACAGTGGTTCAATCAATTTTTCTACACGTGTTTCGTTTGTGTTTTAAAAGACGAGAGAGTCCACATAAATGAAAATGACGTGTCGAGATTTTAAAATCCGTATGTAGGAGCTATAAATGTTTTAATTGTATTTGCTGTAATGATTACTGATCAATCAGTCAGTTCTGACTCTGAGAAACGCGGCATAGGATATTTCACTGCTCTAGGAGCTTGTTCAATCCTTTTTTTGACAATAGTCTGCATTTTTCATAAAATAAATGATTTTTATTCAAGTAGTATACATCAATCAGAATATTTAAAATTAAATTTGTTTGAGCAAAATGATGTTCAAAACATTGGGTATCAGTTGTTGAACAAATTTCTAGTACCATTTGAGCTTGCTTCACTTCTTCTTTTAGTTGCTTTGGTGGGAGCAATTAATCCGGCTCGAGATGAAGATGAGGGCAAAGATATTGCAGAAAATAAAAAAAAATCGTTTGTTTCTTCAACTTCACCTCGTGATAAGTCCTCATTTTTCTAAATAATAACAACTTATCCAAATAAAAAAAAAACTGAAAAACCTGGTTAAAAAAAAAAAGAAATTTATTGAAATCGAAAAAGAGGAGAAAAATAATAGATTACGTTTGAAAAAGAACTAATTTTAAGTACCTATCTTGTATGTGTCGGCTTTTTTGGATTAATTACAAGTAGAAATATGGTTAGAGCACTTATGAGCCTTGAGTTAATTTTGAATGGTATTATTTTAAATTTTATTATATTTTCAAATTTTTTTACCAATCGAGAAGGGGGAGAGATTTTTTCACTATTTATAATAACTGTCGCAGCTGCCGAGGCCGCCACTGGATTAGCCATAGCTCTTTCGATCCATCGAATCAGGAAGTCTACTCGTATCGATCAATTAAATTTGTTAAAATGGTAATTGATTGATTGGTGAAAAAGTGATTTTCTCCTTTCAATTTATTCAAAATTATCTTTTTGGATCACGTGCGTCACATACTCTTTTTATTTCTTTTTGTTTTTCAATCGTAAAAAAAAAATGAATGAAATTTTTTTTATTTTTTTTAGAGAACAATAAAGAAAAAAAAATATAAGAGTCAAATTTGATTGAATAGAATTTGAAAATGAAAAGAAAAACAATTTTTGTTATACTGATTGATAATTTTATTACTTGAAATTTTTTAATAAATAAAAAATTCAATAAGGAAATTTTAGTAGAAGAGGAGTAAACAGACCTAATGGCACATTCAGTAAAAATTTATGATACATGTATCGGTTGTACCCAGTGTGTAAGGGCATGTCCCACAGATGTACTGGAAATGATACCGTGGGATGGATGCAAGGCTAATCAAATAGCTTCGGCTCCTAGAACAGAAGACTGCGTGGGATGCAAAAGATGTGAATCAGCTTGCCCCACCGATTTTTTAAGTGTACGTGTTTATCTGGGAGCTGAAACAACCCGTAGCATGGGTCTGGCTTACTAGTCCTCAGTACCTAAAATGGAAAAAGGGAACAAGTGAATTGCCAAATTATCTTATTTTGACTCATACCCGAATCTTTGGAAGCCCAAAGATTCGGGTATGGGTTATTTGATTTAAATCACATAGCTTTTTTTTCTCAAAAATTTTTACTTTTTTTTGTCAATTCATGATTAATAATGTACCTTGGCTAACAACAATCGTATTTTTCCCAATTCTTGCCGGGTTGATGATTCCAATATTGTCCTCTGATGGCAATAAAATCATTCGATGGTATACACTTGGTATCTGCCTACTTGAATTTTCGCTGATTACTTACGTATTCTATTGTCACTTCCAAATTGATTCTCAGTCACTTCAATTGTTAGAAACATTTAGTTGGATAGATTCAATTCATTTTCGTTGGGCATTAGGTATTGATGGACTTTCCATGGGTCTTATTTTACTAACTGGCTTTGTTACTACTTTGGCAACTTTAGGGGCTTGGCCAATTACTCGGAATACGCGGCTTTTTTATTTCTTGATGCTAGTTATGTATAGCGGTCAAATTGGAGTCTTTGTTTCACGAGACATTTTGCTTTTTTTCTTAATGTGGGAATTAGAACTAATTCCAGTTTATTTACTCCTTAGTTTATGGGGAGGAAAAAAACGTTTATACTCGGCTACAAAGTTTGTTTTATACACAGCGGGTGGCTCAATTTTTTTGTTATTAGCCGCTCTAACAATGAGTTTCTCCGGTAGCGACGTTCCTTCTTTTGATATTCAAGATTCAATTGATAAATCTTATCCAGTTTCTTTAGAAATACTTATTTATATTGGATTCTTAGTTGCTTATGCCGTCAAATTACCAATCATTCCTTTTCATACTTGGTTACCGGATACTCATGGAGAAGCACATTATAGTACCTGTATGTTGCTAGCTGGGGTGCTGTTAAAAATGGGCGGATACGGTCTCATTAGAATAAATCTGGAATTATTGACTCATGCTCATTTTTTTTTAGGATCAGGACTAATGTTGTTTGGAGCAATTCAAATTGCATATGCTTCTTTCATTTCTATGAGTCAGCGTAATTTGAAAAAAAGAATTGCTTATTCTTCGATTTCTCACATGGGTTTTGTAACCATAGGAATTGGTTCTTTGACAGATTCGGGTATTGACGGAGCAATGTTACAAATGATTTCACATGGTCTAATTGGGGCTGCTTTATTCTTTCTTGCTGGTACTTGTTATGATAGAACTCGAACTTATCTATTAGATCAGTTAGGAGGGGTTGCAACTACCTTGCCGAAACTTTTTACCATGTTTAGTATTTTTTCATTGGCATCTCTTGCATTGCCAGGAATGAGCGGGTTTGTATCAGAATTGCTAGTTTTTATAGGAGTTAGTACTGCCGAACAATATTCATTTCCTTTCAAAATAGTAATTACATTGGTGGGAGCAATCGGCACAGTATCAACCTCAATATATTTATTATCAATGTTACGTCGTATGTTTTATGGTTATAGGTTAGTTAACCAATCAAATTCTTATTTAATCGATCTTGGTCCAAGAGAATTATTTATTTTGATTTGTTTGTTCTTGCCAATACTAGGTATCGGTTCATATCCAAATTTAATTTTACCCATCTGGAGGAATAAAGTTAGTTCAATCTCACTTTTATACTCTAACATGATCAAATAAAACAAAACTCATAGTGAAAAGTTTTAATAAATTGTTGTATCGAGTTTATTTCTATTATTGAAAAAGGTTGGTTAGACATCAATTCATTAAACCCTTTAATTAATATATGTAAAATTGTTTTTACAGTGGAGAGACATAAGCTAACAATAAATTGTAAAAATTGTTTGTTTATGTCTCTACGTTTAACTCTTTGAATTTTTTTTTTTATTTAATTGAACGGATATCGTTTCTTTACTAATCCTAAAAATTATTTAACTAGGTTTGTTTAGTTTATTACAAAAAAAAATCACTATAAATTTGAAATTGTTGTATTTCTGTTATATAAGCCAATCATAATTATGTAAACCAACTCCTAACAAATTGACTCCCAAAAAGCAAATCCAAACCAAGAAAAAGCCCATAGATGCAGCCATGGTAGAACCTTTACCCATCCATTTTTTATTTATTCTTATATGAAGATAAATAGCGTATATTAACCAGGTTATTAGGGCCCACGTTTCTTTTGGGTCCCAACTCCAATAAGATCCCCAAGCTTCATTAGCCCACACTGCTCCGGAAATTATACCGATAGTCAAAAAAGAAAAGCCCAAACTTATTGCTTGATAAGTCCATTTATCTAACAAATGAATTAATTGGCATTTTCTGGAGTTCAAAAAAAGTGAATAAGAAAAGCTTTCCGTAATGATTTGTTTCGGAAAGTTTTTAGAAATCAGCGGGTAATTTTTATTTCTAAATTCAAAATTATTTGTCAAGTTTCCAACACAATATCTTTTTATTTCACCGTGAAAAATACTCAATAAAACGATTGCTAGTAAAGAACCAAACAACAAGGTTGCATAACTAATTAACGTTGTACTTACATGCATCATCAACCATTGAGACTGTAAAGCAGGTACTAATGACATGGATTCTCGCATTTTGTGAGGAAGACTTAAAACCGCAAAAGCGTGAACTAGCAGAGCACTTGTTGCCAGAACTGGAGCTGACAACCGCTTTTTATTTTTCACATTTGAGATTAAATATAAAAACGAAAAACCCCATGAAAGAAACATCAGTGATTCATATAAATTTCCTAGCGGCAAATGTTGAGTTTGAAAAAAACGAGTAGTCAGAAATCCTGTAGTACATAAAAAAGCAAATTTCATGCCATTGTTGCTAAAATGATTGATTTTATCAATTTCAAAAAAGAAATTGATTAGATTTAGCAACGTGACCAAAAAAAGGATTAGAAATGAAATGTAAACAAATATTTGCTCGACGTAAAGATATATCATAATTAAAAACAACCAACAATTTTTTCTTTTAATTTGATCTAATTAATTTCAATTTATTTAAGATCTTATATTCACTTCAGTTTAACATACTTGACGTACTGGTTTGAAGTGCCGCTACTCGGATTCGAACCGAGATGCCCTAGCACTGCTTCCTAAGAGCAGCGTGTCTACCTATTTCACCATAGCGGCTTATTGAGGTTTGAACAATTGCAAACTTCTTTTATATTTTATATCACACCAAAACATCAAGTCAACTATTATATCGTTTTTCTTTTTAAGAAAGCTAGAAAGTATTAATGTATCAAGACTAACTAGTAAAAAGATACTTGCTTATTCAATAGAAAAATGATATTCGTAATAGAAAAATATCTTCTGTATATACTATATATATATATATAGTATCCCGTATATATATATATATTCGTCCTCAAAGCTCGATCCCTGGCAATGGTGCCAAAATTTGGTGTAGCTCAGTGATGAGTAGCACCTCCTTTAATGTCAATTCGGGAAGACAAGAGGATGGTATGAAGACCTCAAACAAGTGATGGCACAAATGTGTGAGTGAGCATCACACTAACATGCACACACATACACACACATGCGCACACACGGCAAGAACAAATAGAGAGAGAGAGACAATGAAGTAACTTCTATTGCAAAAGAGTTCTCATACAAGTTCAAATCTAAAACAAGCTAACCTCAAAAATGAGCTCTCTAGCTCTTTTTATAGTTTTTCACTAGTTTTGGCCCTGTCCAGACCTAGTGTTCGGCATAGTTAAAAATTAGGTTCTAGGGCCTATTTGGGGGCTCAAATGGAGTCTAAAAAATATAAGAATTGATAGCTAGGTACTTCTAATGCTCCTCAAGCTCAAGGACTCCTTGGCTTGCACAAAAATGGAGTCAAAACTATCCAAAAATGGTATTTACAAGGTTAATGTAGTGATGAAAATCATTGTTCAAAAGAGGTTCGGTTGGAAAATTTGGATGGCCTATTTGCCAGATCTTCGTTGACTACTTTGTTTGCTTGTGCCTTCTCTCTGCTCTGACTCCCTCCGTCTTGTGAGTCCTTGGGTGCCCTGACTACTACCAACAGTGCAAATGCCAAGCCTTCACACTTGGCTAGGCATTGAAGAAGCTATGTGCAAACGTTTGAAGGACCACATGAACCATTGCTTATGATTTTTTACCATTAACTATGCTAAAATTCATTTGACTTGAAAGAATACTATAAGTCCACATATTTCGTGGAGTTAGGAGAATGAAGAGTTATGAGTTCTTCAATAGAGGAATAACTCCTCAATCATAGGGAGTACTTTTTAAATGGAGCCAAAAAGTTGAATTCAAATTCAAAATTTAAAGAGAACTCTTATAAAATAGCTATGTAATCTCACTGCCAATTGTGTCACCATTATTGAGCTATTTGTTGATCAAATTGTAGAAGTTGAGTGGCTTACACCATACCCCACTCTTCTCACTATCATTGGGCATCATATCTATGCCAATGATGATGTATAACATTGTTCTATAATACATTACAGTATTGATCACATCTATCTTCATCTCTGCTATGTCTACTCAAAACAGTGTCATATCTCAGTGATGTCTCCATCATTGTTCATGTTCTATAGCTTGTTGGAACAATTTCTAAGTCTAGTATATGCTGCCAAGGTGTCAAAGGATTTTCCTCAGCCAATTGGGAGAAAATTGCCTCGAAGTACTCATTGTTAATTCTCTGCATAGTCCCTAAAATATCGAGGGTAAGCTATTGATTGTTAAATTTATTACTCACTACATAGTGCATCATTTTAATTGATTCCACTTGGAATCAGTATCTACCTAAGCTAATCTGATTTCCCCAAAAAGAATTTTCCTAATTGCTACTATATTGTGAGCACTAAGCAAATTACCTAGAAGGTGTCAAGGCCAAAATAGCAAGTTTTTTGTCACAAGCTAGTTGCAAAGTTATCTGTTTTGATCTAATTGTTTGAAGCATCATCTCCAAAGTACATAGGCACTTATTTAGTGTCATTAGCAAGATAAAGAGGCCTGCTATCAAACTCTGAGGTGAAGAGGGCAGGTACAACGCAGGGATTAGCTGTACCTACTCATTCTCTTGTGGTATCCATCCATGTCTTCCAAGAGGTATTGCGATTGCGAACACCCCTTCGTGGAAGCAATGGGGAAAACTTGCATTAATACCAGTTAGAATGAAGCTTCAAATGGCTAGTGGCCATGTTGAAAAACCTTTAGGATTACTAGAAGGGATAACTCTACCACTTCTCGTGTAGAGCTTGAAGACACATTCGCTATATGTGACTTTGGCAAAAATAATATCTATGAAATGATCCTAGGAAGACCCTTCCTATGGCAATTCTAAATAGTAGAAGATTGGGGAACCAACACATTGTAATTTCAGCACTTAGGGATCATAACCAAGGTCAATCTAAAAGGTTATACCCTCAAAGATGTACCACCCCTACAGTGGAATCCTATACACAAGGTGCAAGAAGATTCAATCTCTGTGCATTCTGAAAGTTCTTCTGATCCATATTGGATGCATGAAGATACTCACTTGTGGATATGCAAGGTCGTAGAGGAAGAGGAAAGACGCCTAAAAGTGAGAGAAGAAGGAACTTCTCAAGGAGCCACACCAGTTAGAGACCCATCCTACACACGGGTGATCTTTGTAGATGAGGAATTTGAGACTCATGGTTGGGCAAAAATCTTAGCCACCATGGACATTGTTGTCAATGAAGAACAATGGAAATCTCATTGTGATGAGGAGGGTTATGATATCTCTTTGTTCATGTGCGAACCCTTCCTACAAGAGTGTGACTGATTGAGGTCATAGAAGAAGAAGAGGACAATGACAATCTAGAGTCCATTGTGATGGATAGTTGCTTTGACTCTGAGGAGCATGTTAGGCCGCTAGAATGGAATGTAATTATACCTAGTGGAAAATGTAATTAGGAAAAGATGCACATCGAAAGTATGTAGCACAATTGTTGTAACTCTTTGATAATGAAAGAATGCGTGGAAGTGAGGGGTAGAGTGAACACATTGGATTGTGAGTCTGGGTGGTGTGCCTGCGGACTGATTCTAGCGTAGTTTACTCATATTGTTGTATTGTTCTTTTAATGTATTGGTACTGAGTAAATGTGGTAATTTTGTTGATGTTCTGTATTTATTAGTGAAGTATAAATTTAACGGTGATAGCGCGTCAATTGTTAGTAAGCAATTTGCATATCTCGGTTCCAACCAAATACTTCTTACTATTGAGAAAATTGTTGGAGGAAATTAATAGTTAAGTTTGTTGGAATAGTCAGTGTAGGGAATGTAGAATACGGTACAATTAATGTTTAAATTGGGAAAATAAATATAGGGCCTCTATAATATAGACCCTTGACCATCCCAAGAACCCATTTGCAGTTTTATCCCAGTATTAGTTAACACTTTAATGCTTTAACAGTGGTAGTGGCCATGGGGTATGGAGTAGCCAGTCTGAGAGCATATAAAGGTTTGAAGAAGAATCCTATGATATATGCCTATAATGCGTTCCAAGGAATCTTACCCAAAGTTTAGAAGTGATCAGTATCCCTGGAAAGTTCCTAGCATGTTGGGAATGCCCCCAGTGGTAGTGATGAAGGACAATCGTCGGAGGGAAAGCGGGATATATGGGCTAGTGGAGTGCCACTTTAGTATTTTCTGGTTCAAGGATTATAGAGTATACCTGAAGTGCAACCAACCTCATCTGTTGAAACTACAGTCAGAGGACTAGTCGCTAACTCCGGTGATAGTTTGGTGAATTCTAGTGACACTTTGGTGAATTTTGGTGATAGTTTGTTGAATTTTGATGATAGCTCAATTTTTGGTTTTGCTTTTAGTGAAACTATTGTATTCATGGATGAAAGTTTTGGTGAAAAGTTCATCTTAGACGTGAAATGCGAGGAATGGCAATTGCATTTAGACGTGTGATCGACTCAATGATATCATACCACCTGAGAATTCGCAAAGTGGTGATACGACCCAACAACAATCAGGCTCAACTTGTTCAAATCATTCCAAAGTGATACTTCCTCTTGATTTAGGCAACATGAGTAGTACACAGCAACAACATCAGCACCAACACCAACAACACCAACAGCAACAACAGGAGCAGATTATACCTCCACGGCCGGTACCTGCCGAAGTTACGTATACAAAATTTGGTGGATTCCCAGATGATAATCCGTATGCTCATGTTCGTATTTTTGAAATTAATTATGTTGTACTCAATTATCCAGCGGATCCGGCATATAAGGCTCTAGTGTTCCAATCTACCCTTGTTAATGAAGCTGCTCGTTGGTTAACCGAATATGATATTAATCATTTCGGTCAATATGATGATGTTAAAAATGCCTTTTTACAATGTTTTTTATTAAAGAAAAATGTGGTTGAAATCTTTAATTATTTACAAAACAATAGACAGAAACCACATCAGAGTGTGCAGGAGTATGCAACTTTATTCTGCCCTCATCTATGGCAGTTGCCGCCGATGCAAGCTAATCTACCGGATGATGTGATTACCCAGTGTTTCATTAATGGATTAAACCCCCAACTCAAACAAGTTATGATTATATGATGTGTGGGAGGCATGACCTTGGATGCAGTCATTGCTATGGCATTACATTTGGAGCATAAGGTTGGTGGTTTTACTGAAGATTTGGATTGGTTGAAGGCTTCCAAGAGCACGAATGATGCCCCACCAAATGCAAGAACCCGGGACATACCACTTCAGCATGTGCATTAAATCAAATGTATTATGCTATTTGTAATACAACAAGTCATTCCACTGAAACTTGTCCATACAATGCTAAAGTGCAGACTAGACCGGCCCTAAATGCCATAATACAAGAGCAGGGATAACAGGTTACCCACTATGTACCATCGCATTTGAGAAATACCCCTTATCAAAGTTACAAAAATTACCTTGGACCACGCCCAAACAATTTTGGATAGTCCCATTGGAATACGGGCCAATTGGATGAAGGTGCATCTCTTCCACCACCAAGATGCCATTTTTGTGGTGAAATTGGACATATCCACATATATTGCAAAGAAGACCCGAATATGATAAGCAAAGAAAAGAATAACAGCATCCAATCGCAAATACGGTATACATATCCGCGGTAGGTACCCAAGCAGCAACAATTCAAACACGGTCCGGTAAGAAATTGCAACCAATTGCTGAGATTTTTGAGCCAGGCACTCGAGACAATAGAGGATGTTTACTAAAGCTAGGCAAGTCAAGAGCCAATAGTGTTTCTCAATACGGTATTGGTGGTCCAACGAATAGTACAGAATACACCACCGAAAGATAGGAATCCGGTCCAATTATCACCGGAGGATACATTAGACTCAATACTAGGTACGTTGAATCTTGATTCTATGTGGAATATTTTATGGATAGCATCGATTACGATACCATTGGGGCAACTATTGGCCTTGGTGCTTGGTATGCGACAACAATTTTAGCAACAAATCAGTCCACGATCACCATCTATACCTGCTACAGCAACCATTAGTCCGTAACTTGATTCTATGGTGGACCATGTTGTTCCTTTAATTACGGTATGGTATAAAAACAACAAAATTACACAAGTGTTAATTGACCGAAGTTCAGGTGTTAATATTGCTACAGCCGCACTCTATAAAAGGTTAGGATGGACTTAGGTTGAACCCATCCAATTTTTTTGTAAGAATGGCTGATCAATCTAGGGTACATCCAGTGGGTTTGGTGTGTGATATACCCATTACCCTCCAGGGAGCAGTGTTCAAAATGACTTTTGTTGTTTTGGAATTACATGGATCATGTCTGGATTACAATTTAATATTTGGGAGGTCCTGGTTGAAACAAGCAAAAGTGTTACAGGATTGGTCTGCACATGAACTTATTTTCAAAAGCAATCATCAAATATATGTGGTACCCTTGGATGATATGAAGCCTTGTGACCTTCATGCTCGACCTTACGTGACCAAACCCGTGCATATGTTGGATGGACTTTCGGATGATGATGAAGAAGATTTCCTATTTGCTAACTAGGATTTGTTAACATTGGGTACCATTGATTTACAAGCCATCGTGGATAATTGGACTCCGGCCGCTTGTACTTATCGAAGGATTGGAACTGGTTATGGATCAGGTTGAGGATGTTACCAACCTACAACAGTTACTCCATCCGGTGGAGGATATCTCCATGCCCCGACTGTTTTATGTACCGGAAGATCAACTAATCACTTGTAATTTGGGACATGAGCCTAATTGGCGGCCGATCAAGCTTAAGGTTGGGTTACTGAAAACTTTTCAAGATAATTTACTATAATTGCTTAAGGAATTTGTTGATGTATTCGTGTGGGATTATCACAACATGAAAGGATTGGACCTTCATATCTAGAAACACCGTGTGATGCTGAAACTGGATGCTCAGCCAATTAAACAACCAAGTTAACGAATGAATCCCAATTATGTTGCACAAGTGAAGGCTGAATTGGATCGGTTGTTGAAAGTAGGCTTCATTGTTCCCATTGAGCATGTTGAATGAATCTCTCCTATTGTCATTGTCCCCAAGAAAAACAAGCAATTATGCATTTGCGTGGATTACTGGAAGTTGAATGCCGTTATGGTGCCTGAATTCCACTTCCCTTTTTGGATACTATGCTAGATGATGTTGCTGGATGAGAAATGTATTCCTTTTTGGATGGTTATAGTAGGTACAATCAAGTGTGCATGGCTGAAATGGATATTCCAAAGACTGTGTTTATTATGAAGTGGGGCGTACATGCTTGTACAGTAATGTGGTTCGGTCTCCGCAATGCTCCCAACACCTTTCAATGATGCACGTAGGAAATCTTTTCTCCCTACTTAACTTCCTATCTTGCAAATGTGGTGGTTTTTGATATGGACATTGTTGTACCAAATGATTTTCTCCACAATTATAGCATTTTTTATTTGTAGTTATCTTGGTGTTTATCAAATTGGTTTTGGTGCTTACTTCTAGGGCTTTAGCAATGGCTTGTGCCAATTCTTCTACTGGTGGAATTTTATCTTCATTTGTTCTAGGTTGATCAAATGCTAACATGTCTTGTCCCCTATTGTCTTCCAAATCTATTGCCTCCTTCACACATGCTCCTAGGTCAGGGCATCTCCTATAATATACCAGGGTTCTTAATTGGGCACTTCTTAATCCTTCTATGAATACGGATACTTGTCTTGCCATGGAAGGTACATCTTCTCTGGGACATCTGTCAATGTACTGCTTGAATCTCCTAGCTGCCTCCCTGACATTTTCATCTTTTTGCTGTTTAAAGCTAAGTATCAATGTAGCTGTGCTATGTTTTATTCTAGTTTTTGAGAATTCCCCAATGAAGGCTTCTAGGAAAGATTCAATATCTAGATACATTTCCTTTCTCAAGGGTATAAACCAAGATAGTGCAGGTCTTGTTAGGGTTAGACCAAATGCCTCAAATTGTACTTTGTAATCCTCAACCTCTTCTGCTCTAATTAGTTGTCTAAATTCTGCAGCATGAGCATGAGGATCGGAATATCCTTCATATTGATTTTTCATGCATTTGGCTACTTGATAGGGTCTAAGCATTCTGCCCTGATTTTGCCAATGATGTCTTCTTCTCAGAGGAAAATCATTAAATCCTTCTGGTTCCTTTTCAAAAGGATTTGGGGAAGTATGTGTTCTCCTACCTTGTTGTTGTTCACCGTTATTGTGAATTTCATGTGGTCTTGGCAAATCTGATTGCCCTAGGTTCTGTTCCCAAGGTCTATTGTCCGCACATTGCCCTAGGTCATTAGAATTTTCTGGGTCTTGTGAGAAGATGTATACACATCCCTGCCTATCCTCATATCTACCATCCTTAAATTGTGCTACTGGTGTTATGTTCAGGGGAACTTCTAAATTTCTCAATCTTACGAGAAACTTATGCATTCCATCTTGATATACATAGGTTCCAAACCTATTTGTATACATGTATTTGAGGATGTTTCTATAATCTCCGGTTTCAGAGATTCATTTGTTTCATTTAAATTTTCCATGTTGATTGCTTGCCCTAAATCTCTTTCTTGCAATTCCCCTACCACTGGCTCTACTTCCTTCCTTCCCAGTTCTTGCTTGGAATGTATGTACAATTTATTACCAGACCTAAGGATCATTCAATTAATTTCACAATTCTGTGAAGAGAATCGTATTCTTGTATGATTTTGTCAAGGAATCGTGTTTTTCCACGATCCTGTGAAGAGAATCGTGTTTTCACGATTATGTGAAGAGAATCGTGGTTTTCACGATTCTGAGATGAGAATCGTGATTTCCCAGGATCCTGTGAAGAGAATCATGATTTTCACGATTCTATGGTGAGAATCGTGTTTTTCACGATTCTGTGAAGGGAATCGTGATTTTCACGATTTTGTGGTGAGAATCGTGTTTTTCACGATTCTGTGAAAGGAATCGTGATTGTCACAATTCTGTGGTGAGAATCGTGTTTTTCACGATTCTGTGAAAGGAATCGTGATTGTCACGATTCTGTGGTCAGAATCGTGTTTTTCACGATTCTGTGAAGAGAATCGTGATTTTCACGATTCTGAGATGAGAATCGTGATTTTCACGATTTTGTTCCCAGACAATCGTGATTGCTCACAATCATTAAAAACACGATTCTCTTATGAAAATCGTGCTCTGGGAATCGCGATTTTGTGCTTTGATTCAGAGGATCACGATTTTGTGTTTGACTACAGAATCACGATCCTGTTCAGTTTTTGGAAAAAATTTTAAGGTATTGATTTTCAAATTTTTGTTTCTACAATAGAATCGCCTTAATTATTTTTTAACATGCAATGAAAGAGTTTACTCAAATTTATTATTTTTTCCACAGAAAACTCAAAAATCAGAACATCGCGATTCCATATTTTTGGCTATTTTGTGCTTTTTTGTGCTTTAATCATCATGTAAGTTTAAAGAAGTACAAAAAATTGTATTGAGGACTCCTTACCTTGCTTCTCCCCCGGCAACGGTGCCAAAAAATGTTTGTTGTTAACCTTTGGAGTTGTCCTCTTCAATCATTTAGCATAAAGAATCAACAATACATCTTATTTTTGTCAATCTTGGAAGTATACAAGAGACCACAGCCCCTTCTATATGATAGAATCCAAGAAATAAGAGAAAACTGGCTGGATTTCTGAGAATAATGAAAATGAAGAGGAATTTCTAGGGTTTGGATTATCTTGAGCAATACTCCACCATTTTCAATAATCTTGGTGTCTAAAACATGTTATTTTCTCAGCAGAATACAATCATAAAGTCAAAACTCAAAAATGATATCTGTAACCTTCAGACGAGACAATCGAGATTCTGTGAAAACAGACGATTTTCATCTCCAGCACCATTATTCATCAATTTCTCACTCAACATATCAGCAATCAACTCTCTTCATACACATTTATCAAAAATACATATAGAAGCTTACAAATCTCCATGGATACACATAGAATAGACTCAACAAATCAAAGAGATCACACAAAAGGAAGAAACATGATTTTTTGTAGGAAACTTCTCTCTTCACTTGGATAGCATCAAATACAAATAACCAACCCTCTCGAAATAGAGGAAATTGTCTTTTATACATTTTCAAGTGTCCCTTTTCACACTTGAATTTTGGTCCTTTCCTCTTCTAATCTAAAAATATGCTATCTAGGAGTTTCCAAAAATTCTAGAAAAAATACATATAATTCTACTCTACATAAGGAAGACTCTTCCTTACTTTTACATCATTTTCCATAAATATTTTTACAAGTTTTTGGCATTTTACAATTATTTTTCATAAAAAATACTTCAAGAAAACACTTCTTCTAACAGATGGTGCCGTGCTCATGTCATATGCTAGATCTTGGTTGCCATGCTCGAAACCCGGGGTGTTCACATGTGGTGCCTTGATGTGACGGAAGAATTTGAATACCATTTGCATCATGTCAAAGATTTTGATAGTCATATGCACTACTACATCGTCCATATGTTTTAAGCGAGGGAGCCAGTGACGAATCATTGCCATCATGTAGCCTACTGTGGGTGGTCTTGTAGGTGGAGTGAAGTACGGGTAATTGAGCAAATCCTGACATTGCTTGTTGTTATGTACTTTAATGGAAAATGCCTTCCAGGAACGGCAATGTGGCATGGGTCCCCAACATGGGTTGTACTTTAGGTGGAGCGGTGCCTTGGCCCAAGTGCTCACCATCTCGGGATATGCCTGTAATAAATCTTTCCACCAATCTGGTTGATAGATTTCTCCTCGTTGTGCATCTAGTGGCAAATCATCAGGCTCAAATTGGGTCGCGTGAGAGGGTTTTTTGCCTGTTTCATTTTTTATGGCCAGCTGATATTCCACCATTAACATAAAATAAGGCTTGTATTGTAGCTCATGCCCAGATATTTTTCTGCAGGGGGCCAAATGAGCAAAGTATGGGGACTGTAAAATGCGTTCTTTAATCATTGCCATTGCATGTAACTGAGCTTCTACACGTGCTGAGTGGCTTCGTCCAAGTTCTTTAATCGTCTTCATCCATGAGGGAGTTGGAAGTTTGAAAGTCGTCTGGCCTTCGGCCGTGACTCGTCCACCCGGGATGGGTTGGGGTTCATATGCTTCTTCAAAAGTTTCCTCCACCGGAATAGTCACTATTTCTTCCTCTGCTGGTAGTTTCGGTGGGGAGTTTGGCCTACGGGGTGCTTCGTATATCGCTATTTGTGATTGAAGAGTTGATACCTGGGCCCGTAAAGCGTTGAGTTTCTCTAGGATCTGAGGAGAAGGGTTCGCAGGAGCTGGTAGTCCTTGCTATACAGGTGCTCTTAATTGGAGCAATTTATGATCTTCTTTCAGCTTCTGATATTCCTCGTTCATGCTGTCATACTCATCTAACAATTTGACATGATCATCTAGTAACATTTTCATAGATTCTGAAGGAACAGCTTTAAAGCGATTGGGGCTCAATGGTTGGTCTAGTTGATCTAGAGCAGCTTCCAAATTCTCTCTATTATGTTCCTGTAGACGTTGATTTTCTTCTTTAGCTACTACAAAGTGGCATCTGAGCAGTCCCATGTTCCTAGTAAGTGTTGCATTGCAAATAGTCTGCACCCTTAACAAGTTGTCTATGTCAGTGATGGCCTCATTTGTCTTTTCTTCACTTTCTAGTTCAAGTTTATGATATGCCTTTCGTAGCTCTTGGTGTTTAGTGAGGCATTCTCAATAGATAGTGAATTGAGCTGCGACTGTAAATCATTCATTGTATGCTGCAGCGTCCGGTAATTATTACCAAGAGATGCAAACTCATCTCTTACTTGAGTCATGCAGGTGAACATCTGACAAAATGCGGTGTCTATAGTGGGTGATAATATTAATGGTGTGCCTAATGAAGATGCGGTGGGTGTGGGTGTTGATGCAAGGGGTAAGGGAAATGGGGAGTGGGTGTAAATATAGGATTTACAAAAGTGGCAGAATAATTTACAGAGGGCTTCTCTCGGAGTGCTTGGTGGAGAGGAAAAAGAAGAAATGCGGTGGGTCGGGGAGGTGAGACGGGGGAAAAGGTCAATGGAGGTGGGAAGGGAAATAAGGGTCTTGGAGGTGTGGGGAAGGATGGGAAGGATGGATGGAGAAAAGGACTGGATAGAAAGGTGGATGTCCGAGGAGGAAAACCAGGTTGAGTGGGTGTGGACAGGGTGGGAGGAATGGAGGTGAGGAAGGCTTTTGATACTTCACCGTAGAAGGAGGTGGATGTTCTGGGAGAAGGAGGGTGTATGGGGGAGACTGGATGGATGGGAGGTGAGAGAGGAGCGGTTGGGGTGGTGGGTACGTCGGTCACAGCGGTGGTATGTACAGTAGTACTATGGGGTGGGGAGTCAACAAGGATAGTTTCTTCGGCCACAGATCGTTTAGGAATTAGGCATGCTTCCCTGGCCTATTGGGATGACTGAGCACCTGTCGGTACACGAATGTATTCACCAGGTTTTGATAATAGTCGTACTCATCGGGGGTCAAACTACGAAAGGGGTTTTCTCTGCAAATATCTTAATGCTTTGTTAGATCCCACTGATTTAACAAGTTCCCTGAAACCTTTGATGTATACTTCTTCGAAACCACCTGAGACACATTCTTGTTCTATGAGTGCTTGGCTTTCCTCCTCAGTTAACTTCTTACGCGCCCAAACCTTTTCCATGGTGCGATATAACTTTTTGATTGCCAAGGTGTATGCTGCTGCTTCAAATGTTTCGTCTTCATGCGTGCCAGTCTCACCTTGGGTGTCGGTTTGCTGTCCTTGTTCATCTGTCTGCACATTTTCTTGGGAGTCATGAGTGCCCTGGCTGACTTCATCATCGCCCTCGTCATCATCTGTTTCGGTTCTTTCTTCTTCTGAGCTGGATACTACTTGTCCTTGTGGTTGATCCGAGGGAGTGGCTGGGTAGCTTGGACGTTCATATTCTTGAGAAAAGAGTTGTCCTTTGAAAAACTGAAATTCACTTGAAAACACATCCTACATTTAGAAATCGAATGTTGTGTCCATTGGTTCTGCTTCCAAGTTGGGTATCAGAAAAGAAAATGCTTCCGCACCAATAGTGGTGGGAACTTCTGCTGCAGTGGTGGTAGGTTCTTGAACTGATGTTGGTTGTGAGGTAATTGCACTAGTAGTGCCTTCTATAATGATAGGTTGTGATAATCGTATGCGAATAGGTTGTACATTTACAGGGGCTTCCGTCGGAGACTGTTCTGGAGAGGGTTGCGGTGACGTTGATTCTGGAACTTGTAAGCATGGAATTGTGCCTCTCATGCGCTTTCCTGCTCGTCCTTTGCTAGCCTTCCTAGATTTCTTTGTTGTCCCCTTGAATGCTTTCAACTCCTCACTTGTCATTGCATGCTCGATTGGCAAGTCATATGCCAAACACATATATACAATTCTCGTAAGAGCGCAGCATCCTTGGATTACCTTTTTCCTTTCTCATCTATGTTGTACTAAGTACAACTGATCAATTATCCAGCTTGCCAGATCACCTGTGTGGGGTCCAATACAAGACAAATATAGTCCAAACCAGATGCACTTGTGGGGCATGGTGAATCGATCCTGAGCGGGGAATGCGAAATGTTGCATACATATCCTTAAGGGTTTAGAAAGCTCAGGTGTGATCGCTGAAATATCTTCCCACTTGATGACATCTCCACGTTTTATTGGCTCTGGAATCAGCCTTTCTCGCTCTGTTGGACTGTGCGTTCCATGTATCTTGATTGCTGCTCTAATCAAATCTTTTGTCAAATAAAACCTTTTGAATGGGGGGTCATTCACCAAGGACAGCAAAATGAATGTGCATGGTAGATCCTTGTTCTCAGAAGCTCTCAAAGTGGTTACTAGATAGTAGCATCGGTAAAAATCTGGTTTAGGCAACGGATCACTGAAATATTCTGTGAAGCTTGCTCTTGCCTAAACATGCTTTAAGTCTTCTGTGTTCTGTAATGCTTCAAACTCTCTTGAGAAAAACTGTTACTTCCCCCACGTATGGGTATCAAAAGTCAAATTGGCCTCAAAAAGGAAATCTACATCTGCCAATGGGCCTGCTAAACCTTGGAACCAATGAGAGTTGCGATGAATTATTTCAGTATATCCCCTAGGAGGATAGTCAATTGGCATAGGTCCTGGAAATCCCTCAAATTCTCGTGGTTGAGCCGTAGGATGTGGTTCAGCTAGCAATTCACCAATATTTGCCATTGGTACACTACGGCCAGCTTTAGATGGTCCTTCTGCCTGCATGATGAATGATGTGAATGTGTAGCAGATCTGCTACAAAAGATTAACACATTAGTATGGAAATTAATAATGATCCCATTAAAGTGAGACCGCAATCCCTTTCCATAACCAATGTGTAACCGGTGTAGCCGAGTGTTGTGATGTGGTCAATGGAATGATTGTTGCAAAACTAATGCACGTCTCTAGACACCTACATGCTTCAGATGATGCATACATTTCTTGATGAGATGTTATTACAAGTGATGTTGGGTTATAGTGTGTGGATTTGTACAGGTTCAGTCGTGAATGAGTTATTACAAGGGTAGTGTTTAGTCGAGATGGGAGTAATGTTAGAGAAGGGGGTCGGAGAAGGCGTCTGGATACGTTTCGGTATCCACTTCCTAAGAGTTCCTGAGCGGGTGATACGTTTCTGCTGAGGGACAAAAGGTAATATCGGATGTGGTGGTATTGAGGGGTGAAGAGATTTTTGAGGGGTATATATTACATGGCTTGAGGATTGAGCTATAATACATTGTTTGGGTACCCAAATCTGCGTGGGTGTGGGTCGATTGATAAGGTACTTCTTAGTGATCCAAATCTGTCGAATGTTCGTACTCGTAGAAGAAGGTCGAGTAGACATGGGATACGGCCTCTGATTTTTCTTTAGCTTCTTCTTATCCTTGTCTACATGGGTGAAATTTGTCAGTGGTTTCTATCCTTTTGGCACCCATATTTGTCTCGTGCCGCTTGCTTTGTGATACTGATACTGCTTTCCTTCTTGTGTCGTCTGAGATGGTCGTCGATCTGGGTTCCTCTGTTGTGGATGACTCTTTTGTGGTTGAGGTTGAGAGGTTGGATAGACACACTGCTTTGGAAAAGAAGGGAGGTCCAACACTTGCGAAATCTGCCCATTAGGAAGTGCTCCATTTTGTACTATTAATCTAGGCCAGTCCGCAATAAGTGTGGAAGGATGGGCACTGCAGGGTGTTTTGCTCATGTGGCTACTGATGCAGTCCACCTCACTGCTAACTGTCCCCATTTTTCCGCTGCTGGAAGACTAGGAGAAAATCTGTTGATGTCCTTTTGTCTGGCCCCTATCCATCGGCAAGCTCTCATGGGTTGACTTTGGAAGGTTCATGCTTAGCCAAGGGATTGGGCCAAATATCTTTCGATCCTCCGTTGCAAGCGTTTCATAGGGTCTGGGGTTACATACTTCAGGCAGAGTGTTGTTAGGGAAGTCAAGTGGTATCACTCGTTGTTGATCTAAGGTTCCAATTTGCAAGGAGCCTTGTCTAAGATTTAAGTCCACTGAGTGATCGTATAGCCAATCTTGGCCAAGGATTAGGGGTTCTATCAGGTCCTCATCATGGCACACTAGTAGCTTCGTTGTCATGGTTACTTCGTTTATGAGGATAGGAAGGTCCACCTCACCCATGCAAGGGGTTTCCATGCCTCCTAGCCCTATGAGGTATGCCTCAATTGGCCGCATTTCTATTCGTGAGTCCTTATAGTGGGACCATCTAATCACACTAGTCGCAACACCTGAGTCAATTAAAGCCCTGAGCTCTTGGCAAGGGTTGTCGTGCTCTAGCGTGATTGTAATGAATGGTCTCCTGTCCAATATGCAAGGATGAGTACTTGACTTTACTTGAAACATGGCCATGGGATATCTGGGTGTTGTTTCGAGATGGTTATAATGTTCTCTCCCTAGTCCTTGTCTTCTTGACTTCATGTGCTTAATGCGTTCTATAGCTTCTGCCTGAGCTTCAACATGTATTCTATTTTCTTCCTTCTTATGCTTCTTTGCCAACATGAGTCTTCTAAGCATATCCTCAGTAAGAGGTTCTTGATAAAGCTTGACTCTACAGCCACTAATGTAATTAGGCATTATGTCTCCTTCTAAGGTGGCTAATTGTACCTCTCCACTTATCGAGAGTCTGTTAATGATCATAGGTCCATAACCTCGCTTTTCTAAATTTTGTGCATGTTGTTTTAGCGTATACACTAGGACAAAATCTCCTTCTTTTAATCCTTTATCTTTCACATGTGCATCAAAATAGGCTTTCTGTCGCTTCTTTGCTGCATATATACCTTCTGTTGCTTTCGGCCTAGTTTCTCCTAATCGTTCCAAGTCCATTATTCGTCCTGATAAATCATGGCTAGTCCACTGATGTTCTTGTGCAACCTTAAGGGTCGGTATCAAGAAGTCCAAAGGAAGCACAGCATTCTGACCAAAAACCATCTGAAAGGGAGTTGCATTGAGTACGGTCTTGTAGGCCACTCGATATGCCCAAACAGTGTGATGTAACTGTTTGTCCCAATCTGAACGTTTGTTGTTCACGAGTTTCATCAGTACGTTACAAAGGATCTTGTTAGTGCTTTCTGCCTGACCATTGGCCTGAGGATGATATGGTGCGGATTTCTTGTGAATCACCATAAAATCGTGTAACAAATATTCAATGACTTGGCTCGATCGCTCACTAACTCTATAGGCAATCCATATCTCATAAAGACATTTTCAAATAAGAATTTTGCACTCGTGTGTGCATCATTCTTTTTTGTGGCTTTTGCCTCTACCCATTTGGTAAGATAATCCGTGGCAACAATAATGTATTCAGCATGTGTACCTTTTGCAGGGGGGTTAATGGGTCCTACAAAGTCTATACCCCACTTAGAAAATGCACGTCCTCCCATCATGGGTTTCAATGGCATTTCATCTCTGCGAGTAGGAAATTGAGTTCTTTGGCACACATCACATCTCTTAACATAGGTATCTGCATCCATGTGAAGAGTGGGCCACCATAATCGTGCAAAGAGGATTGCTTTGATTATCCTATCCAGTCCAAAATGACCTCCTGCAACACCTTGGTGTGCAGTCTCTAGTATGCTCAAATAATCGTTCTCATGAACACATTGTCTTAAGTATCCATCTCGTCCTCGCTTTTATAGATTGTCGCTGATAAGTGAATAGTCTTGAGCTTCCTGCTCTAGACTTCGTTGTCGTGCTAAGGTCATTCCTTGAGGGAATGTTTTCGTCCTCAAGTATGTCACTAAAGATTCACTCCATTCTGGTGTGAGAGACACGTGATATAATGTAGCATGTTCTGCTGGTGGTCTTTCACAACAAACAGGGCATTCTTTACACAACTTGTAGACATCTGCTTCTATAGAAGGCCAATATACTCCTATTCTATGCAGAGTCTGCAACATACGATGTTTTGAATGATGTTCCCTTAATGCACCTACATGTGCTAATTGCAACCAATTTGCATGTTCTGATTCATCTACACAACAAGCAAGAATTTTTTATTATCTTGTTTATATATAATTCTTGCTATTATTTGATATCTTTGAGACTTTGTAATCTCTCCTTCCTTGATCCTTATTCTAGGATTCTTGGGTCCATATGTTAGAATAGGGATAATAGGCTCAGCCCATTCTGGTGCTATCTCAAGGTTAAACAAATATGCATCGGGTAATTCATCCGCTATCCCTTGAGGAGCTTCTCCTGAGGTTAGTCTCGAGAGGTGGTCAGCTCTGAGATGTGTCTTCCCTTTCCTGACTACTACTTCAAAATCATACTCCATAAGTAATAGAAACCAATGTATTAATCATCATGTGTTACATGGCTTATTGACTAAGTACAATAATGCTTGATGATCTGTAAAGAATTTGAACTTATTTTCCAACAAATAATGCCTAAATTTCTTTACTGCGTAGATCATTCCTAATCCTTCGTGTTCCGTTGTGGTGTAATTTCTTTCTGCTGCGTTCAACTGTTTGCTCGCGTAAGCTATGGGGAGATCTATATTCCCTTCATTCATGGGTTGTGCCAACACACATCCTATTGCATAGTTGGATGCATCCACATGTACATGGAATGGCTTGCTCCAATGCGGGGTTGTCAATATAGGTGCTAAGCACAAACGTCTTTTAAGTTCATTGAATGAATTCTCACACTCATCTGTCCACTCAAACTTAGTCAAAAGAGAGTACAGAGGCTTGGCGATGATTGCATACATGTGTATGAATCGTCTGTAATAACCACAATGACCCATAAATGCCTGTACCTCTTTTACATTATTTGGCCTAGGTAGATCTGCAATTATCTTTACTTTTTCTTCATCTGTTGAAATTCCATTCTTTGACACAATGTGTCCTAGAATTTTGCCTTGTCTGACCATGAAAACACATTTTTCTAGGTTCAAACAAACTTGATATTCTTGACATTTGTCAAATACTTGTCTTAACTCTGGAATATGAGTCTGCCTTACATTCGAATGAGCACATATGTCGTTGACATAAACTTCCAAATTCTTGCGTAAGAATTCCCTAAAAACATGACACATGAGTCGCTGGAAGGTGGCGGGTGCATTTGTCAAGCCAAATGGCATCACACGAAATGCAAATATGCCCCATTCTGTGGCAAAAGTTGTCTTGTGTTGATCTTCTGGAGCAATGGCTACTTGATCATAGCCTGAGAATCCATCAAGAAAGTTGTAAACTTCCTTACCTGCAACTCTTTCCAATAAGTGTTCTGTGATAGGAACAGGATACCTGTCTCTAAGCGTGGTGGCATTAACTTTTTTAAGGTTAATACACACACGCAATTTTCCGTTCTTCTTGGGCACCACCAAAATGGGAGATACCCATTCGGTATGCTCAATTTTGTAAATGAATCGTGCTTCTATCAAACGATCTATTTCTTCTTTAATCTTCGTAGAGTAGTTATCATTGTATGTGTATTGTTTCTGTTTCGTAGGTTTTGCATCTGGAGTCATAGGGATTCTATGAGAACATATATCCGGGTCTACTCCTTTCAGGTCTTTGTAACTCCAAGCGAACACATCTCTATATTCTCGCAATAGGGCAACTAACTCTTCTTCTTCTTCATTCGTCAAATCATGCCCTATGTATGTACATTTTTCTTCTTCTCCTTCTATGGCCACTATGATTTTTTTGGTTTTCTCTCGATTATCATATACTTCTCCAACGTCAGCTTTTCTGTTAGGCATTCGTACCATGATTCGTCTATCTTCTATTTCATATTTCTTGAACTTCTCGGAACCTCAAACAAGGATTCTTCTTCTTCTAACATGGTTTCTTTCTTCTTTCTTTTCTTGCCTTCACTCTTGGTGGTCACCCGTGTGGCTATTCCTTGTTCAGAGATAATATGTCCGAGTAGTTTGCCACAAGAGACTGCAAAAACAGATTTTGTCGGATTCAAGCATAATCGGTATTCGTAGCATTTTTTCAAAGTAGCACCGTAAATGATACACGTGCACCGCAGTCTTGCCAAATATGGAAAAATCATCCAAGTATACTTGCATAAAAGTAGTCAAGTAGGGTGAAAAGACTTCCCACAGACGGCGCCAGTGTTAAAAAGGACTTTGGTCAAGTCGTTTTTAATCTCTTTTCGGGTTCTTGGGGATGGTAGGGGTCTGACAATGCAGAGGCCCTTTATCTGATTTCCTAACTTAACTATCCAATTTAGCGGTACGGTACTTCCCAGTAATAACGTTCATTACACAGTTACTACTCTTTTTTCGATTATAGTTTTTTCTTACACAGTAATTTATTGAGCGAGTTAACTATCACCACGTTGCACAGACTTATCAAGAGGAATGTAACATTATTGTGTTAATATTGAAAACGACAATGCAACGAACCGAATGGAATACTCAGGAATTCTGCAACATCGATACACAATCTTCTCCACACGCTTGCACAGACAAACAGTCTGGCGAACTCGCCGCTGTACTGCCGGAGAACACCGTAATACCCTTTCATTAATGGATAAAAGATTACAACTTTTCGTCACACCCTTTCGGTGCATGCAACTATGGAAATTAAAATTACATTATTCCCATCCGGTGGCCCAACATAAGCCTACCACATTAATGGGTGTAACCTTGGGTGCACTAGAGGGGTTCCTTGGACAATCTCTAGGGAGATGCTCTTTGCCACATTCAAGACAAAAGGCTTGTATTGTGATGTTCTGTCCTTGTCCCAGAGTTGGTGAGTGGGGACATTCACGAATGAAATGGTCACCCTAACATCTAAAACATGGTCCTCTAGGGGCTTGTGGTCTTACTTGTCTCAACTGGGGCCTGGGGTTGGGATTCGTATACATGACATTCGAGTAATCTGGCTCCCAATTTTGTTCCCTAGGTGGTGCCTGATATTGATATGAGTAAATCTCACTATGTTCAGGTGACTCTGTGTAATAAGCATGTGGACTACCTTCATGAGAGTAGTCTGAACTATGAGCATGAGAGTCATTCTCTGATATCAGTGGGGTCACTGGCACCAATGCTCTATATAGGTTCTCTTTTGCCACTGCATACTTAACTGGAATTACATTGACAGGCGCTAGTGGTTGGTTTCCTAGGACTGGTTGTGGCCTATATGGTGCCTAATATTGTTGTTGTGGTCTATAATATGGCTGTTGGTGTTGGTTCTGATACCTACCTTGTTGATAAGGTTGTTGATAATTCTGCCTAGCAGCCTGTCTATTGTATGGACAATCTTGAGCCATGTGGTTTGTGTATTTTCTCTCAATAGTGCAGTATGGATCATTGCTTTCTCTCATGTTCTGGTTGCGCAATGGGCACACATTAGCCATGTGGTCACCTCCGCAAGTATAACACCGATTCAATGAGGTGACTTTTGGTATTTGTGGATTTTGCACTCCTAGCTTCTTGGAAACTTGCTCTGCTATCTCATGCAGCTGAGTGGAGGCTCTGGAGGTATGACTAGTAGAACTGTCAGATTCTTTATAGAGTTTGAATAGTCCTAACTCCTCACCCAAGTTGTCTTCTATGTCAATGCAGGTCCGCACACACTCTTCTATGCTTCTAGGCTCCTTCAAGTACACATATGATCTTAACTTTGTGCTCAGTAAGCCATCTAAGAAGTCGCACTGTTTCTTGGGCTGTCTGCTTGAAGCTGTGGATCAAAGATGATGTGTTATGCCTTATACCACTCTTGGAAAATTCTACAATGAATTCGTCTAGCAGTTGACCTATATCGCGATAGTTGCGACTACTCAGTGGTTGAAACCAAGCTAAGGCAGTGCCCTTGAGAGTCAAACCAAATGCCTCATACTGGGTGAACAAATCCTCAACCTATTCAACTCTTAACACTTGTTTGAACTCCGCCACATGATCATAAGGATCTCCTGTCCCGTCAAAATAATTCTTCATTGCCTTGATGACTTGAGTGGGTCTAAGGGTTCTTGGGTGCTCTCAAGGTCTAGGCAATGGAAAATCTTGCTCATCTCTTTGTTGTCTATCTGCTTGATGTCTCTCTCTTTCAGGTCTTTCACCCTCATGTCCTAATCTATTTCTGCCAAAAGTGTGTGTAAAACTAACCTCAGGACTCTCTCTGGCTCTTTCCCTCTGGTTTTCATGAGCCTTGGTAGGTTGGTGAAAGACCTCTCTCTAGGCAATGGAAAATCTTGCTCATCTCTTTGTTGTCTATCTGCTTGATGTCTCTCTCTTTCAGGTCTTTCACCCTCATGTCCTAATCTATTTCTGCCAACAGTGTGTGTAAAACTAACCTCAGGCCTCTCTCTGGCTCTATCTGGTAAGTTGGTGACCACATACATGGTTCCTTCCTTATCAATGTATGAACCCCCTTCGAACTTGACTACCGGGTATTCCAGTCCAAAGGATTGATCTCGATTTTTGAGTTGTACCACTGATCGCCTCAAGCCATCCTCACAGATGCGAGCACCTAATCGGTTGGTCGGAATATATTCCAATTGTATCTTATAGGGACCTTCTGGTGTTTGTAGATAGGTAGTTCCTGAGCCACCTACATGTTTCCATGCTAAAAGACATTTCTGAGTCACTTGTGTTAGAGCTTAGTATGTAAGGATAACCACTTAGTTGTTGTGCCCAAGACTTAGCTGTATGGTTGACACTAGACTGAGAAGATCTAATGCTTTGTCTATCCTTGCGTAGGTGTGTTGGCAGTAGCCTTGGTACACCAGGACGTACAAGACATGAAAGTCAAAGAAGGGAGTCAGAGCGAAGGGACAGCACAAGCAAACAGGGCAGTCAAAGAAGATCTGGCAAGTAGGCCAATATTTTTTCAAGACATTAATGCAAATCAAAGAGATGGACATGCAGGGAGGAAGAGCAAGTAGGGAGCTCGAAGATATGTATGGTAGATCACTAGAAGAAATCCCTACAACAACAGTGATTTTTATCACTAACAATCATTGTAAATATCATTTCACCTTTTTGTAGCTCCATTTTGTGCAAGCCAAGGAGTCCTTGAGCTTGAGGAGCCTTAGAAGTAGTTGCGTACCAATTTTCATATTTTTTAGATCTCGTTTGAGCCCCCAAATAAGCCCTGGAACCTAATTTTTAACTAGGCCGGACACTAGGTCTGGACAGGACCAAGAGCTAGTCAAAAACTATAAAAAGGGCTAGAGAGCTCATTTTGGGGGTTAGATTGTAATTGAAACGAACTTGTAAAAGCATTTTGAAAGTAATCTAAAAGCTCCATTGATCCTCACTCTTTGTCTTGCCGTGTGTGCGCGTGTGTGTGTATGTGTGTGCATGCTAGTGTGCTTCTCACTCACGCACTTGGGCCGCCACTTGCTCGAGGTCTTCATACCATCCTCACGTCTTCCCGGATTGACATTAAAGGAGGTGCTACTCATCATTGAGCTACACCAAATTTTGGCGCCGTTGCCGGGGATCGAGCTTTGAGGACGAGCGTGTGATGGTAAGACGTAGAGTTGACGCGTTGGAGTTGTAGGTATTTTCTTCATGCTCATCGATTTTCTTTTACTTTCTTCGCTATCATCATCACCATCATCATCATCACCATCTCCCACGTCCATCTCCATCATCGCGAAAATTTCAGTTTTTTGACTATATCCCCATCTCCACCTCATTTCCCTCATTTCACTTGTGAGAGAGAGCGAGAGAGCGAATTTGCATGTGCTATTTTTTGCATGTTTTGTGAGCATTCTGCAGGTACAGGCCGCATCATCATCCCCAGCACCCTGCGCAGGTACGGAAATCTGAGTAACTGTCTGTGTGTCGCCGAGCTCTGTCAATCGCGACCGACTGAAAAATTGCTCTAATTGCTAAACAAAGTGCATATCCATGACCTACAGGCCTAGAGCTTCCCAAAAATGTGTTTAGTTTTTTGAAATTCCACAGATTTCTGTCAATCGCGATCGCTCTGTCAATCGCGATCGACAGACCACGACGGACAGACCTGTCAATCGCGATCGACACGTCAATCGCGACCGACAGCCCACGACGGCTCTGTCAATCGCGACCGACAGAGTCAACGACCGATTGACCACGACCGACTGACCATACGCGTGACACGTGTCAATCGCGATCGACTCATCAATCGCGACCGACACAGTCAACGACGGTTTGACCACGATCGACAGACCCTCGCGACCGACCTGTCAATCGCGATCGACTCATCAATCGCGACCGACAGAGTCAACGACACTTTGACCACGATTGATTGACTTTTCGGCCACGTGTCAATCGCGACTGACCAGTCAATCGCGACTGACAGCCACGACGGACCTGTCAATCGCGATCGACACGTCGATCGCGACTGACCTGTCAATCGCGACCGACAGACTTTGCGAACGCGTTAGAAGGGCAAATTAGGTCAAATTTTCAAGGCAAAATTATTGGTCTAAATTTTGATTGAGTGTGGGACAACACTAGGGTGTAGTATTGCATCGCGAGGCCGTGCCACAAGCTACTCGAGTATTCCTGTTTGACTGTGAGCTTATATTGAATTCTGATTTAACTCCCTAAACCCTGAACAGTCCTAACTTTTTCATATGAAATCCAATTTTTGAGCTCTTGGGCTTGTTGGAAAGCTCGTGGCATATACTACACGCCCTCAACTGTTTTTTATAAAGATAATGCGTTGATTTTCAGAGAGGGTATTTTGAAGTTGAGCATACCCAGGGGGATCAAAGTCAGGGGTCTTTAGAATTATTTTCCTAAAAGTCACAATGCAGATGTGTGTTTGTGTCACATGAATGAAAGTGGTTGGTTTTGTCCTTTGAATATAAGCATTGAGCTAACCGTGGGACTTTTATAGGTCCATTGAGAGCAACTGAGAGCGTACAAAGCAAGGTTTCTTTGCAAGCTTGAGAACCGGGTTCTTGAGCACCATAAAGCAAGGGATCAACAAGTAAGGTTGGAATATTCTCAACTCCCTCTGTCATTTCCTAGCTCAAGCTAAGAACGAGTAGAGATAGGAGTAAGTCAGGGCGACGATAGGCAGTTATCAAGTTGAAGACTACCTAAAAACTCAAGTTCAAGTTAAAAACATAATCTCTGTACTATCGATAACCTAAAGGAAAAGAACCTAATGTGGAATGATCAAACTAAAATACGAAGAACATTCAAGTGTTCCTGACGACGTGATATCAGACAAGACCATAAACACAATAATTAACTAAAAAGAATCAAGTAACTGATACCAATTGATCGGCAACGAGGTTGTACTCTGGGCAAAAATTTGGGCTAATCAGTTAGGCATATGAACCTTAGATCAGGACGACACCTAGCAAGAGAGAGACAAAGCCTTAGGTCTTCAGAGGCTAGTGTCAATCACACTGCAAGGTCTTGGGCCCAGCAATTGAGCCACCACTCATACTACCCTAGCTCTGAGACCAGTGAGTCAGAAATGTCTCAAGGCATTGACAGGCCTACGGGAAGTTCAGGAGTACCTTATTTGTACAGGGTAGAAGGCCCTTACAAAACACAGCTGGAATATCTTAGGACCAACCGACTAGGTGCTAGCATCTATGAGGATGGCCTAGGAAGATCCGTGGTCCAGATTAAAAACCCTGACCAATCCATAGGACTAGAGCACCCAGCTGTCAAGTTTGAAAACGATGCATACCTGGACAAGGAAGGAACCATATACGTGGTCACCAGTCATCCAGATAGGATAGATGAATTTGGAAATGTAATTTCAGAAGCGGACTTAGGTGACTTGGAACAAGGGAACATGGATGCGGAACCTAGAACCCCTCGAGGTAAATCAGTTCTCACTAGGATTATCACGCCTGAATGGGTTCCCCAAGACAACAAGAGCATAGAGTTGCTCCTCAATCGAGAAACTGATGAAGCCTTTTGGAGGTATAAGTCTAATCAGCCAACAGACATAGGAAATATCATGATCTATGAGTTTAAGGATCCGGATAGCCCAGGCAGAGTGACCTATTTAGATCATGCTTCAGAACGGATCTTTGTGGTGACAGAAAATGATAGGCATGCCTACACTTGGAAGGGTGAATTTATTTTCCCCCAACCAAGATCAAATGTATCCTATGGTCACCCTGGGGCTGGAACTTCCCAAGCTCATGGTACGCAAAGAGATAGAAGTAGGGATAAACCAGAAGTAAGTTTCGCCAACCCCGTGGGCAGAGAAAGAACGAGAACAGAGACGAACAGGGTAGAACCTGAGATGCATAGAGCCCACAGGAACCAAAGAAATGTAGATGGATTCCCTCTGCCGAGGCCTAGAGAGCACACAAGAACTTTGAGACCGACCCAGCTGGTTAAGTCCATGAAGAATTACTTTGATGGCACAGGAGATCCCTATGATCATGTGGCGGAGTTCAAGCAAGTCTTGAGGGCTGAACAAGTGGAGGATCTATTCACGCAGTACAATGCCTTCGGTCTAACCCTTAGGAACACAGCACTTACATGGTTTCAGCCATTGGATGAGCGCCAGTTCAGATGCATAGACCAACTCCTAGAGGCATTCATTGTAGAGTTCTCTAAGAGCGGCATAAGACACAACACCTCCTCATTGATTCACAGCTTCAAACAGACCCCCCAAGAGACTGTCAGATTGGCCGGAAGAAGATTTAGACAATATCTTGAAAGGTGCCCTATTTCGGAGCTACCCACATCTGCTAAACAAGTAGCCTTATTCCTTGATGGATTGCTGAGTACGAAATTGAGATCCTATGTGTATCTGAAGGACCCTAGGACCATAGAAGAATGTGTGCGCATGTGCATTGATATTGAAGATAACCTAGGGGAAGAACTAGAGCTCTCCAAAATCTACAAAGATTCAGAAAGTGCATCTAGTCACTCTTCCACGCAGTCTACATCAATTGAGGAACTGGCCGAAAAAGTAGCTCAGAAATTAGGTGTAACTAGCAAACAAATCCCTAGGTTTGCCCCAGCGAAGAGGTGCTATACATGCGGTGGCGACCACATGGCAAATGTGTGTCCCATTATGGCTCAACCCCAAGTTAACCCTAGTAGCCAGTACTGCACCATAGAACGGAAGTACACAAACCACACTGCGCAAGATTGCCCATACAACAAGCAGGCAGTTAGGCAACCCTACCCTCAGCCCTACCAACAAGGCAGATACCAGAACCAGTACCCTCCACCACCACAATATGCTAGACCCCAACAAACCTACCAACCACAATATGAGGCCCAACAGAGACCCCAACCGGTACTAGCTCAACAGCCCCCAAACCCCGCTAACGTGATTCCAGTAAAGTATGCTGTTGCAGAAGAAAACCTGAATAGGGCCATAGTACCAGTAACCCCATTGATCTCAGAAAGTGACCCAAGGGACCATAGCTTTGATTCTACACATGTCGATAGTCCCCAGGCTTACTACATGCAGTCTCCAGAACATGGTGATTCTTACTATAGTGAGGAACCAAGTGAACCTAGTTGGGAGTCAGATTACACGAACGTCATGTATGCAAACCCCAACCCCAGGCCTCAACCTAGGCAAGTAAGACCTCCATTCCCAAGAGGACCGTGCTACAGATTCCAAGGAGATCATCTCATCCGTGATTGTCCCTTACCCCCACCTACACAACCCCAGTCAGTGACTATCCAAGGTTTTTGCCAAGATTGTGGAAAAGAGCATCTTTTACGAGAGTGCCCAAAGAACCCCAATAATGTGCCAAAAATCACGCCTATCAACGTTATTGGGTTAGTAGTAGATTCCACAGGAAGTGTCACTTCCACTGCTCCCGTACAGGTAGTCACTCAAGCTCAAGCCTTGCAGCAGAATCAAGGAGCAAACCAGGATAAGAACTCAGAGGCTAGTGAAACTGAGAGCGTGACAAAGAAAAGGACTAGAGCATGGAAAGATAGTCGGGAAAGAATGAAAAGACAATGGGCTAAAAAGATGAGTGAACTTGAGGAAAGCATAAGAGAAACCAAAGCTAGGATAACTGAAATCACCTCTCAAATCCCCTCTCACACTACCCCGCCACCACCAATCCCATCTCCATCCGACCCACCACCTTCCCCACCACGTCATACGATTCCACCACCTCCTAGGGTAGGATCAGTGTTAGCTGATCCCACTCCTGAGGACATAGACATGATGCTCAAAGCATATCAGGCCAGAATACAAGAAGGGCCAAACGTCACGGATCATGCCAAGTGCTATCCTAGAGCTGACCTAGAGATAGAAAGAACCAAACTGTGCACGAAAATGGTCGCATTGGCTCAGACTATGTTTGAAGCCAGCCGCCTTTTCAATTACTCGGGCTCAGCCAAAACGCAATTACACTTGGATGGATTCCTAGAAAAGTTAGAGAGGATAATTGCAAGATCTGACAAGGAAGAAAAAAATCAGGAGAAAGAAAAAGCAAGCAAAAACCTGAGCCATTCCCCATCGGAAGTGTATGTGGCTACTTCCACTAAACCAGACGACTTCCCCTCCTTAGAAAGAATAGAGAGGCTAATCGCACAATCAGAAAAGGAACCTACCCCTCAAAGAAAGGAAAGGGCAAGAGAACGGATAAGCCAGCCTCTTCAGGAAGCCCATGTGCCTCCTCAAGGAGCCTATCTTCCTCCCCAAAGGTCACAGGAGCCTCCCTCGAAAGCTTATGTACCTCCACAGGTAATCCACATTCCTTCCCAGAGAGCGTATGAGCCTGTTCGGAAAAGTAATAGCATAAGTAATCCTCCCCAAGAAGCTTGTGCTCCAGCTATCTATGAGAACGAGGAAAGAGCCAACGATAGAATAAGCCCTCCTTCCCAGGTAGCATATGTGCCCAATTCTACGGAGCCGGACACTTCTTCTTCTATGAATCGGTTTGCACCAGACTTCCTACGAGAGATTCAAGAAGACAAATGGGAAAACGAAAGCGAGGTCGCCCCTCCTTTTGAACTTGTGGACGATGCACACGACCAATTCCCACAAGACATCCCATCCATTTACGGGGAACATGAGAGTACTCAATCTCTCGAGAGATTGGACTTTGAGTGTAATTCCATACAAGAGCTACCCCACTTCACAGGCCCATGGGAAGCAAAGTCCACATGTATGAGAGCACCCACAGTCATGGTAAGGAACGACGACTCAGTCATACCTAGGAACACAGAGGTAGTGAAGAACACTAACGTGCACTGTAACCTCAAGTTAGAAGAGCTACTCAAGGTTAGACCTGAATTATGGAAACATGTAGCCAAACAAGTACCAGAAATAGCAAAACCTCGTTCCCGGGCAGGATCCCACAGGACAGTACCGGAAATTCCCTTGGATAAGATAGGAGATATGTGTGAAGGTGAAGAAGGGAACACCTATCTTCCCATCACCTACCAGGAGTACACCACCAAGGCGATTTTGGACTCAGGTGCAGGAGTTGCAATTGCCACTACCTCCTTATGGAAGCGTTGGGGCAAGCCAGCACTCAGGCCCACGAGAATGAAACTACAAATGGCCGATGGTCACATAGAGAGACCTCTAGGATTGCTGGAAGGAATAACTCTCACCACTTGTGGTGTCGAGTTTGAACATACCTTTGCCATATGTGACTTCAGCAAAAATCATGCCTATGAGATGATTTTGGGAAGACCATTCATGCGACAGTTGCAAGTGGTACAGGATTGGGGA
This sequence comes from Ceratopteris richardii, assembly GCA_020310875.1. NCBI lineage: Eukaryota > Viridiplantae > Streptophyta > Polypodiopsida > Polypodiales > Pteridaceae > Ceratopteris > Ceratopteris richardii. Next base: position 52,290,143 of record CM035421.1, on the reverse strand, counting down.
ACCAATTCTTTGTACCTGCAGCACTTAGGTGTTACAACCAAAGTCAATCTCAAGGATTATTCTCATAGAGATGTCCCTCCTATCCAATGGAATCCCATCCATAGAGCCAAAGATGATACAGAATCTGTGCATTCTATAGGATCAGGATCCTCCTGGATGCACGAAGACACTCACTTATGGATGTGCAAAGTAGCAGTGGAGGAAGAGAAGAGAGAAAAGGCTAGAGAAATAGGTGCAAACGAAACCCATAGACCCATTCAAGACCCAGCCTATGCACCTGTAGTTTTTCCAGACGAGGAATTTGAACCCCATGGCTGGGCAGAAATTTTAGCAACAATGGACGTAGCCATCAATGAAGAACAATGGACACCTCACTGTGATGAGGATGGCTATGATATTTCAGTCTTCTCCATAGAGCCAATCATGGGAGAGGCAGTTCTAGAAGAATGCAAACCTAGCCCTGATGCATTTGAGGATGCAAGTGACTCCGATCTAGAGTCAATCATTATGGACCCACCATTTGCATCAGATGAAGAATACTTCCATGAAATAGAATTTCAACCCCAGAGGCATGGAGAGGTTACAAATGATGTAAGATTAGCAACGCATATGACCCCAAGGGAAGAAGGAAAGAAACGAAAGAAGAAGGAAGTCACACCAGAGGAGGAAGAATCTTTGTTTGAGGTCCCAGAAAATTTTAAGAAGTATGAGATAGATGACAGGAGAGTCATGATAAGAATGCCTAAACGAGAGGCACAATCAGGAGAGGCCTATGATAACAAAGAAACCACCAAGAAAATTGTAGTTGCCCTAGAAGAAGGAGAGGAGAGATGTACGTACATAGGTCATGACCTAACAGCGGAAGAAGAGCACGAATTGATTGCCTTGCTAAGAGAATACAGAGACGTATTCGCTTGGAGTTACAAGGATTTGAAAGGGGTTGACCCTGACATATGCTCACACACCATCCCCATGACCTCAGATGCCAAACCCTCTAAGCAAAAGCCTTATACATATAACGATAACTATGCTGCTAAGATCAAGGAAGAGATAGATAGACTGGTCGAAGCTGGATTTATCTATGAAATTGAGCACACTGAATGGGTATCCCCCATCGTAGTGGTGCCCAAGAAGAATGGCAAGCTGCGTGTGTGCATTAACTTGAAAAAGGTTAATGCCGCCACTATTCGAGATAACTATCCGCTTCCCATCACTGAACATCTCTTAGAAAGAGTGGCAGGCAAGGAAGTGTACAGCTTCCTCGATGGATTTTCGGGTTACAATCAAGTAGCCATAGCTCCAGAGGATCAGCATAAGACAGCCTTTGCCACAGAATGGGGCATCTTTGCTTTTAGAGTAATGCCATTTGGGCTTACCAATGCACCAGCTACCTTCCAAAGGCTGATGTGCCACGTGTTTAAGGAGTTTCTGAGGAAGAGTTTAGAAGTCTATGTTGATGATCTCTGTGCTCATTCTAATGTTAGACAAACCCATATTCCTGAACTCAAACAAATCTTTGACAAATGTAGAGAGTACCAAGTCTGCTTGAACCCAGAAAAGTGCGTTTTTATGGTCAGGCAAGGCAAGATTCTAGGACACATAGTGTCAAAGAATGGCATATCTACCGACGAAGAAAAAGTGAGAGCCATAGCAGAGCTACCTAGGCCAAAGAATGTCAAGGAAGTACAAGCTTTCATGGGGCATTGTGGTTATTATCGACGATTTATACACATGTATGCTGTCATTGCAAAGCCCATGTACGGACTTCTGACTAACTTTGAGTGGACGGATGAATGTGAGAATTCCTTCCAGGAGCTTAAACGAAGATTATGTTCAGCACCAATCTTGACCACACCAGATTGGAATAAGCCATTCCATGTTCACGTGGATGCATCCAATTATGCTATTGGATGTGTGCTTGCACAACCTACTGGTGAAGGTAATATGGATCTTCCAATTGCCTATGCCAGTAGACAATTGAATGCGGCTGAACGGAATTATACCACTACAGAACGCGAAGGATTAGGCATGGTATATGCAGTCAAGAAATTTAGACACTATTTGCTGGCAAATAAGTTTAAATTTTTTACTGATCATCAGGCATTGTTATATCTTGTAAACAAGCCATGCAATACAGGAAGATTAGTAAGATGGTTTCTCTTGCTCATGGAATATGACTTTGAGGTTGTGGTAAGAAAGGGTAGGACTCACTTGAGAGCAGATCACCTCTCTAGGCTCACATCAGGAGAAGCCCCACAAGGAGTGTCAGATGACCTTCCTGATGCTTACTTGTTTAATTTGGAAGTGGTGCCACAGTGGGCCAAGCCAATAGTACCAGTATTGACATACGGGCCTAATCATCCAGTGGTGAACACACGGAATAGAGAGATCGTAAAAGCCCAAAAGTATCACATCATGGCCGGAAGCATGTACAAGCACACAGATCAAGGGATCTTGGCTTGTTGTGTAGAAGAGGACGAGTACGCTAAATGGTTGCAATTAGCACATGTAGGTGCGTTAGAGCAACACCATTCAAAACAACGAACCTTACAGACCTTAAAGAGATTCGGAGTGCATTGGCCAACTATGGAAGCGGATGTCCAAAAGTTGTGCAAGGAATGCCCAATCTGTTGCACTAAACCACCAGTGGAACACGCTACTCTGTATCAAGTATCCATTGTGCCAGATTGGAGTGAACCTCTAGTATCATTCTTGAGGACAAACACATTCCCTCCAGATATGACTCTAGCTAGGAAAAGGAGTTTAGAACAAGAAGCCCAGGATTATTCACTCGTTGGTGATAATCTATACAAGCGCGGTAAGGATGGTTACCTGAGACTGTGTGTCCATGAAAGTGAGTATCTTAAGATCTTAGAAACTGCTCACCAAGGTGTAGCAGGAGGACACTTTGGACCGGATCGGGTGATCAAGGCAATCCTATTTGCGGGCTTTTGGTGGCCTACCCTTCACATGGATGCACATACCTATGTGAAACGGTGTGATGTCTGTCAGAGGACTCAATATCCTATACGCAAAGATGAGATGCCACTGAAACCTATGATGGGTGGACGTGCATTCTCTAAGTGGGGAATAGACTTCGTAGGTCCTATTAATCCCCCAGCTAAGGGTTCTCATGCGGAATACATCATTGTGGCAACAGATTATCTCACCAAGTGGGTAGAGGTAAAAGCTACAACCAAGAACGATGCTCAAACAACTGCCAAATTCTTGTTTGAGAATGTATTCACAAGATATGGGCTACCCATAGAGCTTGTAAGTGATAGAGGCACTCATTTCTTGAACGAAGTGATTGAAAATCTACTCCAAGAATTCTTGGTAATACACAAGAAGTCTGCCCCTTATCACCCTCAAGCTAATGGACAAGCTGAGAGCACTAATAAGATTTTATGCAATGTACTGACGAAATTAGTGAACACTAAACGCTCTGATTGGGACAAACAGCTACACCATGCTGTTTGGGCATACCGAGTGGCCTACAAAACGGTACTCCAAGCCACTCCCTTTCAGATGGTATTTGGCCAAAATGCTGTGCTACCCTTGGACTTCCTGATCCCTACATTGAGAGTAGCACAAGAGCACGAATGGACAGGTCATGAGCTCTCCTCTAGGATCTTTGACCTTGAACGATTAGGAGAAACAAGACTGAGAGCCGCTGCAGGGATATATGCAGCCAAGAAGAGACAGAAGGCATACTTTGATGCCCACGTGAAGGATAAAGGCTTGAAAGCAGGAGATCTAGTCTTAGTCTATACACTAAAACAACACGCGAGGAAGCTAGAAAAGAGAGGATACGGACCTATGATCATCAATAGGATCTCCACGAGCGGAGCCGTACAACTGGCCACATTAGAAGGTGATGTTCTCCCAAATTATATTAGCGGTTGCAGAGTCAAGTTATATCAAGAACCCCTCACGGAGGAAATGCTCAGTCGACTCAACACTGCTAAGAAACGCAAAGAGGAAGAAAAGCGAGTGCGAGAAGAAGCTCAAGCTGAAGCTTTAGAACGCATCAGAAGGATGAAATTACGAAGGCAAGGTAGAGATCAGCCTGGAGCGAATGACTGTGCAGACCAAGGATTTCCCATAGCCATGTGTGAAGTTGCAGGAACAAGCTCGCATAGGATAATTGATAGACGTCCTTTCGTAACCTTAGATGTAGGACAAGGAAAGAGTGCAAGGACCGTAAGAGCCTTGATTGACTCAGGAGCAGCCACTAGTGCTGTTAAATTGTCTTACTGCCAAGAATTACAATTGACTGTCAATCCTGTGGAAGCATATCTTATAGGATTGGGAGGCGTGGAAACCCCTTGCATGGGCGAGGTGGAACTTCCCCTCTACATTCACGATGAGGCAATGACAGTTAAAGTACTGGTGTGTCAAGATGAGGATCTCACTGAACCTCTAGTCTTGGGTCAAGATTGGATCTATGACCAAGCAATTAACTTAAACCTAAGAAGTGGACTTCTCCAGGTTTGGGTCAATCATAGTCGAGTTACAGTAGAATTAGACAATGGAGCACTCAAGGAACTAGGAAAGGCACAGACTCCTGGTCCTTCCAGGGGTACACATGAAGATGACCATGCTGTTCTTGTTCAAAACCCTGTGTTGCAGAGGAATGATATTTGCAAAAAAGGAGTCAGGAATGCAACGGAACTCCCTTCTTTTCCAAAGGCTAGAAGGAGGCAGCAACCCAAGGTGGATCAAAGGCAGAAGAAGCAGAGTACTACCTATGTCCGAGATCAAAAGTACCTGCACAGCAGAATGGCCCAGAAAATAAACCAGGTGTGGGTGCGGAAAGGCGAACAACCGGTTGCACTACCGTCAACTACAGGGGCAAAGCCTCTTATTAGTGACCAACAACACGACGCTAATAAGAAGTCTTTCAGAAATTCTTCTGCTAAAGTAAAATCTATTTGGGTGCCCAAGAAGTCGATGAAGGCAAGCCCACAATCAAGACAAATTTGGGTGCCTAAGGCTTGCTTGATGGCACAAGTCGCTACGCTGAGGCCACAACCTAAACAGCATAACGCAGCTACGCATACTGCCAGTATTCACTCGTTCTCAACGCTCATGAACACACCAAGACCCAAGAGCGTGCATGTAATCAATTGTAAATGGGTCCCAAAAAGGCCTCGTTTTCAAACCACGACACCGAGGAAGCTCTCTAGAGATTCTCCGAAACCAAAAACAAAGCCCATTCACTGCATTTGGCAGCCTAGGGCCTGTAATAAACCCCCGACCCCAATTTGTAAATTCATGCCCACTTACTAACTGCAGTAGTCTCCTAGGACGACACAAGCACTAACTACACACACTGTCTTCATGCACTTACTAACCACTAACTCATCATCCACCTCATGTTAATGTTGTAACGGGGACAACAACGGATTTATTCTGTCCATTACGATGTTAACACTTGGTTCTATATTCTCACAGAACCAACCAGCGAACAGGGCCATGGCAGAAGCAGGTACTAGTTCTCAAGCCGGATCTGGTGCCCAGATTGTGGACATAGAAACACTTCTCCTTGAGCCACGTCTCACCGCAAGACCACAAGAGCTTCAAGCAGTGCATGTGCTCCCCATTCAGGATCCTCCTCAAGGGCACACTTCTCAAGTAGGTAAGCATGCGCATTGGTTCAGTGATGTTGCTGGACCACTGGGCGATGGGACCTATTTCTGGGAAGCAGAATTGGAGTTCAATGGCAAATGGGGTCGATACCACTTTTTCACACGCGAGTTTGAAAGCTATCAAAACGCCGAAGTCATGAGATCAGTTTGGATCAAAGCGGGTGTTGAAAGTTATTTCAGGACTCACTTACCAAAGCCGGATTTTTTACGATGCTCATATCTGATCAGTACCATCACGCCGAGCAGGGCCAAGGGAGGCGACAGCACCTTTGTGTCGCCATCACTGCTGCCGGGTAATGAGCTTAAAAGGTTCAAGTTAAACCTCAATCTGGTAAGAGAAGCATTGGGTATGTATGGCATGCACATCCCAACAGAAAAGGAAACCATGGTTCCAGGTCGAATGAAGCACAAGGAGCTTAATAAGTTGAAGGATATGGTAGCGATGACACCTACCATTGCGCTTCACCTGCGAACCATCATGCAACATTTTGCTTTCCCCGCCCAGGAACGATTCACAATGCCCCCGAAAAAATATGGTTCAGCTTGTATCTAGCAGAGACAGAAAGCCTGCCCATCAATGTGCCCCACTGGATCATAGATCAGATCCACCTAGCGCATCAAAGGTGGAACAAGAAACAGAAGAATGTGCTCCACGGGTGTTGTGCTCTGACCAGAATAATCTATAGGTGCTTGGCTTATGACGTGCCCGTTCAGCGGGCACTCGTATGGTCCCGAGTCCAAGAATTCCAGAGAAGACTATCAGCAGCAGGTCCCCCATCAAAGAAGATGAGGGGGGGAGTCCAACTACCCTGTGCCCAACCAAGGGGAGCTACCGCTACACCAGAAATCACCCCTCCCCAGACACGACGAGTTAGGCCATTCACAATCCGGCTACCAAGACCAAGCACAGAAGGGCCTAATCTGGTGTTTCCACCCATTCCATCCGATTTGGAATTTCCGCAGGGATTTACTCTTGAGGACCTCACTGATGAAGAAATTGCCCGATTAATCTATGACTCTAACCTCGAAGCTGAAGCAGCGCGAGCTCAGGAACCACAACCCCAAACAACATCGGCCCCCACCCAACCACAAGTGGTAGAAGTCGATGTAGACGAACAAGAGGCAAGAGGAGACGAAGAAGAAGCCGACGAAGAACAACATCAAGAATATGACGAACTCTCCGAGTTAGCAAGTGCCCCAGCATATTCGGCACAAATCAAGAGACTATATCGAACCATGCGACTGGTTCAGGAACAGCATCAGATGTCTCTAGAACAGGGCAAAAGACTCATGAACGACTTGCTAGCTGAGGAAGGCGTGGACGAGTTGTTCATTGAGTCCATGAACCTTCATGCCGACGCCGTAGGACTGGATGAGGCCATTCATGAGGCAGTGGCCTACATTCATAGGTTTGAGAAAAGGGTTCCCATGCGTCCCAAGAGGTCCGGGAAGCAAATTCACATCAATACATCAGCACCAGGCGAGGCAGCGCACGCAGAAGAATATCAGGAAGCACCGTTGTCACCACCATCCCCACCTCACACTACACAATTCACTCCACCATAGGACACTAGCACTACCACATCCACTACCACTACCATTGTCATGGGCATCCCACTCTTTCCGGGAATCCAATTCGGGGGAGTCACCATGCCCACCTTCACCACCCTGTTCACCGATGTCACATCCACTCCACCCACGATTCCCATCTACACCGTCACTCAAACAGTTGACACGATGGAAACATCACCTGCCACAGCACCGCTCCCTCCCCCCATTCCACCCTCATCGCCCATACCCCCTCCACCCACTTCTCCACTTACATCCACATCATTCACATCCCCCATTCCCGCCCCCATTCCCCCTGCATCTTCACCCCTCCCAGCATTATTTAATGTAAATAACATATTTTTAGCATTAAACCAATGTGTATACCAGCTCCAGAATGAGTACAAAGCTCTGGACAACCGGTATCAGCAACTGGAAACGCACCATCAGAACTTACAAAGACAGTTTCACATTCTACAAACAGAAAATGCAGAACTGAATCAACGCTACACGACGCTTGAGCAGGCTCACCAAACATTATTGGAGGCACCCCAACCATCGACAAAATCAGATGTCAAACAACTAGAAGCTTTGCTCGAGGTATACCAAGCCGATAATCTCAAAGTCCGGCGTAACCTGGCACTTCTCAGAAAACACATGGCGGCCGCCCTTGAGGAAAACAAGAGACTGCAGCAGCAAAATGAAGCAAATCTAGAAGCAGCAATGGAAGGCTCTCCACACGAAATTGATCCAGAGCAGTTTAAAGCTGTGCCCTCAGAGACAATGAAGACCATCTTGGACAGCTATGCAGATCTATTAGAAGCTCATGATGACTTGGAAGGGGAACGTGATGCGCTGCGCAATCAACTCCAAGAGCAACAGACAGCACCCAAAGTCACAGAAACGACCATGAGCTCAGAGGAAGTCAAGACATTGAAAGAGCAGGTGGCCGAATTACAGGCACGATTACTCACACACGAAAGGCAGCCCTCTCCAGTTGTCGAACCAGAACCCGAGGATTTGGTACCCATCGAGGTAGATGAGACGTATGAGGAACCATACGTTCCTATGCCAATGCCAGGTGGTGAGCAGACCGCAGAAGGAATGGATACATTAGAAATTGAAGTACCTGAGTGGCTCCAAACACTAGAGAAAACGGCATCAACTCATGAAGATCGAGTGGCAGTTCAAATCCAATCTATGGCAAAGATAGAGGACACTATTATTAAATCAGAATACTTCCGCAGCATGTCCCACCATAGATGGATAGGAACAAATGATGATCAATACGTGCCATATTGTATACTCCTGGCGGACTACAACGCAGAAATCCAACACAGATGTGGCAAACCTCCAACGTTTGCTACACAATTTGGGCCAGATGATACCCCAGAGAGCGCTAAAAAAGGATCCATTCATCAACCCACTTGGAGGATCCGACTCCTCGAAACCTACCCGGAGATGGTTCGCACCTGGACGAATATGCCTCTTTTTATTAAATATAACCCTTGTTATGTTCCTGTACTCCGCAGACGCACATGGCCAGAGTTTACCATTGCAGTCAAGAATATCAAGGGATGCGCCAAATGGTTAAACTACGTCTATCTAGCACCCCCTCAAGGGCCTCCCACCGTCAATTACATGATTTCCACTATACGGCACTGGAGCATCCGATTAAGGAATACCCCTGATGTAATGGCCCAGATGTGCATGAAAATTTTTGAGTTAATGCTCATTACATTCAGGACATTCAAGAATATCAAGGACCCACACTTCTCAGGCGTCGGATTCCTTACAGGAAACCAAGATTTAGTTTATGACATGAGCACCACTCCTTCCATAGAGGTGATATACGCTTGGCACGCCAGAATAAAATACCTCCCAGCCTGCTTTAAACAAACATTCGAAGAGATGTTCATAATAGGGTTCTGGGAATACCACTCAGAAATATTTGTACCCAGACCCTCACATCTCCTCCATTTATTTGCTGTGGAGCGAACCATTCACTCAGAGCAGTTACGGGTGCCACATCCAGAGGTCCCAGGGCCAGTCAATTGGGATGCATTGCTGACAGATCTAGCAAGGGGACTCAGGTTAGAAGAACACCACCTCGCCGCCGATGTTGTACAATACTATGTCCAAAAAGCAGCTAGACAAGGGTCTGTCAGGGGCGACAGACGCGAGAGTGGGGGGGGTGTTGGCAGTAGCCTTGGTACACCAGGACGTACAAGACATGAAAGTCAAAGAAGGGAGTCAGAGCGAAGGGACAGCACAAGCAAACAGGGCAGTCAAAGAAGATCTGGCAAGTAGGCCAATATTTTTTCAAGACATTAATGCAAATCAAAGAGATGGACATGCAGGGAGGAAGAGCAAGTAGGGAGCTCGAAGATATGTATGGTAGATCACTAGAAGAATTCCCTACAACAACAGTGATTTTTATCACTAACAATCATTGTAAATATCATTTCACCTTTTTGTAGCTCCATTTTGTGCAAGCCAAGGAGTCCTTGAGCTTGAGGAGCCTTAGAAGTAGTTGCGTACCAATTTTCGTATTTTTTAGATCTCGTTTGAGCCCCCAAATAAGCCCTGGAACCTAATTTTTAACTAGGCCGGACACTAGGTCTGGACAGGACCAAGAGCTAGTCAAAAACTATAAAAAGGGCTAGAGAGCTCATTTTGGGGGTTAGATTGTAATTGAAACGAACTTGTAAAAGCATTTTGAAAGTAATCTAAAAGCTCCATTGATCCTCACTCTTTGTCTTGCCGTGTGTGCGCGTGTGTGTGTATGTGTGTGCATGCTAGTGTGCTTCTCACTCACGCACTTGGGCCGCCACTTGCTCGAGGTCTTCATACCATCCTCACGTCTTCCCGGATTGACATTAAAGGAGGTGCTACTCATCATTGAGCTACAAGGTGTCTACCAGATCTCAAGTTCATAAGCTTTGGCTAAGAGTCCGAAATTTCCCCTTGGTATGGTGCAAAATCCCTTGGAGTCCCCTTGGTTCCCTAGTCCCACCTGAGGGTCAGCTTCAAATTAGTCTATTTGAAAATCAACGCATTATTCCTATAAAAACCAATTGAGGCCATGTAGGATTTGAAATGAGCTTTCCAACAAGCTATAGAGCTCACAAAATGGACTTTGGATGAAAATGTTATGTCAAATCAGGCTCCTAGGGGTCAAAACAGGTAAACAGGGCCTTTTGGAAAAATCACGATTTTGTGTGAAAATCGCGATGCTGGACCCTTATGAAAATCGCGATTTTGTGAAATTATGAAAATCGTGATGCTGAGCACCTATGAAAATCGCGATTCTGAGGGATTATGAAAATCGTGTTTGGTCAAAATCGTGTCTTACGCTTGAAAATCACGATTTTGAGAATGATCAGAAAATCACGATTTTGATTGAAAATCGTGCCTTTGACAATCGTGTTCTGAAAATCCCGATTTTGTACCTTAGTGAAAATTGTGTTTTTCTGACAATCGCGACTTTGGATGAAAATCGTGTTTTTGAAAATTGTGATTGCCAATAGAGAATCATGTTTTCAGAAAATCGTGTTTTGCTGAAAATCATGAAAATCGCGATTTTGAGTAAAAATCGTGTTTTTTTTTTAAATCGCGATTTTGGAGCCACAGAGAAGCGTGCTTTCACAAAATCGTGTTTTTGGTTGAAAATCGTGATTTGTGAAAATCGTGATTTTGAGCCCACTGAAAATCGTGTTTTTGGATGAAAATCGTGATTTGTGAGAATCGCGATTTTGAGCACAACCAGAGAATCGTGATTCTGAGAATGATCTCAGAATCGTGTTCTTTTCAAAAAGCTTTTAGGCGGGAAACTGAAAATCGTATTTTTTTGAAAAAATTTGAATTTTATGAAAATCACGATTTTCAGTTAGAATCGTGTTTTTTGGCGGGTAATTCAAATTTCTAAGCGCCGAGCAAGGGCGAGATCCATATGTGTAGAAAATCATGAAAAAACACAAGTGCTTGCTCTCCCTTGCACTTCCTAACTCCTTCTCACACAATAATGCATGAAAAATGGTATGAAAATGGTGAAAATGCACTAAAAAACAAGAAATTTCTATGAAGAAGAAGATGGATGAGGATGCTGATGATGACGATGATGAAGGTGAAGAAGAAAAAACAAAAAATGAACAAAAATGACAGTTTTTTTACCTTCCAACGTCGCAAATCTATGATCTTACCATCACAACACTCATCCTTGAAGCTCTCTCCTCGGCAATGGGGCCAAAATTTAGTGTAGCTCAAGCGTAAGAACCACCTCCTTTACTTGTCAATCCGCGGAGACATGAGGACCGGTATGAAGACCACGAGCAAGTGAAGGCACAAGTGCGTGAGTGAAAGCACACAAACATGCACACACATACACACACATGCACACAAGGTAAGATCAAAGAGAGGAACAATGGAAAGCTTCTATTGCCAAAGAGTTGACTTACAAAGCTCTATTCTCTCACCAGCTAGCCCAAAAAATGAGCTCTCTATCTCTTTTTATAGTTTTTTGAGTAGTTTTGCCCCTATCCAGACCTAGTGTCCGACCTAGTTAAAAATTAGGTTCCAGGGCTTATTTGAAGGCTCAACGGAGTCTAAAAATTATGAAAATTGGTAGGATGATAGTTCTAATACTCCTCAAGCTCGAGAATTCTCGGCTTGAACAAAAAGGAGTTATAAAAATATGAAATGGTATTTACAATGGCTTTTAGTGATGAAAATCACTATTTTTATAGGGATTTCTTCTGAAAATTTGACATACACTTCTTGGAATTCCCTACTTCCTCCTTCTTCTTGTGTGTCCTCCTCTTTGATGTGCTCTCATGCTTGTGCCTGACCTTGAGTTCCAACAATGACTGATTGAATTTTCGGGCCACGTGTCAGTCGTAATTGACCCATCAATCGCGACTGATAGCCTTGACGGACTTGTCAATCGCGACCAACATGTCGATCACAACTGACATATCAAGCGCAATTGACAGACCACTCGATCATGATTGATGGGAAATTTCGACCATTTTTTAGGGCAAAGACATTGGGTCTACTTTTGGCCAAAATTTGGGAAACATTAAGGGTCATTAGAACATAACCAAACCTTAGAACATAGTGCGAGTTATTCTTGTTTGTTTGTTAGCGTGTTTTAACCCTGTTTTAGCCTCAGAATCCTGAACTAGCATAACCTTCTCATACGAAATCTGTTTGCTGTGATTTTGGGTTTGTTGGAAAGCTCCTGGTGATATTGGCAAGAGCTTCCATGGTGTAGGACATAAGTTGAATGCACAATAGTATAAGGCAGAATACACAGAGCACAAGAACACAATAGCAAAAAAGAGGACGAGGACCCGAGTTAAGTGAAAATGTAGGGTGAAAGCACGTGTATGAAACACAATCATCACCAATCAAGGGACATGCATGCATAATGGTGACATAAGCGCATTAAGAAATTCCCAATCATGGAGAATGGTGGTGAATCATGGATAATTAATCAAAATGGGAAGATTACGGTCAGATGGTCAACCAAAACGCGCGTAATGTAGACAGTGGCCAAAGATACATAACAAAAATGAGCCGAATGAGTATAAATACAGCGTTATACAAGGCTAAGATGAGGTAGACGGTCAACAATATTAGCTTGCCGTAGTTGAACTTCGTGAAGAACCAGAAAACTTTCTAGATGTTGTTCATCCAAGGAGCGCAATACATCCAAGCGAAATAGGAAGGACTCTTCAGGTAATAACGTATGTTCCAATGCCACTTGTAAGCTAGGTACCACCAATTCCATAGGTGCAATTGCCTCCATACCATATGCCAGTTTAAAAGGTGTACTTTTGGTAGCAACTTTATAAGTAGTGCGATAAGCCCATGAAACAGAAGGAAGGAATTGATCCCATCGCTCTTGACATTCCAACACAAGTTTCTTTAGCATGTTAAGAAGGGTTTTATTGGTACTTTCGGCAAATCCATTCACATGAGGATAGTAAGGGCAACTAAATTTATGAACAGTCGTAAAGGTTTGAGTGAGCACTTGCATTAAGGTGTTAGCAAAATGCATACTTTAATCAGAAACATCTCCAAAAGCAGCCCATAACGAGGAAAAACATCACTCATCAAACATTTAGCGAACACCGAAGTAGTTGCTGACCGTAAAGCTGAGGCTTCGGCCCACGGAGTAGCATAGTCAGTACAGGTAAGAATATATCGATGATTGATGACCATTGCAGGGGGCGTAATGGGACCAATAAAATCCAATCCCCACTTTTGAAAAGGCTCAAGAGGAAGGACAGGCTGAAGCAGAAAATGATGCCGTTGTAAAGGTTGTCCAAATCATTGGTAAGCATCACACTGTTGGACATAAGTAGCAATATTGCGATGCATAGTGGGCCACCATAATCCACTCTGTAGAATTTTCCAGTATGTAAGATCTACCAAAAAATGGCCACCAGATGGAGTAGCATGAGCCATTATAATTACAGAAGAAACTTCATGTGGTGGGATACATCGTAAAAGCGCACAAGATGGGTCCATATAATACAATTGTCCCACAATTATACCAAAGCAAAGACTATACATGGCCAATTTATAGTGAGCAGAAGTTGAAGTATTATTCGGGGGCATCCATTGGTTAGAAAAATCATAAGGATATCATAGTACAAAGGTGCCACAAGTAGCACTTGGGAATCATCCTGAACCGAATCAGGCGCATAAATGGCTGGAGTGGTATCATCAATACCACCGGGGAGGTCACCGGAATCAAGTTGAGACAGAAAATCAGCCATAGCATGCGCTGATCCTGGGTGATGTACAACCTCATAACCAAATGCTTGCAGCAACAACACCCACTTGGCTAATCTGCCCCCTAAATGGTGCTATCGTACAAGATAAACCAGAGCCGCATGATCCACATGAAAGGTAAATGGGCGTCCAACAAATAATGCTGGAAATTTTTCACTGAATAAGCTAAAACAAGACATTCACGTTCAATTATAGAATAATTCTGTTGAGTAGTTGCTAATCATCGACTAGCATAATAAATAGGGCAATACTACTTATCCTCTTGCTGCATTAACACACTACCGATTGCAATGTCAGACACATCCACAAAGATGTGGAACAGGAGTTGCCAGTTCGGTGCTTGCACAATAGGAGCCTATGTTAAAAGCGTTTTTGGTGATCAAACGCAAGTTGACATTCTTCAGTCCGCACAAACTGTCAACGATTGCTAGTAATTAGGCGATTAAGTGGTATAGCCACATGAGTGAGCTACCAAAGATGTCGTCCATGCCATCATATTTGTCCAAGGAATCTCATAACTTCCTTTGGTGTCTTAGGGGAAGGTGCATTAACACTGCGTTCACTTTATCAAGGTCCACTTGAATGCCCTGTTGTGAAATAATATGACCGAGCAATTTGCCACAAGAAACTGAAAAGATCGATTTGTTGGGATTCAAGCATAGATGAAATTCCTGACACTTAGAAAAGAAGCAGCATAGGTGATAGAGGTGAGCCAATGCATCACCACATAACAAAAAGTCATCCAAATACACCCGCATAAATGTAGTTAAGTAGGGAGAAAAGATTTCCTACGTGCATCATTGAAAGGTGTTGGGAGCATTGCGGAGACTGAACCACATTACTCACAAGCATATAGTCTTTGGAATATCCATTTCAGCCATGCACACTTGATTGTAGCCACTATAACCATCCAAAAAGGAATACATTTCTCATCCAGCAACATCATCTAGCATAGTATCCAAAAAGGGAAGCGGAAATAGGATCAGGCACCATAACGACATTCAACTTGTGGTAATACATGCAAATGCATAATTGCTTGTTTTTTTTGGGGACAATGAAAATAGGAGAGATCCATTCAACATGCTCAATGGGAACAATGAAGCCTACTTTCAACAATCGATCCAATTCAGCCTTCACTTGTGCAACATAATTGGGATTCATTTGGTAACTTGGTTGTTTAATTGGCTGAGCATCGAGTTTCAGCATCACACGGTGTTTCTAGATATGATGGTCCAATCCTTTCATGTTGCGATAATCCCACGCGAATACATCAACAAATTCCTTCAGCAACTATATTAAATCATCTTGAAAAGTTTTCAGTAACCCAACCTTAAGCTTGACCGGCCGCCAATTAGCCGCATCTCCCAAATTACAAGTGATTAGTTGATCTTCCGGTACATAAAACCATCAGGGCATGGAGATATCCTCCACCGGATGGAGTAACTATTGTAGGTTCGTGGCATCCTCAACCTGATCCGTAACCAGTTCCAATCCTTCGGTAAGGGGAACTGTTTGTATGGAGTCCAATTATCCACAATGGCTTGTAAATCAATGGTACCCAATGTTAACAAATCCTAGTTAGCATTTAGGAAATCTTCTTCATCATCATCCGAAAGTCCATCCAACATATGCACGTGTTCGGCCACGTAAGGTCAAGCATGAAGGTCACAAGGCTTCATATCATCCAAGGGTACCACATATTTTTGATGATTGCTTTTGAAAATAAGTTCATGTGTAGACCAATCCTGGAACACTTTTGCTTGTTTCAACCAGGCCTCCCAAATATTAAATTGTAATCCAGACTTGATCCATGTAATTCCAAAACAGCAAAAGTCATTTTGAACACTGCTCCCTGGAGGGTAATGGGTATATCACACACCAAACCCACTGGATGTACCCTAGATTGATCAGCCATTCTTAGAATAAATTGGATGGGTTCAACTTGAGTCCATCCTAACCTTTTACAAAGTGCGATTGTAGCAATATTAACACCAGAACTTCTGTCAATTAACGCGTGTAATTTTGTGGTTTTTATACTATACCGTAATTAAAGGAACAACATGGTCCACCGTAGAATCAAGTTACGGACTAATGGTTGCTGTAGCAGGTATAGATGGTGATCCTGGATTGATTTGTTGTTGAAATTGTTGTCGCATACCAAGCACTAAGGCTAACAGTTGCCCCAACGATATCGTAATAGATGCTATCAATAAAATATTCCACATCGAATCAAGATTCAACGTACCTAGTATTGAGTCTAATGTATCCTCCGGTGATAATTGGACCGGATTCCTATCTTTTGGTGGTGTATTCTGTACTATTCATTGGACCACCAATATCGGATTGAGAAACACTGTTGGCTCTTGACTTGCCCACGTGCTAGCTTTAGTAAACATCGTCTATTGTTCTCGAATGCCTAGCGCAAGAATCTCAACAATTGGTTGCAACTTCTTACCGGACCATGTTTGTATTGTTGCTGCTTGGGTACCTATTGCTGATATGTATACCATATTTGGGATTGGATGCTGTTGTCCTTTTCTTTTCTTATCATATTCGGATGCTTCTTTGCAATATGTGTGGATATGTCCAATTTCACCACAAAAATGGCATCTTGGTGGTGGAAGAGATGCACCTTCATCCGATTGGCCCGTATTCCAATGGGGCTATCCAAAACTGTTTGGTTGTGGTCCTCGGTAATTTTTGTAACTTTGATAAGGGGTATTTCTCAAATGCGGTGGTACATAGTGGGTAACCTGTTATCCGTGCTCTTGTATTATGGCATTTATGGCTAGTCTGGTCTGCACTTTAGCATTTTATCTATTTTCTTTTATTTTCTTCACCGTCATCTTCACCATCATCATCATCACCATCTCCCACATCCATCTCCATCATTGTGACATTTTTAGTTTTCTAGTCATATCACCCTTCCCATACCATTCCCCTCATTTCACTTGTGAGAGAGTGCAAGACAACGAGTGTGTGCTTGTGCTATTCTGTGTTTTCTGAGATTTTTTGTAGGAATCAGCATCCCCAGCAGCTGCACTAGCTTCAGTGGGTACAAATTTTTGACTGTGCAGGTCTCGAGGCATTGAACTGTGTCAATCGTGACCGACAGAAAAGTTGACCTTTTTGCAAAACAAAGTGCATAAACATGATGTGTAGGCCTAGAGCATTCCAAAAGTCTGCTTAAAATTTTAAAATTCCTCTGTTTTCTGTCAACCGCGATGAAAACGTCAATCGCGATCGACAAATGACGACGGACACTCCCCGATGGACCTATCAATCGCGATCAACACATTAGTCACAATCGACAGAGTGAACGATCGATTGACCATGGCCACATGTCAATCACGATCAACCCATCAATCGCGATCGACCCATCAATCGCAAACTGACCCAATCAACCACCCTTTGACCATGATTGATTGAATTTTTGGGCCACGTGTCAATCATAATTGACCCATCAATGGCGACTGACTTGTAAATCGCGACCAACACGTCGATCACGACTGACATATCAATCGCAATTGATAGACCACTCGATCGTGATTGATGGGCAATTTCGGCCATTTTTTAGGACAAAGACATTGGGTCTATTTTTGGCCCAAATTTGGGAAACATTAACGGTCAATAGAACATAACCAAGCCTTAGAACATAGTGCGGGTTATTCTTGTTTGTCTGTTAGACTATTTTAACCCTGTTTTAGCCCTAGAATCTTGAACTGGCATAATTTTCTCATACGAAATCCGTTTGTTGTGATTTTGGGTTTGTTGGAAAGCTCATGGTGATATTGGCAAGAGCTTCCATGGCATAGGACATAAGTTGAATGCACAATAGTATAAGGCAGAATACACAGAGCACAAGAACACAATAGCGAAAAAGAGGACGAGGGCCCCGGTTAAGTAAAAATGTAGGGTGAAAGCACGTGTATGAAACACAATCATGATCAATCGAGGGACATGCATGCATAATGGTGACATAAGCACATTAATAAATTCCCAATCGTGGAGTGCGGTGGTGAATCATGGATAATTAATCAAAATGGGAAGATTACGGTCAGATGGTCAACCAAAACGCGCATAATGTAGACAGTGGTCAAAGATACATAACAAACATGACCCGAATGAGTATAAATACAACCTGACAGAAAGCTAAGATGAGGTAGATGGTCAACAATATGGACAAAGTTTTGAGCCATTGATGGATTTAGGGAGTAGAGTACCAGTTATAGTAGATAACCGGAAAGTAGTCAGACCGATTTGTTTTGCAATACGATAGGGACCGAACCAACGAAGCTTGAACTTGTCGGCCAAATGATTAGACTTAGCATTGTAAAAAAGAACCAATTTTCCTTTGGTAAAGACAAGAGTCTTGAGGAATCGATCATGGGTTTTAGCTTGCCGCAGTTGAACTTCGTGAAGAACCAAAAAACTTTCGAGACATTGTTCATCCAAGGAGCACAATACATCCAACCAGAATGGGAAGGACTCTTCAGGTAATAACTTATGTTCCAATGCCACTTGCAAGCTAGGTACCACCAATTCCATAGGTGCAATTGCCTTCAGACCATATGCTAGTTTAAAAGGTGTACTTGCGATGGCAACTTTATAAGTAGTGCGATAAGCCCATAAAACAGAAGGAAGGAATTGATCCCATCGCTCTGGACATTCCAATACAAGTTTCTTTAGCATGTTAAGAAGGGTTTTATTGGTACTTTTGGCCAATCCATTCACATGAGGATATTAAGGGGAACTAAATCTATGAACAATCGTAAAGGTTTGAGTGAGCACTTGCATTAAGGTGTTAGCAAAATGCATACCTTGATCAGAAACAATCTCCAAAAGCAGCCCATAACGAGGAAAAACATCACTCATCAAACATTTAGCTAACGCCGAAGTAGTTGCTGACCGTAAAGCCGAGGCTTTGGCCCACCAAGTAGCATAGTCAGTACAGGTAAGAATATATTGATGATTGATGACCATCGCAGGGGGCGTAATGGGACCAATAAAATCCAATCCCCACTTTTGAAAAGGATCAAGAGGAAGGACAGGCTGAAGTAGAGAATGATGTTGTTGGTAGTAGTCAGAGGCATAGAAATCATGCAAGCATGTGAAGACAGAGCACAACAAAGTAGCCAGGAGCCAGTTGGATCATTTTTTCAAACAAATATATTTTAAAATACTTTTCAAACACTCAACAGTGATTGTCATCACTTTTGTACCATATGTAACATAGAAAAAACCATTTTTGTAATCATATGCTCCATTTTGTGCAAGCCGAGGAGTCCTCGAGCTTGAGGAGCTTAGGTAGAACGAGCCTACCAATTTTTGGCTATTTTTAGACACCATTTACCCTTTCAAATAGCACCTAGAACCTATTTTTTAACTATGCCGGTCACCAGATGTGAAACCGGTCAAAACTAGTCTAGAATCCATAAAAAGAGCTAGAGAGCTCATTTTTGAGGTTGGTTAGTGTGAGCTTAGAGCTATTTTGAGCTTGTAAGAGTGTTCTTGATTAATAGAGTTGATTTCCTACCTTCCATTGTGTCTTGCTTGTCTCTTCGTTGTGTGTGTGTATGTGTGTGTGCATCTCTATGCTTCTCACCATCACTCTCACTTCATCTCATATTCACGATCTTCATATCACTCCTATCTCTTCCACGGATTGCCATTAAGGAGATGGAGCTTCTTAACGTGGTTCTCACCATTGTGCTAGAGCAACACCAAATTTGGCGCCGTTGCCGGGGATCGAGTCTAGGACGAATGTGTGATGGTAAGAGTATAGCAAGAAGTGTCGTTGGAAGGTAAAAATTTCAGTTTTTATTGTTGTTTTTCATTAGTTTTTTGTGTTTTTCACCTCCCCTACACTCCATCTTCATCACCGCATCATCTTCTTCCACTCCAAAAAAATCAAAAAATTCACCATATCCACCCATTCTCCTCATTTCCCCTCATTTGTGCATGCAAGAGAGAGAGAGCTTTTGTGCTTGCATGTGCTTTTGTGTTTTTGAGTTTCTTGTAGGTACAGTGCTCTAGATCATCAGGAAAGCTGCAAAAAGGTAAGAAAATCACTTTCTGTCAGAAAATGCCGACTGTGTTAGACCATCGCGATGGTCTGCCAAGTTCGGAATTTGAGGTAAGCGAGTTCACCACAATGTAGAGCATCCTTGTGCACATAGGAATCCACACTTGCATCTCAAAAATTTGCATTTTGGTGGACCATCGTGATTGGCTCACACCATCGCAATTGTGTCACACCATCGCGATTGGCTCACGCCATCACGACGGCTCGACCGGACCATCGCGATGGTCTAATGCCATTGCAATGGTTCACTTGAACCATCGCGACGGTCCTTGACCATCGCGACGATCCCGTCGACCCCATGCCATCGTGATTGGTTCATGCCATCGCGCCGATGCTGCCACGTGGCAAGCTAGACCATCGCGATGATACCCTCAGACAATCGCGATGCCTCGAAATTCAAACCATCACGATTGGCTCAAGCCATCATGCCTCATGACCATTGTGACGGGCTCATGCCATTGCGATTGTCGTGTTGACCGTTGACCTAAGCCATCGTGATTTGTCGTCAATTAGACCATCGTGATGGTTCATTCACACCATCGCGATTGTTCACTTCAGACCATCGCGACAGTTCGTTCCTTCGGACCATCGCGATTGTGCCACGCCATCGCGACGGTTCACCTGGACCATCGCGACGGTCCCAAACCATCGCAATTGTTGCAGACCATCGCGATTGTCTACCCCAAATGCAATTTTTAGGGTTTGATTTTTTGGGCAAATTTGGGGCTATTTTTTGCAAACTTTTGGGTGATTGCACTCATAGGAGACCCCTTAGCTCATATTTGGAGAAAAACCTGTTTGTCAGTTTTTAACCCTGAGGGCCTGAACTGTCATATCTTTTTCATCCGAAGTCTGTTTTTTGAGATTTATAGCTTGTTAGAAAGCTCGTTAGAAAGACATTGTTTTTTAGAGAGGATAAATTGAGGTTGACCATCTTTGGGACTAGAAAGCCAAGGGGCATTAAAATTTGACCAAGAGGGAAGGAAGCTTTAAAAGTGTATATATTCAAGTGCTTGATCATCCATTTGAGAATCGGTCTAATAGTTAATTTTACAGGTCTAGCAAGGACAATCAAGGGCAATCAAGGCAAGGCAGTGAAGAACACAAAGCTTGGGAAGTGCGACTTCTTGGGCAACAGAGCAATCAAAGTAGCTGACTCGAGGTTGGAAGATTACTCAACCCCCTCAGTCAATTACTAGCTTAGGCTAAACGTTAGCATTGTGGATTAAAGACGATAGGAATGCATCAAGTTCAAGAGATTTAAAATTTTCAAGTTCAAGACTAAAGTAAAGGTGTGAGATACGAAAACCTAAAGGAAAGAACTTAAGTCTGATGGAACATGAATTCAAAAGTACCACAAAAAGTTGATTCCTGACGCATACATCTAGACAAGAATCTAAAGAAATTTAAAAAGAAACAAGCAATAAAAAACAAAGAATCATTGACGATCAGAAGAATCGCGAAGTAAATTCATGAACCTTAGATCGGGCAAGCATATAGGTAAGTCAGACCGAGGAAGCCTCAGATCATCAGAAGGAAGCGTAGGAACTACTGCACATTCGTGGGCACAACAATTGAATAATAATTACCCCTACGAGTTGAGCTCAGATACGAGTGAATCGGAAATGGCTTTTAGCACGGAAAGAACAGAAGGAGGGTCAAACGTAGAATATTTGGAAAGACCTGAAGGACCCTATAGAACTCAAGTGGAATTCCTCCGAACCAACCGCTTAGGTGCTCACATCTATGAGGATGGTTTGCGAAGACAAGTAGTGCAAATGCACAACCCTAATCAACCCATTGGATTGGAACGTCCAGTGGTGAAATTCGAGAGAGATGCATACATAGACAAGGAAGGAACGGTGTACATCCTAAGTACTCATCCAAATAATACTAATGAGTTTAGCGTAATTCAGTTAGAGACGGAAGCGAGAGCCCAAGGAAAAGAACCCTTAGAAGAACCTTGGACACCTAGAGGGAAATATATACTAACAAGAGTACTAATTCCAGAGTGGATCCCTCAGGATAATAGAAGCATAGAGTTGTTTGTGAATAAAGAGACAGATGAAGCATTTTGGAGATACAAAACGGAACAACCTAGTGAGGTAGGCTCCATCACGATTTACAAATTCAAGGACCCAGATACACCAGGAAAGGTTGTATACCTGGATGAAACTTTAGAAAGAGTATTTGTGGTACTAGACCATGCAAGAAATACCTACACATGGAGAGGTGAGTTGGTATTCCCTCCATCTCGAACAAACGTAAACGCGAGCCAACAAGGGGCAAGAACATCCTCAACCCATGGTAATCAAAGAGAGAAGAACAAAGAAAGACCAGAAGTAAGTTTCAATCATCCCATAGGGAGAGATAGAACCACCATAGACACGGATAGAGTGGAGAGACAAAGAGAAACAAGTGGTAGAGATGATTTTCCTCTACCTACACCATGTGAGCACGCAAGAATATTAAGACCCACTCAGTTAGTAAAATCCATGAAAAACTACTTTGATGGAACAGGAGATCCCTATGACCATGTTGGTGAATTTAAGCAAGTGCTACGAGCTCTGAAGACATATTTACGCAATATAATGCATTCGGACTAACGTTAAAGAATACAGCTTTAACTTGGTTCCAACCATTGCAACAAAGGCAATTTAGAGACATCCATCACTGCTTAGAGTCATTCATCACAGAATTCTTTAAAAGTGGGCTTAGACATGACACATCTTCGTTGATTCATAGTTTCAAACAGACCCCTCAAGAAACACTTAGACTTGCAGGACGTAGGTTTAGACAATATGTTGAGAGATGTCCGATGCAAGAGCTACCCTCACAGGCCAAGCAAGTGTCATTGTTTTTAGATGGCCTGTTGAGCTCTAAACTACGCTCCTATGTGTACTTAAAGGAACCCAGAACGCTAGAGCACTTTGTAAGAATTTGCATAGACATTGAGGACAACCTTGGAGAGGAGTTGGAACTCTCAAAGGTCTATAAGGACTCAGATTGTTCCTCTCTAGCATCTTCAAAACTTTCTAGCTCGATAGAGGACCTAGCAGAAAAGTGGCCTAGAAACTAGGAGTTTCTAGCAAACAGATGCCTAGGTTAACAACAAACAAGCGTTGTTACGCCTGTGGTGGTGATCATATGGCAAATGTGTGTCCCAATGCAACACAACCACAAGCCAACCCTAGTGGCCAGTACTATATGATTGAGAGACGATACACGAATCATACGACTCAAGACTGTGCATACAACAAACAGGCAGTGAGACAGAACTACCCGCAAGCATATGCACAACCAGGTAGGTATCAAGGTATCAGTATAATGCTCAGCCTCATTACTATAGGCCTCCTCAAAACTATCTATATCAGGCTCAACAGAGACCACAACTTGTTTTAGCTCAACAGTCACCCCCACCAGCTAATGTCATCTCAGTTAAATATGCTGCTGCAGAAGAGAACCTAAGTAGGGCTTTAGTGCCTTCTTCACTCCTGATCACAGAAAGTGACCCGAACTCAAACAGTTTTGACTCTACTCATGTCGATAGTCCACCCACGTATTACATAGAGTCACCAGAACACGTGGAGACATATCAATACGATAGTCCACAATTAGAACCTAGTTGGGAGCCCGACTACGCTAATGTGATGTATACAAACCCTAATCCACGGCCCCAACTGAGACAACAAAGACTAGAGGGCCCTAGAGGACCATGCTTTAGGTGCCAAGGAGATCATTTCATAAAGGATTGTCCACATCCTCCAATAGCAAGACAGTCTCAATACTATAACATACAAGGCTTTTGTGCCCATTGTGGCAAAGAGCATGTCATCAAAGATTGTCCTAAGAACCCTGCTAATGCTTCAAATGTGACACCCATCAACGTGATAGGAATTGTACACAATGTAGATGGATCCAACCCTACATACATGCCTATCCAAGTGATAACAAGAGCCAAGGTGCTCTTACAAAAAAAACTGCTTATTCAGGAGAAAATAACTGGAACCAGTGAAGTTGGAGAATCTAGTAGTAAAAAAACGAAGTCATGGAAAGATTCTAGAGAAAGAATTAAGAGAAAGTGGAGTAAAAAGATAACTGAGTTGGAAGGAAGTTTAAAGGAATCTAGAGCCAAAATCCTAGAATTGACTTCGCAAGAAACAAATCAAGAGAACCTAGCTCAAAGACCAGGATCAGTTCTAGCAGAACCCATACCAGAAAACCTAGACATGATGTTTCGTGTGTATCAAGAAAGATTAAACGAAGGACCTCAAATAGCTGAAATGAGTAAGAACTACCCTCGAGCAGACTTAGAAATCGAGAGGACTAAACTTTGCATGAAAATGGTAGAATTAGCACAATCTATGTTTGAAGCCTCTAGATATCTTAATTGGAATAACATGGCAAAAATGGAATTACACTTTCAAGGACTGATGGAGAGATTAGAATACCTGATCGATAGCACGGAGAAAAAGGATCAGCATAGGAACCCTATTGTCCCAGAGACACAGGAAAGGAATACACCATCCCTATCTCAAGTTCCCAACACAGAAGGTGAAGTCAACCTGTCTTCCATACATAGGTATTCACATGAATTTTTGAGAGAAATCCAAGAAGAGAAGTGGAGAAAAGAACAAGGAACTCATCCTCCTATTCAAGAAATAGTTGACTTGCAAGAATAATTTCCCCAAGATATCCCCTCTATTTACAATGATGTAGAGGAAGAACAACTGAGTGAACACATAGGTTTTGAATCCAATTCTTTACAAGAATTACCTCAGTTCATAGGACCTTGGCAAGCCAAGTCTATTAGCATGAGAGGACCCACGATAATAGTGAGGAATGAAGAATCAATAATCCCAAGAAATACGAAAGTGATCAAGAACACTAAGGTACAATGTCACCTCACTCTAGAGGACTTGTTGAAGATTAAACCAGAACTGTGGAAACATGTAGCAAATCAATTCCCTGAGCTTGCTACTACTCCCTCACAGATAGGAACACACAAGAAGGTACCAGAGATACCCGTAGAAAGGATCGTAGATGTAAGTGAAGGAGAGGAAGGTAACACTTATCTTCCAATAACCCATCAGGGCTATACCACCAAAGCCATCTTAGATTCATGAGCTCGAGTAGCCATCGCTACCATAGCTTTATGGAAACGTTGGGGTAAGCCAGCATTGAGACCCACCAGGATGAAGCTACAAATGGCTGATGAACATATAGAGAAACCATTAGGCTTACTAGAAGGCATATCTCTCACCACTTGTGGTGTGGAATTTGAGCATACTTTTGCCATTTGTGATTTTGCAAAAAATCATGCTTACGAGATGATTTTAGGATGACCATTCATGCGTCAGTTGCAAATTGTACAAGATTGGGGAACTAATTCTTTGTACTTGCAACATTTAGGAGTGACTACTAAAGTCAATCTTAAAGACTATTCACATCGAGACGTACCCCCAATACAATGGAATACCATCCATAAGACACAGGTAGAAATGGAATCGGTACACTCGTTAGAATCAGACCCCTCATGGTTGCACGAGGATACTCATCTATGGATGTGTAAAGTAGCAAAACAAGAGGAAAAACGGTTAGAAGCTAGGACTTTAGGTTTAGAACTACATCCACGAGCGCTTCAAGACCCAGCTTATGCACCTATAGTGTTTCTAGACGAAGAATTCAAACCCCATGGTTGGGCAGAAATCCTACCAACCATGGATGTAGCCATCAATGAAGAACAATGGACACTCCACTGTGACGAAGATGGCTATGACATCTCAGTTTTCACGATAGAGCCAATCCTCTATGATTCGATTATTAAAGAATGTTAACCTAGCACTGATGCATTTGAGGATGCGAGTGATTTCCATTTAGAGTCAATTATTAGGGACCCACCCTTTGCATCAGAGGAAGAATATTTCTACGAAGTAGAAATGCATCCTCAGAAACATGGAGAAATTATGAATGAGGTGAGATTAATTTGCTAAACAAAGTGCATACCCATGACCTACAGGCCTAGAGCTTCCCAAAAATGTGTTTAGTTTTTTGAAATTCCTCAGATTTCTGTCAATCGCGATCGCTCTGTCAATCGCGATCGACAAACCACGACGGACAGACCTGTCAATCGCGATCGACCAGTCAATCGCGACGGACAGCCCACGATGGCTCTGTCAATTGCGACCGACAGAGTCAACGACCGATTGACCACGACGGACAGAAGCTATGCGTGACACGTGTCAATCGCGATCGAGCCATCAATCGCGATCGACCTATCAATCGCGACGGACAGCCACGACGGACCTATCAATCACGACTGACACAGTCAACAACTGTTTGACCACGACTGACCGAGCCTTCGCGACGGACTTGTCAATCGCGATCGACACATCAATCGCGATCGATAGAGTCAACGACCCTTTGACCACGATTGACTGAATTTTCGGCCACGTGTCAATCGCGACTGACCAGTCAATCGCGACTGACAGCCACGATGGACCTGTCGATCGCGATCGACACGTCGATCGCGACTGACCTGTCAATCGCGACCGACAGACTTTGCGAACACGTTAGAAGGGCAAATTAGGTCAAATTTTTAAGGCAAAAATAATGGTCTAAATTTTGGCCAAGTGTGGGACAAACACTAGGGTGTAGTATTGCATTACGAGGGCATGACCCAAGTAACTCGAGAATTCATGTTTGCCCGTTAACCTAGTTTAATCCTATTTTAGCCCCAAAACCCTGAACTGGCATAACTTTCTCATACGAAATCCGTTTGCCGTGATTTTTGTTTTGTTTGAAAGCTCGCAGGGAGTACAACAAAAACATCGACTGGTTACGGTTAAATTAAGATCAGGAATATTAGATAGGGTATTTTAGTGATTGGTTCTGTCTTTTGAATTTAAGTCTTGAGCTAACGGTGGGCCTTTTACAGGTCCTTTGAGAGCAGCGAAGGGTACGCAAAGCAAGAGTAAGTGCAGGCTTGGGAACACGCGTCTTGGGCACACCAGGGCAACAACACAAGGAAAGGAACTCAAGGTTGGAAAACCCGCAACACCCTCTGTCAATTCTTAGTTTAGGCTAAGTGCGGGTAGTGTTAGAAGTAATTCCAGGCAACGATAGGCACGAGATAAATGAAAGACTATCTAAGAAATCAAGTTCAAGTCAAGAGATAACCTGTGTGTGTGAACGACAACCTTAAAGGAAAAGAACCTAACGTGAAACGACCAAACTAAAGTGCGAAATGAAACTCAAGTATTCCTAACGACGTGATATCAGACAAGAGTATAAACACGATAATCAACATAAAAAGGGGATTAAGTAATTGATATAAAGGACTCAGCAACGTGGTTGTACTTGGGAAAAATTGGGTTAATCAGTTAGGCATATGAACCTTAGATCAAGACGACATCTAGTAACTTGAGATAGACAAAGCCTTAGGTCTTCAGAGGCTAGTGTCAATCATACTGTGAGGTCTTGGGCCCAGCAGTTGAGTCACCACTCGCATTACCCTAGCTCTGATACGAGTGAATCAGAGATGTCTCAAGGCATGGACAGACCTACGGGAAGTTCAGGAGTGCCATACTTGCACAGAGTAGAAGGCCCTTACAAAACGCAGTTGGAATACCTTAGGACCAACCGATTAGGTGCCAGCATCTATGAGGACGGCCTAGGAAGATCTGTGGTACAGATTAAGAATCCTGATCAATCCATTGGACTAGAGCGCCCAGCTGTCAAGTTCAAAAACGGAGCATACTTGGACAAAGAAGGAACCATATACGTAGTCACCAGTCACCCAGATAGGACGGACGAATTTGGAAATGTGATCCTAGAAGCGGACTTAGGGGACCTAGAGCAAGGAAACATGGGTACAGAACCTAGAACCCCTCGAGGCAAATCGGTTCTCACTAGGATTATAACACCAGAGTGGATTCCCCAGGATAATAAGAGCATAGATTTGCTCCTCAATCGAGAAACTGACAAAGCCTTTTGGAGGTATAAATCTGATCAGCCAACTGATATAGGAACAATCATGATCTATGAGTTTAAGGATCTTGATAGCCCAGGCAGAGTGACCTACTTAGATCACGCTTCGGAGAGGATCTTTGTGGTGACAAAAAATGATAGGCATGCTTACACTTGGAAGGGTGAATTCGTTTTCCCCCAACCAAGATCGAATGTGTCCTATGGTCACCCTAGAGCTGGAACATCCCAAGCTCATGGAACTCCAAGAGATAGAAGTAGAGATAGGCCAGAAGTAAGCTTTGCCAACCTAGGGGGCAGAGAAAGAACAAGGACGGAAACAAATAGAGTAGAGCCTGAGGTACTTAGAGCCCCAGGACATCGAAGAAATGCCGATGATTTCCCTCTACCACGACCTAGAGAGCACACAAGGATTTTGAGACCGACTCAGCTAGTTAAGTCCATGAAGAACTACTTCGATGGCACTGGAGATCCATACGATCATGTGGCTGAGTTTAGGCAAGTCTTGAGAGCTGAACAAGTGGAGGATCTATTCACGCAGTACAATGCCTTTGGTCTAACCCTTAGGAACACTGCCCTGACATGGTTTCAGCCACTAAACGAGAAAACCATGCCACTAAACGAGAGGCAGTTCAGGAGCATAGACCAACTCCTAGAGGCTTTCATTATTGAATTCTCTAAGAGTGGCATAAGGCATAATACCTCCTCATTGATTCACAGCTTCAGGCAAACCCCTCAAGAGACCGTGAGACTTGCAAGAAGGAGATTTAGGCAATATCTTGAAAGATGCCCTGTCCCTGAGCTACCCACACCAGCTAAGCAAGTGGCTCTATTCTTCGACGGACTGCTAAGTACCAAATTGAGATCATATGTGTACTTGAAGGACCCTAGGACCATAGAAGAGTGTGTACGCATGTGTATTGACATTGGGGACAACCTAGGGGAGGAGTAGAGCTTGCCAAGATATACAAAGATTCAGATAGTGCCTCTAGCCTCTCTTCCACGCAATCCCCATCGATTGAGGAACTTGCAGAGAAAGTTGCTCAAAAACTAGGTGTCTCTAGCAAACAAATTCCGAGATTTGCCCCGGTGAAAAGATGCTATACTTGTGGAGGCGACCATATGGCAAATGTATGTCCTATTATGGCTCAACCCCAAGTAAATTCTAGTGGCCAGTACTGCACCATAGAACGGAGGTACACCAATCACACCGCGCAAGATTGCCCATACAACAAGCAGGCGGTTAGGCAACCCTACCCTCAGCAGGGAAGATACCAAAACCCGTACCCTCCACAGCCATATGGCAGGCCACAACAACCTTATCAGCAACCATACCAAAACCAACAAAGGCCTCAGCCTGTGTTAGCACAACAACCCCCTGCCCCAGCTAATGTGATCCCAGTAAAATATGCAGCAGCCGAAGAAAACCTGAATAGAGCTATAGTCCCGGTAACACCATTGCTTTCTGAAAGTGACCCCAGTGACCATAGCTTTGATTCTACACATGTCGATAGTCCCCATGCCTACTACATGCAGTCTCCTGAGCATGGTGAGTCTTACTATAGCGAAGAGCCAAATGAACCTAGTTGGGAGTCAGATTACACAAACGTCATGTATGCAAACCCCAACCCTAGGCCTCAACCTAGGCAGGTAAGACCCCCATTGCCTAGGGGACCATGCTACAGATGTCAGGGAGATCACCTCATTCGTGATTGTCCCTTACCTCCACTTACACAACCCCAGTCAGTAACAATTCAGGGCTTTTCCCAAGAATGTGGAAAGGAGCATCTCTTACGAGATTGCCCTAAGAATCCTAATAATATGCCAAAAATCACTCCTATCAACGTTGTTGGGTTGGTGGTAGACTCCACAGGAAGTGTGACATCCACCGCACCAGTACAGGTAGTGACTAGAGCTCAGGCATTGCAGCAGAACCAAGGGGTAAACCAGGATAAGAACCCAGAGGCTAGTGAAACCGAGAGCATGACAAAGAAAAGGACAAGAGCGTGGAAAGATAGTCGGGAAAGAATGAAAAGACAATGGGCTAAAAAGATGAGTGAACTTGAGGAAAGCATAAGAGAAACCAAAGCCAGGATAACTGAACTCACATCTCAAACTCTCTCTCACACTACCCCACCACCACCATTCCCATCGCCATCCGACCCGCCACCTTCCAACCCACCTCATACGATTCCACCACCCCCTAGAGTAGGATTAGTATTAGCTGATCCCACTCCTGAAGACATAGACATGATGCTTAAAGCATATCAGGCCAGAATCCAAGAAGGGCCAAATGTAACGGATCATGACAAGTGCTACCCTAGAGCTAACCTAGAGATAGAAAGAACCAAGCTTTGCGCGAAAATGGTCGCATTGGCTCAGACTATGTTTGAAGCCAGTCGCCTTTTCAATTACTCGGGCTCAGCCAAGATGCAATTACACTTGGATGGACTTCTAGAGAAGTTAGAGGGCATAATTGCAAGATCTGCCAAGGAAGAAAAAAATCAAGAAAGAGATAACGCAAGCAAAAACATGACCCATCCCCCACCGAAAGCTTATGTGCCCAATTCCACTGAACCAGACAACCCCCCCTCCCTAGAAAGAATAGAGAAGCTGATTGCACAATCAGAAAAGGAACCAGCCTCTCAACACAAGGACAAGGCAAGTGAAAGAGTAAGCATTCCTGCTCAGGAAGCCTGTGTGCCTGAAGCCTATGTGCCTAACTCTACGGAGCCAGACACATCATCTTCTATGAATCGGTTCACACCAAAATTCCTACGCGAGATTCAAGAAGACAAATGGGCTAAAGAAAGTGAAGTCCCTCCTCCCATTGAACTTGTGGATGATGCACATGACCAATTCCCACAAGACATCCCATCCATTTATGGGGAGCAGGAGAGCACCCAATCTCAAGAAAGATTAGACTTCGAGTCTAATTCTTTACAAGAACTACCCCATTTCACAGGCCCATGGGAAGCAAAGTCCACCTGTATGAGAGCACCTACAGTTATGGTAAGAAACGAAGTTTCAGTCATACCTAGGAACACAGAGGTAGTGAAGAACACCAAAGTGCAGTGCAATCTCACTTTGGAAGAGCTGCTTAAGGTTAGACCAGAAGTGTGGA
The DNA here is from genome assembly GCA_020310875.1 of Ceratopteris richardii. Taxonomy (NCBI): domain Eukaryota; kingdom Viridiplantae; phylum Streptophyta; class Polypodiopsida; order Polypodiales; family Pteridaceae; genus Ceratopteris; species Ceratopteris richardii. Next base: position 52,258,948 of record CM035421.1, on the reverse strand, counting down.
AACATGTAGCCAATCAAGTGCCCGAGATAGCAAAACCTCGTTCCCAGGTAGGATCACATAGGACAGTGCCAGAGATACCCTTTGATAAGATAGGAGATATGTGTGAAGGTGAAGAAGGGAACACCTATCTTCCCATTACCTACCAGGAGTACACCACCAAGGCAATTTTGGACTCAGGTGCAGGAGTTGCAATTGCCACCACTTCCCTATGGAAGCGTTGGGGCAAGCCAGCACTCAGGCCAACGAGAATGAAATTGCAGATGGCCGATGGTCATATTGAAAGGCCCTTAGGATTGCTAGAAGGAATAACTCTCACCACCTGTGGTGTCGAGTTCGAGCATACCTTTGCTATATGTGATTTTAGCAAGAACCATGCCTATGAAATGATCTTGGGACGACCCTTTATGCGACAATTGCAAGTGGTATAGGACTGGGGAACCGACTCCTTGTATTTGCAACACTTAGGTGTTACAACCAAAGTAAATCTCAAAGATTACTCTCATAGAGATGTACCTCCCATCCAATGGAATCCCATCCATAAAGCCAAAAATGATACAGAATCGGTGCATTCCATAGGGTCAGGATCCTCATGGATGCATGAAGACATTCATTTATGGATGTGTAAGGTAGCAGTAGAAGAAGAGAAGAGAGAAAAAGGCAGGGAGATAGGTGCAAAAGAAACCCATAGATCAATCCAAGACCCAGCCTATGCACCTGTAGTCTTTCCGGACAAAGAATTTGAACCCCACGGCTGGGCAGAAATCCTAGCAACAATGGATGTAGCCATCAATGAAGAACAATGGACACCTCACTATGATGAGGATGGCTATGACATTTCAGTCTTCTCCATAGAGCCAATCATGGGAGAGGCAGTTCTAGAAGAATGCGAACCAAGCACTGATGCATTTGAGGATGCAAGTGACTCCGAACTAGAGTCAATCATTATGGACCCACCTTTTGCATCAGATGAAGAATACTTCCATGAAGTAGAATTTCAACCCCAGAGGCATGGAGAGCTTGCAAATGATGTAAGATTAGCCACACATGTGACCCCGAAGGAAGAAGGAAAGAAACGAAAGAAGAGAGAAGTCTCACCAGAAGAGGAAGAATCTTTGTTTGAGGTCCCGGAAAATTTTAAGAAGTATGAGATAGACGACAGGAGAGTCATGATAAGAATGCCTAAACGAGAGGCACAATCAGGAGAGGCCTATGATAACAAAGAAACCACCAAGAAAATAGTAGTGGCCTTAGAAGAAGGAGAGGAGAGATGCACGTACATAGGCCATGACCTAACAGAGGAAGAAGAGCATGCGTTAATAGCCTTGCTAAGAGAATACAGAGATGTATTCGCTTGGAGTTACAAGGATTTGAAAGGTGTTGACCCTGACATATGCTCACACACTATCCCCATGACCTCAGATGCCAAACCCTCTAAGCAAAAGCCATATACATATAATGATAATTACGCTGCCAAGATTAAAGAGGAGATAGATAGACTGGTTGAAGCTGGATTTATCTATGAAATTGAGCACACTGAGTGGGTATCCCCCATCGTAGCGGTGCCCAAAAAGAATGGTAAATTACTGTTACCGTTAGTGTCCATGTGAAAGGCCAAATGGCCATCGGATACTTCTTTGTATATGTTCTCTAATAAAAACATATAGTGGCCTGGTCAGTCACAGACTGTAAGTTCGACCGCATTTGTAAGACCTAAGAAGTCTGTCTCGTGCTCCCTGTGTAGTGCGTTTTCTGTGTATTCCACAACATCTGTGCGGAGTACTGTGTGTGGCGTAAGAAGCTCCGTTTTCTACTCCGAGCATATCGTCGTGGAGCTCTCGAGAAGGAGAGTGCAGTGCGGTGCACGCCATCGAAATACTTCAATTACGTGTATGCATTAACTTAAAGAAGGTCAATGCAGCCCAGGCTTTTTCCAAGGCTTACGACTAAGGCGGCGACCAAGGCATAGACCTTGGCTTACCTTGTCATCCGAGTCACCGAAGTCACCGTTGGCGCCGTTGGCTGCGCGCGAGGGAGGACCTCAACAATCAAGGAATATAGAGGTTCCCGGTACTTCCCGGGAGGTCACCCATCCCAGTACTGTTCCCCCCAGAGCTCGCTTAACCGTGGCAATCTCTTGCCACTAAGCTACACTCTTGTGGTGTTTGAAGAAGGGGAAAGACTAAGGTTGACATTACCTTGAACAAGTTTTGGTCCCTCAAAGCTTCATTTTTGCTTTTAAAGCCTATTTCTGAAGCAATTTTGGGGTGTTTTTTGGAGCCATTTCGGAGTACTTTCGCACGTAGTTCTCTTCACACAGGTCCAAGAACATCAAGAAGAGTGTTCCTTGTACTTCTCAGACAATAAATATCAACCTTTGGGGCTGTATTTTCAGCCACACTCGTAAAACTACAGGTTTCTTGAGGGGTTTTCAGTTTTGGTGGGAGCAGTCGCTGCAAATTTATGCAGGTTTTTAAAGCCTAAAACATCAGAGTTGACAGACACTTGCAGGTGTTATTGGCTAGTTTTTTGGGCTGTGTATTCAGCCTTTCAGTGTCATTTTACTGCATATATTGAGCACATACACACCATGTACGCTTCTGTGGATACCGCTTATGTACGTCCATGTGGGCATTGATATAGCGGTTACGTTCTTTGCATAAAGCCTTTTACGTTTGATAAAGAGGGTCGTGGTGAGGTTTTCTTAACTGGGAGACACCCAGATGTAGGGGTCTCTTCGGTGATGCAGGTGGAAGACTTACCCAGCCTCGCCATAGGAGATGTATGATAGTTGTTCATAGGTGCTCGATAAGCCTAGTTGGCTTCTATTGGGTAACTGATTATATGCAGTGGAGTCACTGATTCACTATCCAGGTAGACATGTTAGTACTTGCAGTTTTATGATACTTTGACACTAGTCATATGCTAATTTTGCAAAGGATACTCTGGCAAAATTTTTCCAGATTTCTGGTTTAGTCAACTATATAGTGGTCGATTTACTCCTTGATACACTTATTTGTTGGTGTTTGGACTCTTCTAGCTCCATTATCATTCTATTCAGTTCTCTACGATCATGGCATCAGAGGTCTCAGGCACATCCGGTGGATCAGGGTCTAGTGCTAGCGTTCCGAGGAGGAGCTATAACTTGCAGGGCAAAGACCATTTTGAGATCCGAAAATTTGATGGCACAAACTTTGCTCTATGGAAGAATTAGATTAAAGATGTGCTGATTCAAAGAAGGCAATGGAAGCCAGTAAATGGGATTTCAAAGAAGCCTGCTGACATGGATGAAGATGATTGGGATGAGTTAGATGAAATGGCCAGGTCTACCATTCGCTTGCACCTAGCAGATAATGTTTACTTTACAGTATTAGACTGTGAAAGTGCAGAGGAGCTTTGGAAGAAGTTATGCAATACATATGAAAAAGAGACGGCATCAAATAAAGTATATCTGATGAGAAAATTATACGACCTTCGTATGAAGGACACAGATAGTGTTGCTGCTCATCTAAATGAGTTTGATGCCATATTCTCCCAGTTACAGGCTCAGAAAATGGATATGGACAATGAAATGAAAGCAGTATTGCTGTTATGCACCCTGCCATCATCATGGGATACATTTTGCACAGCTATTAGCAATAGTGCACCAGGTGGTAAACTCGTCTATGATGACATATGTGGAGCACTCTTGAGTGAGGAGATTCGTAGAAAATCTATGGTTGGCACTCAGAGTGGAGATGCATATAATGTTCGTGATTCTTAGCAAGGAAAGAATCAACAACGTGGCAGGAGCAAGAACAAGGAAAAGAATGGTCAACGGAATAAGAGCAGAAGTAAATCAAGGAAGAGGGATATTGAATGCCATTATTGTCATAAGAAAGGACACATGAAGAAAGACTGTTATGCATTAAAGAATGCTAAAGGTAAAGGACAGAATGTTGATGGGCATGTTAAACAGTTACCTGCACCATCTACTTCGACTGTGAAGATTGAAGAAATTAATGCTATTTCTGATGATGCTGATGTGTTGACACTTGATAGTACTGTGCCATCTGAGGCACTTATGGCTGATTCTCTTTCCCACACCTGGCTGCTAGATTCTAGTGCTTCTTTCCATGTGACACCACAATGTAGAGAATGGTTCTCTAATTATGCAGCAAAGTCTCTTGGTACCGTGAGACTTGGTGACTCTTACCAGTGTGATGTTGTGGGGATTGGAGATGTGGTTGTGCAGTTCATTGACGGTTCAAAATTTACTATGCATAATGTACGCCATGTACCTTAGTTATCACGCAGTTTGATGTCAGTTGGTCAACTTGATGACCTTGGTTACAAGGTGGTCTTCTATGCTCAGTCCTTTCGTATATCAAAGGGCAATATGGTTATTGCAAAAGGAAGGAAAGTTGGCTCACTTTACCCTTTATTTGTATCACAGAAAGAACACTTGTTAGCTGTTACTGAACAGCCTATGGCTTGTATTTGGCATGGTCGTTTGGGCCATATATCTCGTAGTGGAATGGAAAATCTTTCTCGTTCTGGCTACTTACCTGTGTTATCTTTCTCTGATTTTTCATTTTGTGAGCATTGTCAATATGGAAAGCAAACCAGAAATGTGCATAAAACGCACATTGACTCTTCAATTCAGCCTTTAGATCTTGTTCATACAGATGTGTGTGGTCCTATGCCCACTAGGTCCTTAGGTGGTTCTCTTTACTTTGTCACTTTCATAGATGATGCTACTAGAAAAGTCTGGGTATATCCTATCAAATCGAAGGATGATGTATTCCCTACTTTCAAAAAATGGCTTGCTTCAGTTGAGACTGAAAAAGGAACTAAGCTTAAGGCTTTACGTTCAGATAATGGGGGTGAGTATACCTCACATGAATTCAGCCTTTTCTGTCAGTGTAGAGGGATTCGTAGAGAGTTTACAGCTCCTTATACCCCAGTACAGAATGGTGTAGCTGAGAGGATGAATAGAACTATTCAAGATAGAGTAGTCTCTATGTTGCATCATGCGAACCTCTCACAAGGTTTTTGGGCAGAAGCAGTATTGACTGCAGTTCATGTGATTAACCTTTCACCTAGTACTGCCAAAGGTCTGAAAGTGGCACAAGAGTTATGGACAGGGAAACCACCATATTATGATCATCTTCGAGTTTTTGGGTGTGAAGCATATGTTCATATACCGAGGAATCTTAGACAGAAGTTGGACCATAAGTCAAAGAAATGCATTTTTCTTTGATATGGTCGAGAAGGACAATTTGGATATCGCTTATGGGATCCTAAAACACGGTCAGTGATCAGAAGTAGTGATGTCATTTTTAATGAGTCTAAGATGCATAAACAGTCGATTAAGGAGGTTGAAGTGAGAAGAGTGGTGTTTGAGGATACTAGTCCTCCGATTAGCATGCATAAAAATGCTGCACATAGGGATGTTCAAGAGAATGTCCATTCAGATCAGTCTGCACATGTTCCTGTTCAGCAACCATTGAGACGTTCTGCACGTGTCTCATATCCACCTGATAGATATGTTCCATCCAGGTTTAGATTTTGTTATGCTAACAGATGCCGGTGAGCCCTCTTGCTACAAAGAGGCTATGCAGACAGAGGATCATGTCAAGTGGGAGCGTGCCATGAAGAGTGAGTTGGATTCTATTCACAAGAATGGTACTTGGGACTTAGTACCTTTGCCAAAGGGCAGGAAAGCTTTACCATGTAAATGGGTATATAAGCTGAAATTCACATCAGATAGTGCTTCTCCAAAATATAAAGCACGACTTGTTGCAAAGGGTTTTAAGCAACAACATGGTGTTGATTTTGAGGAAATCTTCTCTCCTGTGGTCAAGATGACTACTTTGCGCATGTTGCTTGGATTCGTTGCAATGGAGGACTTAGAGCTAGTCCAAATGGATGTGAAAACTGCTTTCTTGCATGGAGATCTTACAGATGAGATCTCTATGGAACAACCAGAGGGTTATGTAGTTCCTGGCAAGGAAAGTCTAGTTTGTAAGCTCAAGAAGAGCTTGTATGGACTTAAACAGTCTCCTAGACAATGGTACCAAAAGTTTGATGCTTTTATGAAGTCCCAAGGCTATTCTCGGAGCAATGAGGATCATTGTCTCTACACAAAGAGATGTTCTGATGGTAGCTTGATATGCTTGATACTTTACGTCGATGATATGTTGATTGCTGGGAAGTCCTCTTATGATTTGTCAATTCTCAAAAAGAAGTTGAGTCAGACATTTGATATGAAGGATTTGGGGGATTCCAAACATATTCTTGGCATGCACATTACTCGTGATAGGCGTAAAAGATGCATATACTTGTCTCAAAGTGAGTACATATCCAAAGTACTTCATCGATTCAATATGCAGGGTGGAAAGGCATTGAGTACACCTTTACCCACATATGTGAAATTGAGCAAGGATGACTGCCCCAAATCAGATGAGGAAAAGGAATTCATGACCAAAATTCCCTATCAGTCTGCTGTTGGTAGTCTCATGTATGCTATGGTAGCTACGAGACCAGACATTGCATTTGCAGTGGGAGTTGTGAGCAGATATATGTCTAATCCTGGCAAGAAACATTGGGAAGCGGTCAAAATGATTTTGAGATATCTGAGTGGCACTAAGGACAAGTGTCTATGCTTAGGTAGAGGGAAAGCATCCATTATTGGTTACACAGATTCTGACTATGCTGGTTGTGTAGACAATCGTAAGTCTACATCAGGGTACATTTTTCATTTTGCTGGAGGTGCTATCTCTTGGAGATCTCGTCTTCAAGAATGTACAGCTGTTTCCACCACAGAAGCAGAATATGTTGCAGCAAGTGAGGCATGTAAGGAAGCATTGTGGCTTTCTCGTCTTGCTTGTGATATGGGTTTGCCTCAGCATGTACCTCACTTGCTCAGTGATAGTCAGAGTGCCATTGCTTTGGCTAAGAATCCGGTCTATCATGCAAAGACCAAGCACATTGAGGTGAGGTATCACTTCATTAGAGATTGCTTAGCCACTGAGAGCATTATTCTTGAGAAGGTTCACACTCGAGATAATGCTGCAGATGCTTTGACTAAAGCTCTACCACAGGATAGCTTTCGACACTGTTGTCACTTGATGGGGGTTACTTGATTCTTGATCTTACGCAGTCACTTGTATACTGTGTGACATGCCCATCAGGTGGGAGGTATAGTTTGTATACTTACACTCAGGTATTCTTTATCATTCTTTCTTTTTTCTCCCATAGTTACTCTGGCCATATTGGCCTTTAGTGGGAGATTGTTACCGTTAGTGTCCATGTGAAAGGCCAAATGGCCATCGGACACTTCTTTGTATATGTTCTCTAATAAAAACATATAGTGGCCTGGTCGGTCACAGACTGTAAGTTCGACCGCATTTGTAAGACCTAAGAAGTCTATCTCGTGCTCCCTGTGTAGTGCGTTTTCTGCATATTCCACAACATCTGTGCAGAGTACTGTGTGTGGCGTAAGAAGCTCCGTTTTCTACTCCGAGCATATCATCGTGGAGCTCTCGAGAAGGAGAGTGCAGTGCGGTGCACGCCATCGAAATACTTCAATTACGTGTATGCATTAACTTAAAGAAGGTCAATGCAGCCACAATCCGAGATAACTATCCGCTTCCCATCACAGAACATCTCTTAGAAAGAGTGGCAGGCAAGGAAGTGTACAGCTTCCTTGATGGATTTTCGGGTTACAATCAAGTAGCCATAGCTCCAGAGGATCAGCATAAGACAGCTTTTGCCACGGAGTGGGGTATATTTGCCTTTCGTGTAATGCCATTTGGGCTTACCAATGCACCAGCTACCTTCCAGAGACTAATGTGCCATGTATTTAAAGAGTTCCTGAGGAAGAATTTAGAAGTCTATGTTGATGACCTTTGTGCTCATTCCAACATCAGACAAACCCATATTCCTAAACTTAGATTCTGGGACACATAGTGTCAAAGAATGGCATATCCACTGATGAAGAGAAAGTGAGAGCCATTGCTGAGTTACCTAGGCCAAAGAATGTCAAGGAAGTACAGGCTTTCATGGGGCATTGTGGATATTACCGACGGTTTATACACATGTATGCCATCATAGCAAAGCCTCTGTATGGACTTTTGACTAACTTTGAGTGGACTGACGAATGTGAGAATTCCTTCCAGGAGCTTAAACGAAGATTATGTTCAGCACCAATCTTGACCACACCAGATTGGAATAAGCCATTCCATGTTCACGTGGATGCATCCAATTATGCTATTGGGTGTGTGCTTGCTCAACCTACTGGTGAAGGTAATATGGATCTTCCAATTGCCTATGCCAGTAGACAATTGAATGCAGCTGAACGAAATTACACCACTACTGAGAGAGAAGGCTTAGGCATGGTATATGCAGTCAAGAAATTTAGACACTATTTGCTTGCAAATAAGTTTAAATTTTTTACTGACCACCAAGCATTGTTATATCTAGTGAACAAGCCATGCAATACAGGAAGATTAGTAAGATGGTTTCTCTTACTAATGGAATATGATTTCGAGGTTGTGGTAAGGAAAGGGAGGACTCATTTGAGAGCGGATCATCTTTCTAGGCTCACGATTGGAGAAGCCCCACAAGGAGTATCAGATGACCTTCCTGATGCTTACTTGTTTAACTTGGAAGTGGTACCGCAGTGAGCTAAGCCATTAGTGCCAGTATTGACATACGGACCTAACCATCCAGTAATAAACACGCAGGATAGGGAGGTAGTAAAAGCCCAAAAGTATCACATCATGGCTGGAAGTATGTACAAGCACACAGATCAAGGGATCTTGGCCTGTTGTGTGGAAGAGGATGAGTACGCTAAATGGTTGCAATTAGCACATGTAGATTAGAGCAACACTATTCAAAGCAACGAACCCTACAAACACTAAGGAGACTAGGAGTACATTGGCCAACTATGGAAGCTGATGTCCAAAAGTTGTGCAAGGAATGCCCAATCTGCTGCACTAAACCACCTGTGGAACATGCCACTCTTTATCAAGTGTCCCTAGTGCCAGATTGGAGTGAACCACTAGTATCCTTCGTGAGGACGAAAACATTCCCTCCAGACATGACTCTGGCTAGGAAAAGGAGTTTAGAACAAGAATCCCAGGATTACTCACTTATTGGTGATAATCTATACAAACGTGGTAAAGACGGTTACCTGAGACTATGTGTCCATGAGAGTGAGTATCTCAAGATCTTGGACACTGCTCACCAAGGTGTAGCAGGAGGACACTTTGGACCAGATCGGGTGATCAAGGCAATACTATTTGCGGGCTTCTGGTGGCCGACCCTTCACATGGATGCACATACCTATGTGAAACGCTGTGATGTCTGTCAGAGAACTCAATATCCTATACGTAAAGATGAGATGCCACTAAAACCTATGATGGGTGGACGTGCATTCTCTAAGTGGGGAATAGACTTCGTAGGTCCTATTAATCCCCCAGCTAAGGGTTCCCATGCAGAATATATCATTGTTGCGACAGACTATCTAACAAAGTGGGTCGAGGTAAAAGCCACAACGAAGAACGATGCTCAAACAACAGCTAAGTTTTTATTTGAGAATGTATTCACTAGATACGGGCTACCCATAGAGCTAGTTAGCGATAGAGGCACTCACTTCTTGAATGAAGTTATTGAAAATCTGCTCCAAGAATTTTTGGTAATACATAAGAAGTCTGCCCCCTATCACCCTCAAGCAAATGGCCAGGCTGAGAGCACCAATACGATCTTATGCAATGTACTGACGAAATTAGTGAACAATAAACGCTCTGATTGGGACAAACAGCTACACCATGCTGTTTGGGCATATCGAGTGGCCTACAAAATGGTACTCGAAGCCACCCCCTTTCAGATGGTGTTTGGCCAAAATGTAGTGCTACCATTGGACTTCTTAATACCTACATTGAAAGTAGCACAAGAGCATGAATGGACGGGTCATGAACTCTCCTCTAGACTTTTTGATCTTGAACAATTAGGAGAAACAAGACTAAGGGTAGCTGCAGGGATATATGCGGCTAAGAAACGACAGAAGGCATATTTTGATGCCCATGTTAAGGATAAAGGTTTGAAGGCAGGCGGCCTAGTACTAGTATACACTTTGAAACAACATGCGAGAAAATTAAAGAAGCATGGCTATGGACCTATGATCATAAATAGGATCTCCACAAGTGGAGCAGTGCAACTAGCCACATTAGAAGGCGATGTTCTCCCAAGTTATATCAGCGGATGCAGAGTCAAGTTGTATCAGGAACCTCTCACAGAGGAAATGCTAAGTCGACTCAATACTGCTAAGAAACGCAAAGAGGAAGAAAAGCGAGTTCAAGAAGAAGCTCAAGCAGAAGCCCTAGAGCGCATACGGAGAATGAAATTAAGAAGACAAGGTAGAGAGCACCCTAGGCAAGATGCATATGCAGATCAAGGATATGACGTGGCTATGTGTGAGGTTTCAGGTGTTAGCTCACATAGGATAACTGATCGACGTCCTTTCATAACCTTAGATATAGGACAAGGAAAGAGTGCAAGGACTGTAAGAGCCTTGATTGACTCAGGTGCAACCACTAATGCTGTTAAATTGTCTTACTGTCAAGAGTTGCAATTAACTGTCAATCCTGTGGAAGCATATCTCATAGGATTGGGAGGCGTGGAAACCCCTTGCATGGGCGAGGTGGAACTTCCCCTCTATATTCATGATGAGGCAATGACAGTTAAAGTACTAGTATGTCAAGATGAGGACCTCACTGAACCCCTTGTCTTGGGTCAAGACTGGATCTATGACCAAGCAGTCAACTTAAACCTAAGAAGTGGACTTCTTCAGGTATGGGTGAATCAAACTAGAATTACAATGGAGTTAAATAATGGAGCACTCAAGGAACTAGAAAAGGCACGGACTCCTGGTCCCTCCAGGGGTACACATGAAGTTGACCATGCAGTTCTTGTCCAAAGCTATGTGATGCAGAGGAATGGAGATCTCAATAGAAAAGTCAAAGCATTGGCGGAACTCCCTTCTTTTCCAAAGGCCAGAAGAAGGCAGCAACTAAGGGCAGATCAATCACTGAAGACTCTCCAGGCAAGAGACCAAAAGAATGCGCGAAGCAGAACAACTCAGCCGATGAAACAAATGTGGGTGCGAAAGGGCAAGCTGCCGACTATAACCAAGTCGCAACAACAGTCTCAACTTCCTATTAGTAATCCAAGACTTGATACTAATAAGAAGACTCCTAAAACCTCTGTTGAGAAAGTGAAATCTATTTGGGTACCCAAGAAGTTGATGAAGGCTAGGCCACAATCAAGACAAATTTGGGTGCCTAAGGCTTACTTGCGGGCTCAAATATCTATCCAGACACCACCCCCTGTACAACATGGTCCATTTCCTCTCACATCTGATACTCATTCTTATACCTCACACACAAACACACATTCACCTGTAAGCACGAGAAGAATCATGTGGAAATGGATCCCTAAAAAGCCTCATTTCCAAGCCGATACCCTCACTGTGCTTTCAGGCCCATCCACCAAACCACGACACAAAACCATACGTTGTGTCTGGCGTCCTAAGATGTGTGACAAACCCCCTGACCCTTCCTTGTAAATTCACGTCCAACTACTAACTACATCACTCAGACACCATAGCTTTCCATTTAAGCTCTTCTCTTCACTAACTGCACACACACTCATCGAGCACTCACTGACCCACTGACTCATCATCTACCTCATGTTAATGTTGTAACGGGGACAACAACGGTTTTATTCTGTCCATTACAATGTTAACACATGGTTCTATATTCTCACAGAACCAACAAGCAAGCAGTGCCATGGCAGATGCTGGAGGTTCCAGTTCTCATGCCGGATCCAGCGCACAGATTGTGGATATAGAAACACTCCTCCTCGAACCACATCTCACCGAAAGACCGCAAGAACTTCAAGTTGTGCATGTGCTCCCAGTTCAGGATCCTCCTCAGGACACACCTCTCAAGTGGGCAAACACGCTCATTGGTTCAGTGATGTTGCAGGACCATTGGGTGATGGAACCTATTTTTGGGAAGCTGAATTGGAGTTTAATGGTAAATGGGGACGCTACCATTTTTTCACGCGCGAATTTGAGAGCTATCAGAATGCCGAAGTAATGTGTTCAGTATGGACCCAAGCTGGCCTGGACAGTTATTTCAGGGCCCACTTACCGAAGCCAGATTTCTTACGTTGTTCTTATCTTATCAGTACCATCACTCCTAGCACGGCCAAGGGAGGCGATAGCACTTTTGTGTTACCCTCACTATTGCCGGGCCACGAACTTAAAAGATTCAAACTGACCCTCAATCTGGTACGAGAAGCATTGGGCATGTATGGTATGCACATTCCTACTGAAAAGGAAACAATGGTTCCAGGCAGAATGAAACATAAAGATCTCAATAAGCTGAAGGATATGGTAGCAATGACACCGACCATCGCTCTTCACCTACGGACCGTCATGCAGCATTTTGCCTTCCCCGCCCAGGAAAGATTCACCATGCCCCCAAAGAAGATATGGTTTAGCTTGTATTTGGCAGAGACAGAAAACCTCCCTATCAACGTACCACATTGGATCATAGATCAGATCCACCTAGCCCATCAACGGTGGAATAAGAAGCAGAAAAATGTGCTCCACGGGTGTAGTGCTCTGACCAAGATAATCTATCGATGTCTAGCCTATGACGTGCCTATTCAGCGGGCACTCGTATGGTCCCGGGCCCAGGAGTTCCAGAGAAGGTTATCAGCGGAAGGTCCTCCATCAAAGAAGATGAGAGGGGGAGTCCAATTACCCTGCGCTCAACCAAGGGGAGCAACCACTACACCAGAAATTACCCCTCCCCAGACAGGACGCATTAGACCATTCACCATTCGGCTACCAAGACCAAGTACAGAGGGACCCAATCTGGTGTTTCCACCCGTCCCATCGGACTTGGAATTTCCACAGGGCTTTACTCTCAATGATCTCACTGATGAAGAAGTGGCTAGACTAATCTACGACTCTAATCTCGAAACGGAAACAGAGCGAGCTCAGGAACCACAAACCCATACAACAACGTCAGCCCCCACCCGACCGCAAGTTGTAGAAGTCGACGTAGACGAACAAGAGACCGAACAAGAGGAAGGAGCATACGAAGAACAAGAGTATGATGAACTTTCAGAGTTAGCAAGTGCCCCCGCGTATTCGGCACAAATAAAAAGACTATATCGAACCATGCAGCTAGTTCAAGAACAGCATAAAATGTCACTTGAAGCAGGCAAGAAACTCATGAACCAATTGCTGGCAGAGGAAGGTGTGGATGATATGTTCATCGAGTCCATCAACCTACATGCAGATGCAGTAGGATTGGATGAGGCCATTCATGAGGCAATGGCCTACATTCACCGATTTGAGAAAGGAGTTCCCGCTCGTCCCATGAGATCCGGGAAACAAATTCATATCAACGTATCAGCACCAGGAGATACAACGCAAACAGACAAACATCAGGAAGCACCACTATCACCACCCTCCCCACCCCTCACTACACAACTCACTCCACCACGTGACACTATCGCCACCACGCCCACTATCACCACAATTGTCATGGGAATTCCACTCTCACCGGGACTCCAATTCGGGGGAGTCGCTATGCCCACCTTCACCACTCTCTTCACTAACGTCACATCCACCCCACCCACGGTCCCCATCTACACGGTCACTCAAACATTTGACACTATGGAAACATCTCCTGCCACAGCACCACTCCCTTCCCCCATGCACCCTCCGTCCCCCATACCCCCTCCACCCACATCTCCACTTGACTCCACATCATTCACAACTCCCTTTCCCGTCCCCATTCCCCCTGCATCTTCATCTCTCCCTGCATCATTTAATGTAAATAGTATATTTTTAGCTTTAAATCAATGTGTCTATCAACTTCAAAATGAGTATCGAGCTCTCGACGATCGTTATCATCAAGTGATCACTACCAATCAGAAACTTCAGAGCCGCCTCATAGCGATCGAGGAAGAAAATGCAGAACTCAACCAACGTTACACCACGCTCGAACATGCCCACCAAACACTCCTAGAAACTCCCCAACCATCACAACAGCCGGGCACCAAACAACTTGAGGCCTTGCTGGACGTATACCAAGCTGATAATCTCAGAGTCCGGCGTAACTTGACACTCCTCAGAAAACACATGGCAACCGCCCTTGAAGAGAACAAGAGATTGCAGCAGCAAAATGAAGCAAATCTAGAAGCAGCAATGGAAGGCTCTCCCCACGAAATTGATCCGGAGCAGTTTAAAGCCGTACCCTCAGAGATAATGAAGACCATCTTGGAAAGCTATGCGGATCTATTAGATGCTCATGATGAGTTGGAAAGGGAGCGTGATGAACTACGTGGCCAGCTCAAGGAACATGAGGCTCCAACCAAGGTACTAGAACCGGCCTCGACTTCAGAGGAAGTGAAGGCATTGACAGAACAGGTGGTTGAGCTCCAGAAAAAGTTACTAGAGTATGAAAGGCAACCCTCTCCAGTTATAGAACCTGAGCCAGAAGACTTGGTTCCCATTGAGGTAGATGATTCGTACGAGGAACCATACGTTCCTATGCCGATGCCAGGCGGGCAACAAACCTCAGAGGGAATGGATACCTTAGAAGTGGAAGCACCTGAATGGCTTCAGTCATTAGAGAAGACAGCGAACACCCACGATGAGCGAGTAGCAATACAGATCCAATCATTAGCTAAATTAGAAGACACTATCATCAAGTCCGAGTACTTCAGACGTATGTCCCATCACAGGTGGATAGGGACCAATGATGATCAGTATGTGCCATATTGCATATTATTGGCTGATTACAACGCAGAGATCCAACGACAATGTGGGAAAGCCCCCACCTTTGCCACCTAGTTTGGCCCCGACGATATACCAGAGAGTGCAAAAAGAGGTTCGATTCCTCAACCCACTTGGAGGATCCGTCTCTTGGAGACTTATCCTGAAATGGTACGAACCTGGAATAACATGCCCCTCTTTATTAAGTACAATCCTTGTTATGCCCCAGTCCTACGAAGACGCACATGGCCCGAATTCACCATTGCTGTCAAGAACATCAAAGGCTGTGCCAAGTGGCTAAATTATGTTTATCTAGCACCTCCACGAGGACCTCCCACTGTAAATTACATGATTTCTACTATCAGGCACTAGAGCACTCGACTACGCAATACACCCGATGTGATGGCACAAATGTGTATGAAAATATTTGAATTAATGCTGATCACATTCAGGACATTTAAAAACATTAAGGATCCCCACTTCTCAGCAGCAGGCTTCGTTACAAGCAACCAAGACCTAGTTTACGACATGAGCACCACCCCATCAATAGAAGTAATATATGCTTGGCACGCCAGAATAAAGTACCTCCCAGCTTGTTTTAAACAGACTTTCGAGGAGATGTTCATAACGGGATTCTGGGAATATCACTCAGAAATTTTTGTACCCAGACCTTCACATCTCCTCCACTTATTTGCTGTGGAGAGAACCATACATTCAGAACAACTACGGGTGCCACACCCGGACGTACCAGGACCAGTGAATTGGGATGCATTATTAACAGATCTAGCACGGGGGCTCAGATTAGAAGAACATCACCTCGCCTCTGACGTTGTCCAATACTACGTTCAACGAACATCTAGACAAGGGTCTGTCAGGGGCGACAGACGCGAGAGTGGGGGGGGGTGTTGGCAGCAGTCAGGGAACCGAAGGAGCCACAAGACGAAGAGAGTCAGAGCGAAGGGACAGCACAAGCAGACATGGCCGTCAAAGAAGATCTGGCAAGTAGGCCATCTAAATTTTTCAGACATCAAGGAGTTGAGCACACAAGAAGACAGAGCAAGTAGGGAGCTCAAAGGTATGTATGACAAATCAATAGAGAAAATCCCCACACAAATAGTGATTTTCATCACTAAAAACCATTGTAAATATCATTTCGTATTTTTGTAGCTCCATTTTGTGCAAGCCAAGGAGTCCTTGAGCTTGAGGAGCTTTAGAAGTATCTACCTGCCAATTTTCATATTTTTTAGATCTCGTTTGAGCCCTCTAATAAGCCCTGGAACCTAATTTTTAACTAGGCCAGACACTAGGTCTGAACAGGGCCAAAGCTAGTCAAAAACTATAAAAGGAGCTAGAGAGCTCATTTTTGGGGGTGGATTGTAATTGAAATGAACCTGTAAGAGCTTTTTGAAAGTAATCTAAGAACTCCTTTGCTTCTCACTCTTTGTCTTGCCGTGTGTGCGCGTGTGCGTGTATGTGTGTGCATGCTTGTGTGCTTCTCACTCACGCACTTGTGCCCCCACTTGCTCGAGGTCTTCATACCATCCTCATGTCTTCCCGGATTGACATTAAAGGAGGTGCTACTCATCACTGAGCTACATCCATCCATTCAAGAAAGCATTCTTGACATCTAATTGGTACATATTCCAATTTTTGGATGCAGCTACACTCACCAATAATCTGATTGTTCGCATCTTAGCCACAGGAGAAAATGTCTCCTCATAATCAATGCCTTGGGTTTGTGCAAAACCCTTGCCTACCAACCTATCTTTGTACCTGTTGATTGTACCATCAGAGTTTCTCTTTAGTTTGTAGATCCATCTGGATCCTATCACCTTCATAGAGTCCTTCTTGGGTACCAAGTCCCATGTGTCACTCTCCTTGAGAGCTTCTACTTCTTCATCCATAGCTCCTTTCCATTCTGGTTTGGTGATTGCCTCTTCATATGAACCTGGTTCTTCACTTAACAAGTCCTTTGCAAGATAAATTGAATGCTTAGTAACAAGAGATGTATCATATCCATATCTGATAGGCTTCTTACTTTCTCTCTGAGATCTCCTTATTGCTTGAGTTGAAGATTCTGGTATATCCTCAAGTTTCTTCATCTTCATCTTGCCTCTGGACTTCCATGCCTTGAATTCTTCAAGATTGATTGTGTCATCATCTTCTGAACTTGAGTCTTCCTTCTGGATTGGTTCCTCACTTGAGAGTTTTGGAAACTCCTCTTCCAAATCATAGGGTAGACTAACCTTCCTGCATTCATTCTCATACCATGAGTCATTCTCATCAAAGATGGCATCTCTGCTTACCTTGAACCCTTTATTGGTTGGGTTGTAGAATCTGTACCCTTTTTGATTCAAGTCATAACCAATGAAAATACATTTTTCTGCTTTAGGGTCTAGCTTTCTCCTTACCTGTGAGGGAATATGCACATATGCTACACAACCGAAAATTTTGCAATGATCCAATGATGGTCTCTTACCATGCCAAGCTTCATAAGGTGTCATTCCATCAAGTGACTTTGATGGCAACCTGTTTATGAGATAGGTGGCAGTAGATACACTCTCTGCCCAAAGATAATTTGGCAACTTCTTTTCATTAAGCATGGACCTAGCTGTTTCAACAATAAGCCTATTCCTTCTTTCAGCTACCCCATTTTGTTCAGGTGAGTACCTTGTGGTTATCTCCCTTTTGATGCCTCTTTCCTGCAAGAAGTCCTCAAACTCATTTGAGAAGTATTCACCTCCTCCATCTGACCTTAGCTTCTTCAAGTTCCTTCCTGTTTGATTTTCAACTAGTGCAAGATATCTTTTGAAACAATTAAACACTTCATCCTTGTGTTTCATAAAGTATAACACAGTCCATCTGCTATAATCATCAATGAAAGACACATAGTACCTTGATCCTGAAATGGAGGGATCCTTGCTAGGTCCCCAAACATCTGTGTGCACCAAGTCTAGGTAGTCTTCATGCATAAAACCTTTCCTTGAGTAGGGCAATCTGTGAGACTTACCAAACTGACAAGCACCACATTTGTAAATCATGTGTTGCTTGGATGCATTAGGTATCCCAAGCACACATTGATCCCTGCTCATTTTCTTCAAGGTCCTTTCACCTATGTGACCTAACCTTTTGTGCCATATTTCTAATTCTGAAAGTGTTTGATCCTTGTAATTGTATAAAGCAATGTTTTTGGTGTCTTCTAGCTCAAAAGTAAATAATCTACCTGATTTTTCTCCCTTGGCTATCCTTTTGAATCCATGTCTTGGGTCCTCTACATATGCTCCATGTTGATTGAACCTGACCTGCAAACCTTTCTCCACAATTTGACCAACACTCATTAAGTTTTTGGTAATGGTTGGTACATAAAGTACCCTGCTCAATAGGTTCTGGTTACCATCACAAGTTTTTACATTTCCAATCTTTACTATAGAATGCTTAGTATCATCACCTGTCTGTACTTGATGTTTGCCCTTTGGTTCCTCAAGATCAAAGAGTAGTGCCACATTGCCAGCTACATGATTAGAACACCCTGAATCAATATAAAACAGATGATCATCATTGATACCTGACTTGGAAGTCATATTCATGATCAATAGGGAGTCCTCTTGCTCCTCTGTGTAGTTGTTGTAGTATTTCCTATTTCTGAATCCTCCTTGGTAGTTACCATTATGGTTGTTGTTGTAATTATTGTTGTAGCCATTGTAGCCTTGGTGTTGGTTGAACCTTCCTCTGCCTTGAGAGTATCCACCTCTTTGATAGCCTCTTCCTCTCTGATTTTTGTAGTTTCTGTAGCACTCATCTGTGGTGTGGTTAGACAGTCCACAAATGTTGCATGGTGATGAATTGTAGAGTCTCCCCCTACCTTGCTTACCTCCTCTGCCCCTGCCTCTTGAGCATCTACCTCTCCCTGCATAGTTGGCTTGGGAGGTAGAACCTTCATCTTCTTGCTTTTTACCTTTACCTTTGTCTTTAATCTTTTTATCAGTATATAGGGCAGAAGGAGTGTTACCTTTAGATGTATCTCCAACCTTTGTGAACTTTGCTTCATGTGTAAATAGTTGGTCCATCAGAGTTGTGAGATCTGGGGTATGTATGTCCATGTAGAGATCCATTGAAGTGGTGAAGCTTTCCCACTTATCATTTGCCTTTAGTCCATTGGTTACTTGCCTTACTATTTGTTCCTCTTCAATCTCCTCTCCTATGCTTGCTAATTGGTATGCCACATCCTTGATCTTGGTCACAATTCTGAGACTGATTGTTTTGGTTGCTTCCTAAGGGTTGTGAATTCAATCCATAATTGATTCTTCCTGGCCCTTGTATTAGATGAAAAGTATGATGACAGGGTTTCCCAAGTTTCTTGGGAAGTCTTACAATTCCTAATGTGAGGTAAAAGGAAATCAGATATAGAGTTTAGAAGATAAGACCTTGCCAATGCATCTTTTGCACACCATGTATTAAGCTTTTCTTGTTCTTCCTTGGTGGGTAGACCCCTTGCTTTGAATGAGGGCAATTCCTCATCTCCTGAGATGAATCCAAATAGACTTCTTCCTTGTAGATAGGTCTTCATCCTCAGAGACCAAGCTTGATAATTGTTCCTGTCCAATTTATCAATGAATGAAGGAAAACCATCTCCCATGTTACCTTGTTTGCTCTGATACCACTGTTGGGAAAGATGGATGGATCCTCCAGAAGATTAAGTAGGTGCTGCTAATCCTGCTTTGCACCAGCCCTAAGTGACTCCAGATATGATTAGTAGATACCCTTAGCTTCCAAATGATATCAAGAGATGCTATATGTACTTTGGAAAAGGTTTGAGTAATGACTTGATCAAAACAGATGAGTTTGTGAATCACAAAGCTAGAAAACTTTCTATTTTGGTGTTGATACCTGCTGAGTCTTTCACTCAGTATGACCAGTACACTTACAATTGGCAAAATTCCTTCTAGAGGTATTCTATTAGCTTAGTAAGCTACCATTTGCAAGTGGAATCATTCAAAATGATAAACTATACTAGGAGAAATAACTTTAGCAAATTTATGGACACCCCCGACCTTTTAGGAAGTATGCAGACAAATACCAGTGAGCACTTCGACGGCGATTTCTTGAGATTGGCTGAACCAAGTTGCTTCAAACTTTTTATGCTTGTAGTATGCTTTGAGCTGGATCCACCATGGTTTGAATCACTCGATTTGGTGAAGTAGGCACTGAGATATGCCTCTTTGAAGTTGACAGACTTGAAGTGGTACACTCAGAGAACACAAAGTTGATGAATGTGAATATATCTATTGATTGACATAATTGTACAATCTCATTAGCATGATAACCATAGCTAGATGAGGTAATGAGGTATGGGCTTCAATGTAGCACTCATACACACTCAGATACAAATGATAGATGTCTCGGGAAGTGAGCTAGAATGAGCTGAGCTAGATGCGACTTTTAACTTGCATCTTTTATAGAGTTGAGTTGAAACTTCAAGTTTGAATTCAAATTCAAACTCCTAGAATCTTTCACCTAAAAGGTAATGAGATATTCTCTCAATCAGCCAACAATTTTTTCCACGACTCTAATCAAGTAGGTGTGTACATAAGAAATGCCAAGTCTTTTAGACTTTTACAAGGAGTAAAATGGTAAGAACTTATAAGCATAAGTTCCTATGGTCCTTCCTTCAAGTGGTGTCTTCATGAAGTAATCCAAGCCAAATTGTGAAGGCTTGAATTGCACCAACAACATATGGTTAGAACAACCACTATCTACATACCATACATCACTATTGCAATTCATCTTAGTTTCTACATTCATCATAAGAAGAGAATCATAATCTTCACTTTTACCTTCAACTGCATAATTTCCTTGTTGTTTACCTCTTCTTGAATAGCCTCCTCTTCGATTACCACCTTGATTATTTTCATTTTGATAACAATCTTTGGCATAGTGTCCATACCTTCCACATATATAGCAATTGCTGTTATCTTCACTCATTTGTCTTTGATTGTAGTTGTAGTAGCCTCTCGTACCTCTAGCGCTTGATCTTCCTCTTCCTCTTGTGTTGAAGAAGCCACTTGAAGTCCCTTGATCATCGCTCCTTCTTCCTCGACCTCTATTTGAACCTCTTCTACCTCTGTTTCCACCTCTTGATGATCCTACATAAAGAGCTTTTGCTTGAGATCCTTTTTTATTTGAAGTAGAACCATTTAGATTCATCTCCTCCGTGACCATGAGAGCAACAAGCTGATCAAAGTCTGGTAATTCTCCTCTAACATAAACTGAAGTAATGAATGGTTTCCATCTCTCATCATCCTTGAGTCCGTTGAGAGTATGTGCAACCAAGTCGTCATCCTCCACATGAGCTTGAATTGATCCTAGTTGATCTGCAATCTCTTTGACCTTCAACAAGTAATTATTGTCTGATGTCCTTGTATCTTTCTTTATGTTATTCAACTCATTTTTGAGTTGAATCTTCCTTGCTCTTGTACCTGTAGCATACAACCTTTCCAATGCAAGCCAAACATCTCTACTTGTGTCTAGATCTTGTATGTGTCCTACCATTGAATCTTGAATATTTTGTGATAAAATGAATATAACCCTTTTGTCTCTTTCATTCCAAAGTCTAAACTCCCTCAATTGTTGCTGATTTGGATCCTCTGGTAATATAGGTTTGATATCCGTTCCATCAATCAAACCATACAAGCCTCTACCTTGCAAGTATGCTGTGATTCTAAATCGCCATGCTTGATAGTTGTTCTTATCAAGCTTCTCTATTTGTGCATGTTGATCGCCCATTGTGCAAAATACTAAACTTCCTCCTTTAACCCTTCTTTTGGATCTATGTGATAAGAAGAAGTATGAGATTTACCTTTGTAATAAAGTCTATGCACCTTTCTTTGCTTGGATGTTGCTTGAGATGCTTCCTTGCTATCTCCTTCTACCTTTGTGTAGTGTCGATGATGAACCGCTACTCCAATAGCTTCAAATTCTTCATCAAGGTATTATAACCTTCGCCAAGCTTCAATTCCTTGCCTTGATACCAATTTTAGAGTTTATTGACCTCCAAAATATAGCTGGAAGTAGGTGGAACCCCCTAGGAACAAGTTGACCTTCTCGCAAACTCCATCACAGAAAACTAGTCATGCTTGCAGAGTTTACTGTTCTCTACTGGCTTAGAGTTTTTTAAAACTGTTTTAATCACATATACTAGAGACCATGATCTTTCCAATGAGCCAAAGAACACTCAATTTGGATAAATACACAAGGAGATATGACCTCTGCAAGTTTGAGGTTTAATGGAGACCTTCAAGAGGGGGTGAACCCGAGAATACACACTACTTGCAGAGAGTACTACTCTCAGCTCACAAATCCAATGATTATGACAATTGACAGTATCAACGTAGACAATAAGAGATTTCAAATGAGCTATCAAACATGTAATTTGGATATATAATGAGGGAGATACAAGCTCTGCAATCTCTGCATACAAAACTACAGTAGCGTAGAGATATGCATATGACTCTCTTGGACATCCCAAAAGATCACGACTTCTCTCCTCTTTTTATAGCATGGTGTTGAAGCTCAAGGTCAAGGACAAAGCATGGAAGCGCATCAAGGAAGTGGACACACAAGAAGAAGGAGCAAGTAGGGAGCTCCAAGAAGCACCTGTCAAATTTTCAGAAGAAATCCCTACAAAAATAGTGATTTTTATCACTAAAAAACATTGTAAATACCATTTTCCATTTTTGTATCCATTTTGTTCAAGCCGAGGAGTCCTCGAGCTTGAGGAGCATTAGAACTACCATCCTTCCAAAATTTTTAGACTCCGTTTGAGCCCCCAAATAAGCCCTGGAACCTATTTTTTAACTAGGCCGGACACTAGGTATGGACAGGGCCAAAACCACTCAAAAACTATAAAAAGGGCTGGAGAGCTCATTTTTGGGGGCAGCTTGTTGTAGATTTCAGCTTTGTAAGAGAGCTCTTTGGTAATCGAAGCTTTCCATTGTTCCACTCTTTGCTCTTACCTTGTGCGCGTGTGTGTGTATGTGTGTGCATGCTTGTGTGCTTTCACTCGCGCACTTGTGCCATCACTTGCTCACGGTCTTCATACCGGTCCTCACGTCTCCACGGATTGACATTTATGAGGTGTATCTCCTCACGTTGGTACTCACCATTGTGCTAGAGTGACACCAAATTTGGCGCCGTTGCCGGGGAGAGAGCTTGGAGGACGAGCGTGTGACGGTAAGACGTAGAGTAGCGACGTCGGAAGGTAAAAAAATCATCATTTTCAGTTCAGTTTCTGAATTTTCCTTCTTCTTCATCTTCATCATCATCACTATCTCCACCCGCCTTCATCTTCTCAGTTTTTTCCATTTTTTAGAGTACATTCACCTTGTTTTTACTTGTGGTTGTGAGCAAGAAGCTTAGAGTGGGTGCAGAACAGAGGCGCTGAAGAAGTAGCACCAAAAATAACTAAAAATCTGAGTGAATAGTCCCGGACAAGACGAACCTGCGCCAAGTATCGTGAGAGCTGCGCCAGAGATCGTGAGTGAGCAATCGGGCAAACTGGGGTTACACAGAGCAAGGGGAAGTGACTAAGAAGTTAGAGAGGCTCTCAAGGTGAGCAAACACCCATTTAATCTATAATTTCTCAGTAAACTAAGTTTGGAAAGGGAAACGATCTGCGTCAGGTATCGTTTGGTACTGACAGAGGTGAAAACGAGTGATTTGGGGTGATACAGAGAGTGAGGAGAGGAGAGAGGAAAGAGTAGAGCATGTGTACAACCAAAACTTAGAAAAAATCTTTCCCAAAATTTGTCTAAGGGTCAAGTATCGTTTTGCTCCCGCGGTCGAGTGTCGCGATACTTAGCAAGTATCGTGAATCTCCTGTGGTTCAGTATCGCGATATTTCCCAGCCATCGTGTATCGTTTTAGGCCAAAGATCGTCTGGATCAAAGATCGTGTATCGTTTGGCTTCAGTATCGTGTATCGCTTCTCAGAGATCGCGATAGTTACCAACGATCGTGTATCGTTTTGTTCAGGTATCGTCGATCGTTTTGAGCCAAGTATCGAGTATCGTTGGTGCCAAAGATCGTTTCAATCAGAGATCGCGATATTTATCAGAGATCGGGTATCGCCTAAGTCAGAGATCGTGTATCGTTTTCTTCCAAGTATCGAGTATCGTCTTGAGCTAAGTATCATTTTGCCCGAGTATCGTGGACATCAAGTATCGCGATATTTCTCAACTATCGTGTATCGTGACAAGGTAAGTATCGTGTATCGTTATACAGCGATCGCGACACCTATCAAAGATCGTGTATCGTGGAGTTTGCTCACGATACTTGTTGAAGATCGTGTATCGCCTACTTCAAGTATCGCGATACATACCAAGTATCGTGTATCGAGTTCCTCAAGTATCAAGTATCGTGTCCTACAAATGTCGTGTATCGCCTGATTTGAAGCATTTCCTGAGAGACCCTGTTTCCCTGTTTTAACCCCCAGAACCCTGAACTGGCATAACTTTCTCATACGAAATCTGTTTGCTGTGATTTTGGTTTTGTTGGAAAGCTCGTGGGGAGTACAACCAAAACAGGGTATTTTGAAGTTGACCCTCAGGAAAATTGGAAAACCAAGGTGTTCCAAAGGATTTTGAGCAATAGAAGAGAACTTTGTGACTAGAGACCAAGGCTTATGAACCTGAGATCTGGCAGACACTTAGGCAAGGATAGACAAAGCATTAGATCATCTGAGGCTAGTGTCAACCATACAGCCAAGTCTTGGGCTCAACAGCTTAGTGGTTATCCTTACTCACGAAGTTCAGAAACCAGTGACTCGGAAATGTCTTTTAGCATGGAAAGACCCACACGTAGCTCATGCACTGCCTATTTACAGACACCAGAAGGTCCCTATAAGACCCAATTGGAGTATATCAGGACCAACCAATTAGGTGCTCGCATCTATGAGGATGGTCTAAGGTGATCAGTGGTTCAGCTCAAGAATCCTGACCAGCCCTTTGGACTTGAACACCTAGTGGTCAAGTTCGAAGAGGGTGCTTACATTGATAAGGAAGGAACCATGTATGTGGTTACCAACTTACCAGATAGGACAGATGAGTTTGGAAATATCATTCCTGAGAATGAGATAGGAGACCTAGAGCAAGGAGACCTAGGAGGAGAACCCAAGACCCCTAGAGGTAAGTCAGTCCTAACCAGAGTGCTCACTCCAGAATGGATTCCTCAAGATAACAAAAGCATAGAACTATTCGTGAATAGAGAAACGGAGGAGGCCTTTTGGAGATTTAGGCCAGATCAACCTAGCCCAACAGTCACCATCTATGAATTCAAGGACCCAGAGACACCAGGGAAAGCTGTCTATCTAGATCACACATCTCAGAAATTATTCTTAGTATCAGATCATGACAGACATGCTTACACCTGGCAAGGTGAATCAATTTTCCCTCCACCAAGATCTAATGTTTCCCAGGGCCTCCAAGGAGCCGGATCATCCAAGGCTCATGAAACCCAGAGAGAAAGAACTAGAGAGAGACCGGAGGTAAGCTTTGCAGACACTGTAGGCAGAGACAGACCAGGATATGGAACGGAAAGACCTGAAAGGGAGAGACATAGAGTTCATAGGCATCAAAGAGATGATCATGATTTCCCATTGCCTAGACCACGAGAACACTCAAGAACCCTTAGACCCTCTCAAGTGGTTAAGACAATGAAGAACTACTTTGATGGATTTGGAGATCCTTATGATCATGTGGCGGAGTTTAAACAAGTGCTGAGAGCTGAACAGGTTGAAGACTTATTCACCCAGTTCGAGGCATTTGGTTTGACTCTTAAGGGTACTGCCTTAGCTTGGTTTCAACTTCTAAACAGTCGCAACTATAGAGAGATAGGTCAGCTGCTAGAAGAATTCATTGTGGAATTTTCCAAAAGCGGTATCAGGCATAACACATCATCCTTGATCCACAGCTTCAAGCAGACACCCCAAGAAACAGTACGACTTGCAGGAAGAAGGTTTAGGCAGTACTTGGAAAGATGCCCTGTACTAGAATTACCCACATCAGCCAAACAGGTGGCACTATTTTTAGATGGCCTATTGAGCACAAAATTAAGGTCATATGTATACTTGAAAGAGCCTAGATCCATAGAAGAGTGTATACGGATATGCATTGACATAGAAGACAACTTGGGTGGGGAGTTAGGACTGTCCAAACTCTATAAGGACTCTGATAGTTCTACAAGTCATACCTCTAGAACCTCCACTGAGATAGATGAGATAGCTGAGCAAGTGGCCAAAAAGCTAGGAGTCCAAAATAGACAAATGCCAAGGGTCACCTCAGTGAAGCGATGTTATACATGTGGAGGAGATCACATGGCTAATGTTTGTCCGTTGACGACTCAACCCCAAGGAAACTCTAATGCTCTATATTGCACCATTGAGAGGAAATATACAAATCATACGACCCAAGATTGTCCCTATAACAGGCAGGCTGTTAGACAAAATTATCAGCAACCTTACCAGCAGGGTAGGTTTCAGAATCAGTACCAACAGCCATATTATAGGCCACAACAATATCAACCTCAATACCAGCAGCAATATCAGGCACCATATAGGCCACAACCAGTCCTAGGAAACCAACCGCCAGCTCCTGCCAATGTGATCCCAGTTAAATATACGATGGCGGAGGAGAACCATAATAGAGCATTGGTGCCACTAACCCCATTGATACCAGAAAATGATTCTCATGCTCATGGTTCAGACTACTTCCATGAAGATAGTCCACATGCTTATTATATAGAGTCACCTGAGCAAAGTGAGACTTCTCAGTGTCAATATGAGGCACCACCTATGGAACAAAATTGGGAGCCAGAATACTCCAATGTCATGTATACGAATCCAACTACGAGGCCCCAATTGAGACAAGTAAGACCACAAGCCCCTAGAGGACCATGCTTTAGATGTCAGGGCGATCATTTCATTCGTGAATGTCCCCACCAACCAGCTCTGGGACTAGGACAAAACATCACAATACAAGGCTTTTGTCCTGAGTGCGGCAAGGAACATCTTCCTAGAGAGTGTCCCAGGAATCCCTCTAGTGCACCCAAGGTCACACCCATCAACGTGGTAGGCTTAGTGGCAGATTCAAGTTCAAGTAGCAGTAATGTGGCCCCTGTACAGGCAGTTACTAGGACAGAGGCTGCACAACAAGCAAAACCATCTGAGCAATCGGGGTCAAGTGAGTCAGGAGAACCTAGTAAGAGGAAACCAAGAACATGGAAGGATACCAGAGAGAAGGCTAATCGCAAGTGGAACAAAAAGATATCTGAAATAGAAGAAAGTCTAAAAGATGCCAAAACAAAAATAGAAGACATTGCATCTCAAAGCCCCTCACATACCGAAGCTCCATCCACTCCACCTCATTCCACCCCACCACCCATTGTAAATAACCCACAACCAGGGTCTGTTCTTGCAGATCCAACCCCAGAAGGCTTGGACATGATGTTCAAGGCCTACCAGGCTCGTCTTCAAGAAGGGTCAACAGCGGCAAACCTCGACAAGAGTTACCCTAGAGCAGATTTAGAGATTGAACGGATGAAAATGTGCATGAAAATGGTAGAACAAGCTCAAGCTATACTTGAGACTAGTCAAAAGTTCAATCAGACAAACTCTGTCAAACCGGATTTGCATTTCCAAGGCTTACTAGAAAGATTAGAGCAGTTGGTAAACAAACCACAAGTTTCTTTACCTCCACAGGCTCAACCAATTATTGAAAGAGGAAGCTCACCACCAATGGGAGCTTATGTTCCTAATTCCACGGATGCTGGAATACCTCCTTCAATTCAACAGTACTCTCAAGAGTTCTTGCGGGAAATACAGGAAGAGAAATGGGCCAAGGAGAAGGGTAATTGCCCTCCTATTCCTGAGATTGATGATCTTCATGATCAATTTCCCCAAGACATTCCGTCTATCTATGGAGACCAAGCAGAGCAACAAAAAGATGAAAGATTAGATTTTGAACCTAATTCTTTACAAGAGTTGCCTCATTTCATAGGCCCATGGGAATCTGAATCTATCCAGATCAGAGCTCCCACAATATTGGTAAGAAATGAAGACTCAGTGATTCCAAGAAACACTGATGTTGTGAAGAACACTAAGGTTCAATGTCATCTCACTGTGGAAGAGCTGCTCAAAGCAAAACCAGAGCTCTGGAATCATGTGAAGGATCAGGTTCCAGAACTTGAATCCAATATGCCAAATAGGCTCTAAGCAAAAAGTTCTAGAGATACCTCTCGACAAGATAGGAGACATGAGCGAAGGTGAAGAAGGTAATACTTATCTTCCAATCACCTATCAAGGTTACACAACCAAAGCAATCGTAGATTCAGGTGCTGGTGTTGCTATTGTGACCACCTCCTTGTGGAAGCGATGGGGCAAACCCACATTAAGACCAACTAGAATGAAGCTTCAAATGGCAGATGGTCATTTTGAAAGACCTCTAGGATTGCTCGAAGGGATAACTCTAACCACTTGTGGTGTAGAGTTTCAACATACATTTGCTATATGTGACTTTGAGAAAAATAATGTCTACGAGATGATCCTAGGAAGACCCTTCCTACGACAATTGCAAATAGTACAGGATTGGGGAACCAACTCCTTGTACTTACAGCACTTAGGGGTCACCACCAAGGTCAATCTGAAGGATTACACCTTCAGAGATGTACCACCCCTACAGTTGAATCCTATCCACAAAGTGAAAGAAGATTCTATCTCCGTGCATTCTGGAAGTTCACCTGATCCATCATGGCTGCATGAAGATACTCACTTGTGGATGTGCAAGGTCGCAGAGGAAGAGGAAAAGCGCCTAAAAGCGAGAGAAGAAGGAACTCCCCCAGGAGATAGACCAATAAAAGACCCAGCCTATACACCGATGATATTTCCAGATGAGGAATTTGAACCTCATGGTTGGGCAGAAATCTTAGCTACCATGGACATAGCAGTCAATGAAGAACAATGGACACCTCATTGTGATGAGGAGGGTTATGATATTTCAGTGTTCATGTGTCAGCCCCTGTTGGAAGAGTGTGTTCCTAATGAGTTTATAGAAGAAGAAGAGAATGACGATGATCTAGAATCCATTGTGATGGATACTTACTTTGACTCAGAGGAACACTATTTAGAAGACATCGGAGTGTTAACCCAAAAAGAAGAAGAACCCCTCACAAGTATTAAAACGATAAATTCAAAGGAAGGAAGTGAAGGAGGTCAAAAGAAAATGAAAAGAAAAGCAGTGAAACAAGAAGAGGAAGAATCATTGTTTGAAGTACCAGAAAATTTCAAGAAATATGAAGTGGAAGACCGAAAAATTTTGGTACGGATGCCTAAAAGAGAGGCCATTATAGGAGAAGCATATGACAATAAAGAAAAGACCAAAAAAATTGTAGTGACCATTGAAGGGAACGAAGAACGATGTACGTACATAGGATATGACCTAAGTGCAAAAGAAGAAGAAGAGCTTGTAGCTCTATTAAGGGAATATAGGGATGTGTTCGCATGGCACTATAGAGACTTGAAAGGAGTAGATCCAAAGATTTGCTCTCATACGATTCCGATGACCGCTGATGCCAAGCCCACCAAACAAAAGCCCTACACATATAATGACAATTATGCAGCCAAAATAAAGGAGGAAATTGATAGGCTGATTGAAGCTGGATTCATCTATGAGATTGAGCATATGGAATGGGTGTCCCCCATTGTAGTGGTGCCCAAGAAGAATGGAAAGTTGCGAGTGTGTATTAACCTTAAAAAAAGTTAATGCCGCTACGATCAGAGATAGCTATCCACTTCCAATCACTGAACATTTACTGGAGCGTGTTGCAGGCAAGGAAGTTTATAGCTTCCTTGATGGATTTTCAGGTTACAACCAAGTGGCCATTGCTCCTGAAGATCAACACAAAACGGCTTTTGCCACCGAGTGGGGAATCTTTGCATTTCGTGTGATGCCATTTGGGCTCACCAATGCACCTGCAACATTCCAAAGGCTCATGTGTCATGTCTTCAAAGAGTTCTTGCGAAAGAGCTTAGAAGTATATGTGGATGATTTATGCGCTCATTCCCAAGAAAGAAGTTACCACATCCCTGAGCTCAAACAGATCTTCAACAAGTGTAGAGATTATCGAGTTTGTCTGAACCCAGAAAAGTGTGTGTTCATGGTACGACAAGGTAAGATCTTAGGTCACATTGTTTCTAAGAATGGAATTTCAACAGATGAGGACAAAGTAAGAGCAATAGCAGAGCTGCCAAGACCAAGGAATGTTAAAGAGGTACAAGCCTTTATGGGCCATTGTGGATATTACTGTAGGTTTATCCACATGTATGCCATCATAGCTAAACCTCTTTATGGGTTATTAACAAATTTTGAGTGGAACGAGGAATGCGAGAATTCCTTCAACGAGCTGAAAAGACGTTTGTGCACAGCACCAATATTGACTACTCCGGATTGGAGCAAACCCTTTCATGTCCATGTAGATGCCTCCAATCATGCAATAGGATGTGTGCTAGCACAACCCACAGGTGAAGGAAACCTAGATTTGCCGATAGCATATGCTAGTAGGCAATTAAATGCAGCTGAACGAAATTATACCACAACGGAGAGAGAAGGCTTAGGCATGGTATACGCTGTGAAAAAGTTTAGACACTATTTATTGGCCAATAAGTTCAAGTTTTTCACTGATCATCAAGCGTTACTATATTTGGTCAATAAACCTTGCAATACAGGCCGCTTAGTAAGATGGTTCCTCTTACTAATGGAATACGACTTTGAAGTTGCTGTCAGGAAAGGTACAACCCATCTTAGGGCAGACCACCTTTCTCGCATCACTTCAGGAGAGCCACCGCAAGGAGTGTCTGATGAATTGCCCGATGCTTATCTGTTCAATTTAGAAGTTGTTGCTAAATGGGCAAATAAGTTGGTACCAGTCCTAACCTTTGGGCCTACAAATAAAAATGTGAAAACAAGCAAAGAAGAAATTGTAAAATCACAAAAGTATCAAATATTGGCCGAAAGTATGTACAAGCAAGATACCGAGGGGGTATTAGCTTGTTGTGTTGAGGACGACGAACATACTAGTTGGATGCAACAAGCCCATGAGGGACTGCTAGGAAATCACTACTCTAAACAACGAACATTGCAGAATCTAAAACGTTTAGGAGTGTATTGGCCTAGCATGGACAGAGAAACACAGGAGTGGATCCAAAATTGTCCAGTGTGCCAGAAGAGACCCCCAGTGGAGCATGCCACTCTTTATCATGTGTCATTAATCCCAGATTGGAGTGCTCCATTGGTTGAGTTCATGAGATCGAGAACATTACCCAATCAGGCTAGTCTTGCAAGAAAACGGAGCATGGAGCAAGAGGCTCAAGACTATGCCTTGGTAGGAGACAACTTATATCGAAGAGGCAAGGATGGTTACCTAAGACTGTGCGTTCATGAATCAGACTATTTGAAAGTCTTAGAAACTGCACACAGCGGTGCTGCAAGTGACACTTTGGGCCTGACAGAGTAATTAAGACCATTCTATTCTCAAGACTTTGGTGGCCCACTCTTCATATGGATGCACATACTTATGTGAAGAAATGTGACACTTGCCAACGTGCCCAATATCCGATAAGAAAAGATGAAGTGCCCTTGAGGCCCATGATGGGAGGACGCGCATTCTCGAAGTGGGGCATAGACTTTGTTGGTCCTATTAACCCCCCAGCTAGAAACTCCCATGCAGAATACATTATTGTAGCCACACATTACCTTACAAAGTGGGTGGAAGTAAAAGCCACGACAAAGAATGATGCTCAAACAACGGCTAAGTTCTTATTCGAAAATGTGTTCACTAGATATGGGTTACCAATAGAGTTGGTTAGTGATAGAGGTACGCACTTCTTGAATGAGGTCATTGAACATCTCCCTCAAGAATTCATGGTGATACACAAGAAGTCTGCCCCTTATCACCCACAAGCTAACGGACAAGCCGAGAGCACGAATAAGATCCTATGTAACGTATTGACGAAACTTGTAAATAATAAACGCTCTGATTGGGACAAACAACTTCATCATGCTGTTTGGGCATACCGAGTTGCCTACAAAACAGTACTCAATGCTACCCCATTTCAGATGGTCTTTGGATAGAATGCCGTGCTACCATTGGACTTCCTAATCCCAGCCTTGAAAGTGGCACAAGAGCATGAGTGGAATGGACATGAGTTGTCTTCCAGGATCTTTGATCTAGAACGCTTAGGTGAGACGAGGCTATGGGCAGCAGCAGGCATTTGTGCTGCAAAGAAAAGGCAAAAGGCATACTTTGATGCCCATGTAAAGGATAAAGGATTGAAGGAAGGAGATCTAGTGCTGGTTTATACGCTTAAGCAACATGCCCGCAAACTGGAGAAACGAGGATATGGACCCATGATCATTAATAGACTCTCCACTAGCGGTGCAGTGCACATGGCCACTTTAGAAGGTGATATCCTACCAAACTATATTAGTGGATGCCGAGTCAAATTATATCAAGAACCTCTTACAGAGGAAATGCTCATGAGACTCAACACTGCTAAGAAGCAAAAAGAAGAAGAGTTAAGGGTTAGAGAAGAAGCACAAGCAGAGGCTAGAGAGCGCATCAGAAGAAATAAGTTACGGCGGTGTGGTCGTGATACGACAACAAGCTTGGAGATTTGGAACGTAACATTCAACTCAAAAACTTAGTAGCATGAATGCAGATTGGTGATCTCTATCCCTCATTAACTTCTTCACCATGTTTTGATAACTTGCATAATTTGCTTGAGATAATGAATTATCGATGATATAGGTCATGTGGTACTTGCTCATATCATTCTCATGTATGGCTAAAAAGACTTGACAAATATTGTGTGCGGTTGTGTTATTAGGAGTGTAAGCATGTCATGAACACATGCATTTGTGTGATCATTTGTGCATAAGCATTTATATAAAGGCGTGCAAACTTTAATGTATATGTGCACTTTGTATGTGAATGAGAACATGTGCGTGTCTGCATTTAATCATGTATTTATGTATGTATTTTGGTTAGTGTGTGTATTGATGAACGTAAAAAATATGCATTGTGTGTGTTTGCTTGAGAATATGTGTGTACATGAGTGCTTTTGTGTATGTGCATATATTGATGTATTCATAATGAGCGTTAATACGAACAATATGAACTAGGTCACTTGTGGGTTCGGTTAGCCTCAAAGTTTTGGATCTATCAAACAATGATCTTTGTGGAACAATACCAACCTCAGGAGCATTTGAGCATTTCCATTTGAAGAGCTTTGATAATAATCCTCGACTGAATGGTCCAGAACTGCTCGGATCAGTTGCATACGATTCGGGATGCCACTAATTTGAGTTATGGCATAAACTTCTGGTTCACAATCTCATGTTTGGCTGTTTTGGGACATTGTATATCTTTTGGACACTCATACCATGTACATGCCAGAGGAGTTGGGTAATCTAAAGTCTCTAATCAGCTTGGATCTGTATAACAACAGTTTGAGCGGGGAAATTCCCAGCTCCTTGGGCAAATTAAAGTCACTAGTTTTTTTGCGCTTAAATAATAACAAATTGTCTGTACAAATCCCTCGGTCGACTTGGCGGAGTCGGGGTCGCGTTGTCTGCACGATGCGTGTCTTTCCAGCACTTTGTATGGGAGCCAAAATTAGCAGGCTTCTGGTGGCAGAAGAACGGAAAAGCCATATTGATGAGGAGGATGCACATGCGAAGAAGGGAGAAAGAAGAGATCAACAGAAGTTCTGAAAACGCCATTTTCGATTTTTTTTTCTCTATCTCAGACGGGCTCCTATGTTCGCCAGCGTCTTCACCCCGACTGGAAGCAGGTGGACAATAAGATGGAGGCTTTGCTGCGTAGAGTAGCTGCGTCCTGCAAGTATGGCGAAAGAAGATTCTGTTAAGGACATCAAGGAACCCAAGTAGTCAACTTCCACAGTTGGTGAAGGAAGCAGAGATCTATTCGAGTTGCGCACAGACCTGATGATGATGTTGTTGAACAGAAGCCATCTCTATCTGCCAATAAAGTCACTGACGTATCACAACTGGCTTTGACCTCCCCTGTGAGTTTTTGGTGTTCTTTCTTATGAGTTTGACATGATGGAAGCTTTATGATAACTGTTTCAGTTCTGTTCTTATTTTTCTTGCCATTGCTATGTCATGTACACATGCTGTGGATGATCATGGATGTACAATTTATCTGTGGTTTATGTTCTCTTGAAAACAGATTTCCTGCTAAAAACTTCATGTTTGGTTTCAATGGCTATTTCCTGTTTTATCCTTGATGTTACATGTTTGGAATCCACCAACCATGTTTTTTTTCTGTGGATGCATTCTGTGGATGCATGGAGTTGAGGCTATTCACCGGTTGTAAGTAGAAAAGGTGTACGCATACGCTAGAGTAAAAAGTACTCCGCATGTTCAATGCTCTGCAAATTTCACCATAGCTCCCAGATCGGATATGTCCAATCTATGTACCACGTCGAAAACTGTGTTGTGCTTCAACGAGAACAGTGTAGCAATGAGATAAGTCACATCACTTCCATGCTTTAAGGAAAATTTATGTCTGTCATGTGATGCGCTTCTTTGATTGTTTGGAGTATCTTATCATATGTACCTGTTCTTGTATCTCCAGATTTTGCTTATTTCGAGCATATGTATGTTCGTATGTTTTCAGATATGCTTCTGTTACGACCCAACCCTATTGAAGTCTGCATAATCCATTAGCCAAGATGACTCTATAGGAATAAGCTAATTGTTATAGATATTAAAGATGTTAGAGAAGCAGGTGTGTGAGCTGATGATTTAACTATGGGAAAGAGGAATTAAATGCATGGAATACAGATATAGAAGGCTTTAGCCTATGAGTTTAATCATTCTACAAGCGGAGCAGGAGATTCACGATATCATTTGATTTTGGAAGAAGTTGCATTTGCGGCATTCAATTAAAATATGCTTTAAGTGAAGATCATTGTGAGCATGACGTAGTGGCTTTGATCCCCACGATCAGTAGCCAAAGAGGCAATGTTTTATAAGTTCGAAATTTAAGCACGCAGAGAGTTTTATTTTATTTCTGAACAAGTGAAGTTTCTCATGCTATAATGTTATATTTGTATGATTGTGCAAATTCACAATGTGACTTAAAAGGATATACATGACGTTAAACAGGCATTGGATAGTCGTTTTTATGGATCTGGTTAGATAAATAAAGGAGCTCTGTGCTACACTCTCAAGTGTTCTATATTCGTTTCCACTCGCCATCTCTCTGTTCATCGATCTCCATCAAGAACACTTTGTTGAGCCGTTAATGCTCCGATAATGCCATGAAAACCATATGTATCACTTTATGCTGCTCCTAAAGGAGTTGATATACCTTGATGAATTCTGATCTCTTAAGTGTGCTGTTGATCAATCAAAAAAAGAGAAGGATGTGTATGAACAGAAGGGGGCTGACAGATCTGGAGGAGAGACGAGAGCTTCATGTTGGCATTTCAGAGCATGTGAAGGAGAGAAGAGTGGAGCTCTCATAGCATATTAATAACTATTATCTACAGTAATTCTGATAATCAACATCGCAATCGGGTATTTATGATCGCGTGCTGTGTGAAAATCTCTGATATCTCTAGACGCTGTCATAGGTGATATATATTCTATCCATCTCTCATATATGCAAGATATCCGACCTATTGATGATGATGAGATTCTACCTATCTGATGATGACTGACACACTTCTACTACTGAAGACCGATAACAGGACAGTTTCAACAACATAATAATCTTCTCACACTGATCTGTTAAAGAAAGGCTGATCTGATAAAGAAAGGAGGCACTGCGCAAATAGACAGAGGGCAATCTACGCGTTTTCTGGCTGACAATACACAGAGTGCTAGTAGGACGCCACCGCGATTAAGGAAGCGACACAGAAGGCTAATTCTCGATTAAGGAAGCCTTAGGTTGACCCGAGAGAAATACCTCTCTCATACTTGATCGTAAATGGCTTATTAAGTGAGGTATAAATATCTTTGAAGGTACTTTGTATACACTTTGAGAAATTTTATCATACTTTCCCCTCCTTTTGTCTAACTCGACGACATACCTGGTGAACCCGACGTGAAAGGAGGAGAGTGTAGAAATCCTGATCCTAGTTTAAAGAGTGGTGCAGTTGAGTGAGCTCATTGTGCTTGACCATTTATGGGCGACGCAACGATGGATGTTATAACCCAACTTCTGCGCTTTCAGCAGGACGAGAAAAGACGAAGTGCCATTCAGGCATTTCATGAGCGAGTAGTCAGAAGAAGTGGATATTTCAGTGGTAAAAATGTTACTCGTTTTTGCAAGGAATATGAATTGGAGGCACGATACCTTGGTACAGGTCTAACACCATTAAGTGATCAAGAATTAATTGACAATTTTGTATACGTTTCAGAATTACATTTGCGTGACCGACTAGTTGTGGATGCACCTCGACTAGTTATAGAAGGACAAATAAGATGGTCACAATACAAGATGATACTCATAAGGATGTTTGCACTGGATGACGAAGATAAGGTGACTAGATCCACATTTCTAAAGTGGATACATAAACCAAAAGATCAATCTGTTCTAGATATAAAAAGAGAGTTTGATCAACAATTTGCAGATTTATCTGATTATGATAGGAGGGCTATGGATCAAGAAAAGGTATCCTTGTTTCTTCGGGCTATAGATTCAAAAGCCCGAGAAGAAATTTTTCCACAATTACAACAAATAGGAACTGAGTCTGGTCTTACCGAAGACTGGGGTAATGTAGACGAAGCTGTTAGGGGATATGTAGAAAAGCAAAGAACTTTGTCTAAGTTCATGCAAAGCTGGCATGATGATTTGCAAGAAGAACAAGCTCAGGCTGTTCAGCAACCTGTACAGAACCCTCAGGTAAACCTACCAATACCAAAGGATGTTGTGCCCACTAATACAATGGAAGATATGTTCAAAAAGTTTAGTGACCTTACGATTCAAAGTATGAAGCAGATGATTGAATCTCAATCTTTACAAGCACCGGCACCTAAAAATCCAAAAGCTCCAGAAATTAAAAGATGTATTTGGTGTGACTCTTTGGAGCATAACAGATACTCATGTGAGAGCTTCAAAGAAGCATTAGCAAAGAACTTGGTATTCGTTAAGGAAAAGATGATATATGATTCTAAGACTGGAGAAAAGGTAAACATTAATTTTGGTCGGGGAGGAATGAGAATATTCTTCCCTGGCACATGTGAAAACGTTGCTTCAACATCGCATACGTATGCATGTCAGGTAGTTGACGAAAATAATGATTTAGAACCGTGGTCTAAAGTAATAAAGTCCTTAGACCGTGGGAAGATGCATCATGAAATTTTAAAGACAGCTAGTAATGAAATCCGAGGGGTAAGTGGATGGGATGATCCAGTAGACACTCTTTCGGTTGTTACTTACCTATGCTCTTCGGTAGAGCATGAAGCAGTAGTGGAGGAGAAACGAAGAAGAACCAATGAGGGTGAAGAGGAGAAAAGAAGGACTAGGCGTCAAGTAGAAGCTTCACGTGAACAACCTCAAATACCAAACCAAAGCCATCCAACACAAACAAACCAAATAGATCCACCATCACAACCAACAATAATCCAACCAAATAAAATTCCGACTCAAGTTCAAATTCCTACTTCTGCTGAGATGCCAGTCTCTACCCATGACAATATTCCTCCTCAAGATCAAGAAATGCAACCTGTGAAAAAAGGTCAAGGAAAAGTGAGAAATCCCTCATATATGCTAAAATCGCATATAGAGCAAGCCACAAATCTTAAACAAGTTCTCGAAAAAAGAGTGCTCGATAGTGTAATCGAATTTACACTCGGTGAGTTACTGGGAATAGCAAAAAGAGAATTTCTAGAAGTAATAATTGACCTCTTAAGAAGGAAACGACAACCAATAGCTGACATGCAAGAAATTGAAAGAATGGATGAAGAGACTCCTGATCATACTGTGCAAGCGCAAGTTCAAGAGCTAAAAAATATACTTGAGCCAATTGAGACTAATGTTCAACCGTGCATGCATGAGGAAATATCCTTAGAAAAGAATTCTTCCGACATAACCCCTTCGAGTTATTACACTAAAGATCATTGGGCCCGAGCCACAACTGAGACGTTGGTAAGATTAGAAAAAATTAGCACTCCAGTTGTCGCTCTTATTGATCATGGGTCTGAAGTTAACTTGATGTCTAAAGATCTCTATATGAAGGGGAAATGGCCAATAGACATGCAGCCTGGTTGGAGAATTAAGGCTGCGAACTCAATGCCAGGTGAGTTGTTTGGTGCATGCCCGCAGGTTCTAGTTACAATTGGAGATGTCAGTGACTATCAAAATTTTTTCGTACAAGATCATTCTAGTTACTCATTGATTCTAGGGCAGCCATATATTACTGCCTTAAGAATGGAAACAAGAGTCTTAGAAGATGGATCGGCTTATGCGCGAATCCGTAGTAAGGATGGGAAAAAGGCAGTTCAATTTATGACGGTATGTGTGGATCACATCAGGAATAGAACTTCTCTTCGGACAAGGCCTATTCCCGAAGATTACGAGGATCAAAGTTTTTAAAGGAAGCTTTCATAAGTCGGGACTATGAAGGCTTGAAAAATGAAAAGATCCCAAATGTAAATATGTTTATATCAAGTTTTATAGCACTTTCTTCGACAAATTCATTTCAGTTTCGTGTTTTTTCTGAGTTAAAAAAGTGGGAAAAACAATACATAGTGGATCTTCAAAGAAATTTCCATGGATGTAGAGTTCTTAACTTTGACGAGGAAATCTCTGGAGTCTTTGATGAGATATCCTTTGCAGACACATTGTTTGATCTGCAAGAGTTAGTTCAAGGAAAAAGGAATGATTATGTGATTCAAACGCACTCTATTTCCATGTATAAGGAAATAGCAAAGTTTGAGCAAGATGAAATAGGTAAAGAAGTCTTCGTTGAAACAAAATACAAAACAATTGATAAAAAGATAAAGCCAGTCGCTGTTCCACTTCCTGAAGATAGTAATAAACTTATGGATGATGTAAAAAATCAGCCACCTCTCAGAGATAAGAGAAAAATAGGCCATGAATTCACTAAAGAAACTCTCGAGCAAATTCAATTAGGGAAAGATGGTTTCCTCAGCGATAAAGAGAAGGATGTATTCTCTCGAATGTTATTTAAGCATGGAAAAGCTTTTTCTTTCAATGCACAAGAAATTGGATGTGTAGATCCATCTGTGGTGACACCTATGATAATTTTCACAATTCCACATGTACCTTGGAATCTCAGACCGATTCCAGTACCAAAAGCTCATATTTCAAAGCTAATTGATCTGTTGAATGACAAAATTAGAATGGGGATTCTTGAGCCATCAAGTGCTCCCTATTCTAACCGTTGGTTTACTGTACCAAAAAAGAATGGGTCATTAAGATTTATCCAAGATCTACAGCCAGTGAATAAAGTGACAATTAGAAATATGGGAACTGGGCCTATTGTAGACGAATATGCAGAAGCTTTTGCAGGAAGATCTATTTACTCAATGGGAGATTTGCACTCTGGATATGATCAATTCCAGCTAGCTCTCGAAAGCCGTGATTTGACGACTATGAGGACGCCACTTGGGCTTGTGCGCATGTGCACTTTGCCGCAAGGTGCCACGAACTCAGTGGCACACATGATGAATGGTATGCATAAAGTCCTTAGGGATTTTATTCCACATCTGACTATGCCATTCATTGATGATGTTCCTATTAAAGGCTGTGAAGAAAGAGATAGAGACGAGACTCTTGATGAGGATGGATGTAGGAATTTTGTTAAAAGGCACATAACTGATTGTGAATCCATTCTTAGTCGGCTGGAAGAGGTTCATTTGACATTGTCTGCTGAAAAATCAGTATTTGGAGTGCAAGAAGTTTTAATAGTAGGAAGTTTATGTGGACCTAAAGGAAGAAAGCCATGTCCAAAGAAAGTAGATGCCATCCAACACATGAAAGAGGTCTGCTCCTCGATCACTGAAGTGAGGAGATTTCTTGGGGCATGTGTTTTCTATGTTGTATGGATTCCCCATTTTGCCCATATTGCTGATCCACTTTATCAATTACTTAGAAAAGGGCAAAGATTTCAATGGAAAGATATCCATACTCAAGCAGTAAGAAAATTAAAGAAAGCACTTGCAGAAGCTCCATTGCTCAGAAAGGCTGATTATACTAATAATAAAGAAATTTATATCACCATAGATACAAGTCCGACAGGTATAGGTTGGGCGATTGGCCAAGAGGATGATGAAGGAAAAAGATATGCAATTCGTTTTGGAGCTAAAGTTTTAAATGTTCGTCAGAGAGGTTACCCTCAAATTAAGCGAGAGCTTTGGGGGA
This sequence comes from Ceratopteris richardii, assembly GCA_020310875.1. Lineage (NCBI taxonomy): Eukaryota > Viridiplantae > Streptophyta > Polypodiopsida > Polypodiales > Pteridaceae > Ceratopteris > Ceratopteris richardii. The sequence goes on along the minus strand of CM035421.1, from coordinate 52,218,643 downwards.
TAGTAACTGCACTTAAAAATGATAAAGAATATCTGATTGGGGCAAATGTGGTAGTAGAGACAGATTGTTTACCATTGTTGGGAATGATTGTGAATTGTTCCACTGCAGATATTGCCATATTAAGATGGATAGCATATATTAAGTCGCTAAACCCTGAGTTTGTTCATATAGCTGGAAGGAATAATGTGGTGGCTGACATGCTATCACGAGCTATATATGAAAATGAAGATTTGATGACTTCTAATGATGAAGAGATAGGTCTAGACTTTTATGCTTCACATGTACATAATTTAAGCCTAAATGAAGCATCTACTGGTCTAAATAGAAATGAGCCTAAGCGTCAAAATGAAAGGCTTGGAATTTGTACTGAGTCTTCAAAGGAAGTTCAAAATAGCTTAGGAAGAGGGAAAGATAACAGATGGATAGAAGAAGAACCTTACAAGATCCAAATAGGAATAACAGAAAGATTTAATGAAGACGAATATAAAAATGAGTGGAAAGAAATCGGAAGGTATTTAAGTATGAAGTGTCCTGATTTTAGTTGGAGCAAAGAGAAATTTCGTACCATTCGAAGAAAGTCAAGCAATTATTTTCTGAAAGATGGATTGCTCTGGAAGCGAAGGATTGGAATGGGAAAGATGCCCCAGCGAGTTGTAGGTTGTGAAGAATCGAGAGGAAGGATTATGCGTGAAATGCATAGCTCACTATGGGCCGGTCATAAAGGCTTTCAAGGAACTTATGAAAAGATAAGGGAAAGATACTGGTGGCCTGGAATGTATGTGGATACCCAAAACTATGTAGCCACTTGTAAACCTTGCCAGATGTACTCCAATGTTAGACACAGAGATGAATTACATCCAACATATCCTCTTAATATTCACTATAAGTGGGTTGTTGATTTAGTTACAATGCCATTAGGGGTGCATCAGATGAGGTATATTGTATTAGCAAGGGAAGACCTAACAAATCATGTTGAAGGAAGAGCTTTAAGGACGAAAACTACAAGCAATGTATGCAAGTTTCTACTAGAAGACGTGTTTAGTAGATTTGGTTATGTGGAGAAAATAGTTGCTGATAGAGGTGAGCTTGATGCTCAGGAAGCTGAAGACTTCTTTAAAAAATATGGAATTCGATTATCACTCACCACCGCTTACAATCCTGAAGCTAATGGAAAAATTGAACGTGGTCACCCACCAATTATTAAAGCTTTGGCTAAGGCTTGTGAGGGGAAAATAAAGAATTGGCCAAATTACCTTCCATTTGCCCTTTGGGCAGATAGGATGACATATACTAGAACTACCGGATATATGCCAGCGGAATTGATGTATTGTCAGAAACCTATTTTGCCGACGGAGTCACATGCCTTAGCGTGGACTTCCTTGCCTTGGGAAGATGAGGTGTCAAGAGAAGGTCTTCTAGCAGTGCGGATTCTTCAACTAGAAAGAGGGAAGCCAGAAGCGAGTTTCATAAATCGAGTTAGTGAAGACTGGTATATGCAAATGCTTCGGATAGGCTACTAGATCTGACCGGGTCGAGTTAACGAGAGAGCTAAGAAGTTTTCGATTTTTCTCATATGATTTCTAGTCTAAGTGCATTAGTGTAATCTGATATGTTGTACGAGGTGTTTTTGTCTACCTTCTTTTCTTGATTTATGCCAAGTTTAATACATATTCAGGTTTCATATATCAAGTTAAAATTTTCTTTAAGTTCTGTTTTTATGCTATGACTACTTGATCCTTGCTTGTATTTAATGTTGTGTATGCAGATTGGTGGTGCATCCGGAGGATGCACAGGTTCAGAAGGGGTGGATGTGGTCGTGATACGACAACAAGCTTGGAGATTTGGAACGTAACATTCAACTCAAAAACTTAGTAGCATGAATGCAGATTGGTGATCTCTATCCCTCATTAACTTCTTCACCATGTTTTGATAACTTGCATAATTTGCTTGAGATAATGAATTATCGATGATATAGGTCATGTGGTACTTGCTCATATCATTCTCATGTATGGCTAAAAAGACTTGACAAATATTGTGTGCGGTTGTGTTATTAGGAGTGTAAGCATGTCATGAACACATGCATTTGTGTGATCATTTGTGCATAAGCATTTATATAAAGGCGTGCAAACTTTAATGTATATGTGCACTTTGTATGTGAATGAGAACATGTGCGTGTCTGCATTTAATCATGTATTTATGTATGTATTTTGGTTAGTGTGTGTATTGATGAACGTAAAAAATATGCATTGTGTGTGTTTGCTTGAGAATATGTGTGTACATGAGTGCTTTTGTGTATGTGCATATATTGATGTATTCATAATGAGCGTTAATACGAACAATATGAACTAGGTCACTTGTGGGTTCGGTTAGCCTCAAAGTTTTGGATCTATCAAACAATGATCTTTGTGGAACAATACCAACCTCAGGAGCATTTGAGCATTTCCATTTGAAGAGCTTTGATAATAATCCTCGACTGAATGGTCCAGAACTGCTCGGATCAGTTGCATACGATTCGGGATGCCACTAATTTGAGTTATGGCATAAACTTCTGGTTCACAATCTCATGTTTGGCTGTTTTGGGACATTGTATATCTTTTGGACACTCATACCATGTACATGCCAGAGGAGTTGGGTAATCTAAAGTCTCTAATCAGCTTGGATCTGTATAACAACAGTTTGAGCGGGGAAATTCCCAGCTCCTTGGGCAAATTAAAGTCACTAGTTTTTTTGCGCTTAAATAATAACAAATTGTCTGTACAAATCCCTCGGTCGACTTGGCGGAGTCGGGGTCGCGTTGTCTGCACGATGCGTGTCTTTCCAGCACTTTGTATGGGAGCCAAAATTAGCAGGCTTCTGGTGGCAGAAGAACGGAAAAGCCATATTGATGAGGAGGATGCACATGCGAAGAAGGGAAAAAGAAGAGATCAACAGAAGTTCTGGAAACGCCATTTCGATTTTTTTTCTTCTCTATCTCAGACGGGCTCCTATGTTGGCCAGCGTCTTCACCCTGACTGGAAGCAGGTGGACAATAAGATGGAGGCTTTGCTGCGTAGAGTAGCTGCGTCCTGCAAGTATGGCGAAAGAAGATTCTGTCAAGGACAACAAGGAACCCAAGTAGTCAACTTCCACAGTTGGTGAAGGAAGCAGAGATCTATTCGAGTTGCGCACAGACCTGATGATGATGTTGTTGAACAGAAGCCATCTCTATCTGCCAATAAAGTCACTGACGTATCACAACTGGCTTTGACCTCCCCTGGCGAAAAAGGTTGGTCATTTTGGTTACTCTTTTTCTCACACAGTGTGATTATGAGTAAGAATAGCATCAATTTGGTTTTTGATCCTCCCTGGTTGCCGTTTGCAAGAATGGTGTGTTACTAGCTAGTGGCACAAAGCACGACAGACGTTATACTCAATCATGGGATCCTTGGTGCTGTTGTATCTACGTGTGTTACATGTATTAAGCTTCTTTTCCATTTTTGTGTCTGTTCTGTTTTTATGGTAGCTAACTTTATTGTTTGAATGTCAAGTTTGGCTCACTCGGATGATGAGTCACCTTCATTTGGCACATTGGTGTGACTAATGACTACACTACTTATCTTCCTTCATGGCTACAGGTGTAAGAATGTTGCATCTACTACCTTTACGATCACAATTGACACACATATCTAGCCAGTGTAGTTATCTTCCTGTCTGATATGTGTTCATGCACTTAGTCATCTACATTTATGGCTAATAAAAGTCAGGCACATGAAGTATTGGCAGAGGAACACGGGTTTAGTACTGTGAACAACCAGAGTGAATGGTGATTGATATGCAACAGAGTAAGATTTCTGGACAATAGATTAAATGCAGATTTTAAAAAGACATCGTTAGTTGATCATACTCAATTTTAAGCAAAGGTAGGACAAATATATTGAATCTGGAGTCATTTAAATGTTAAGTTGAGGAAACAGATTGAAGTTTGTGCTGATTAAATAGATATGTAGTCTGTATTTATATTGATAATGCTGCCTTTGTCAGAGAATTAGGAAGTGCCTTGCTGAGTGCACTCGTTTCTAATGTATTGTTTAAAATTGAGTTAAAGAGGGACAGTGAAATCCTCTCAGGTATGCACAGGTGTTATATATGCCTTCCCTTCTGTTAGACGGTTAATTGGAAATCATGGACGGATAGGTTAGTGGATGTCATGGACTGCTTTCTACAAGGCAAGTTTTTGGACGTGTTATGTCAGGTCGCGAGAGAGGTATCGAACCAGCGCAGGAGCTTGGAACAGAGCAGTTCTACCGTGTACTACTAGATTGTGACAAACAAGTTAAAAAAAGAAAGATTTGTTTTTCTTCTTCTGTCTCTCAAACAAAAGAAAAGGGAAATCGGATCTCATTTCATCCTCAAGAAACGTTCAAGCTTCCGAAGGTTACTAGGGATCCAGTCTAGGGCTCGATTGATCTAGTACAGCACATACCAAAGCTTACTAGAATTTCCGAATTTTGGCTAACGGGTGCCCATATTCACTGTTGTGCAGGCAACTCTCTCACGCGATCTAATCTTAAGTAGAGTCTGGATGTCCCAACTTCTATATCTTGTTGTGTGTCTGTGTTCTTATTGCTGCCTTAACTGCAAATCTTTGGGCCTATCTCTGTCATTATGTCTGTTCGGTAAATAGGTGCGCAATTTATTTTATTTTAGAGGGATGAAATCTATCAATGATGCTCTAAAATTATGACTGGAGATGTAAGTCCACGAAAGCATATCACAGTCTTCTCATAGTGAAACTGCATATCCTTTTGATCCTTGTGATCGACAAAGTGCGTGTGTCTTCAACTCCTTGTATTCTAAACTAAAGCTTATCTATTGCATGTGTACATAACTAGGATCTTTGTCATGGGAGCTTTGTTTTGCATATGAGTATACATGCATCCATGATATAATTTATTACTCCTTCTTTGAGCATAAATATACAAGTATCCATATACCCCTATTCCTCTCTCCTTTCTATGAACCCCGCGACAGCGGCTAGGCCTAGATGTCAACACAAAAGCTCCAAAATATCACATGGACATGTGCCAAAAATCGGGCATAACTACTTCTCGAATAATTGATCGACGGCCCTTTGTGACTATAGAGGTAGGACAAGGAAAGAGTGTAAGGACTGTGAGAGCATTGGTTGACTTAGGAGCAGCAACTAGTGCAGTTAGACTTTCATACTGCCAAGACCTGCATTTGGACATCAAGCCCATAGAAGCCTATCTCATAGGATTAGGAGGCGTGGAAACACCCTGTTTGGGCGAGGTGGAACTTCCCATCTACCTTCAAGATGTTCCAATAAAAGTCAAAATGCTAGTGTGTCATGATGAGGACCTCACAGAGCCACTTGTCTTGGGTCAAGATTGGATTTACGACCATGCTGTCAACTTGAACCTAAGAAGTCAACTTCTTCAAGTGTGGGTATATAATCAATGCATTACATTAGAATTGGAGAATCGCATGCCCACTGACACTGACACCACACACTCTCTTTGTTCCTCTAAGGCTAATCTTCTCGAACAAGATGTTGTAGATGTCAAAAGCTCTATGATCCAGACGGACGCAATCACGGAAGGACAGTCGCAAAGGCAAGATGAACCTTCTTCTTGTTTTTCAAAGAGTAAAGCATCCACAGTAGTTCAACCTCAGAAGCAAGCAAAACAGTGCAAGACAGCCAGTCTATCAAATAGACAAAGAGCCTTCAAGAGGAAAGAAGTGTTGGGCATGACATAAATCTGGGTAAAGAAAGGAGTACAACCATCGATGTTGCCTCAAAGACTCCCACCCAACCAGATCGACCATGACAACAGAAGGACCAAGCACCTACGACAGGGTCAAGCATGAAGAATCCATCAAATTTGGGTACCGAAGTTATCAACGAAGGCCGACCACAATCAGGTACAAATTTGGGTGCCTAAAAAATTAGCTACAGCTCAACAAGGGCGATTACAGATGTGGGTACCCAAGAAGCTCTTACACGTACAAAGGCCTATGCTCCCCACCATGCGAAAGGCCTCAACAAAGAAGCCAAGGAAAGCAAAGGGTAAGAACAGAGCACAAAGACCAAAAGAAGATAAACTCAACCCTTCTACAAAAATAAGCAGGCACTCACCCAGGATGTGGGTTTGGAAGCCAAAAGCACAAGCAACATCCACAGAACCAAGGGGCCAACCACACTGGATACCAAAGTTTGGACAGCATCCAAAGAAGAACTGGCCTGAGGTGATCTCTACAGGGCCAAATGCTATTCGGAAATGGGTTCCCAATAGGAGGATTACATCATTTCGAGATCCAATCCACACCTCCAAACAAAGAATGCATCAACTATGTGAGTAACATCAAAAGCCTCGATGTGCAGCAACCATGTGCCTTTGGCATAACCTTGTCTTTTGCACCATTGAGGTCATGCACTTCCAAAGTATGCATCAACATACGGCCACATTATACGGCCGCACATAGACACAATTGAAAAATCCCAGGCACATGAAACACGATTTTTGCATATAAAATATGTTATTGATACTAACCTCTTTCTTCTTGTTTCATGCCATCATGTGCACACAAAAAAAAAAAAAAAAGAAGGCTATGTGCTTGAAAATGCTCATCAGCGAGCTTCCAGCAAGGACATCCCTCAACAAAAAGGACAAGCCGAAGAGATGAAGATCAACGGACCCTTCACCATGGTAAGACGTGCATGCTTCAACAACACCATGAGGGAACCACAACACGAAGAGATGAAGATCAACGGACCCTTCACCATGGTAAGACGTGCATGCTTCAACAACACTCTAACCATGATAGAGCAGGAAACCTCTTCGTCAGCATACCCTTGAGCACTTAGCTCGAGACCCAATCTCTTGCACCATACTTCTTTCCATGCATTTTCCAAGTACGCATACGTAGGGCCACATTACAAGGCCATGCACACGACACATAATTTGTTCAACCCATGCACTAATGCACTTAACCATCATACATTATGGGTTACAAGTACTTGGCATGAAAACTATGAAAGCCATCTTTGGAAGAATCAAAGGACATCACGGTGACCACTACAAGAACAAGCGAGCCATCCACCACTGAGAGTTGCTCATAATCAACATTGAACACCTCCTTTGAGCAACTAGAAGTTTTGGAAAACTCACAAATGCACCATCCAGATGGAATACCAGGCAGAAGTACGTACAAAGGGACTACAAACTGCAAGAGATCACAGTGGCAAAGTAAGGAACTGGACAAACGACCAGGCTACATTGGGAAAATGGATCACCCCTGTTGGACGCAAAGGACGCTACCTCTCAACGTACTACATGGAACGACCCATACAACAAGGGTCTGTCAGGGACGACAGACTCAAGAGGGGGGGGAGTGTTGAAGCTCAAGGTCAAGGACAAAGCATGGAAGCGCATCAAGGAAGTGGACACACAAGAAGAAGGAGCAAGTAGGGAGCTCCAAGAAGCACCTGTCAAATTTTCAGAAGAAATCCCTACAAAAATAGTGATTTTTATCACTAAAAACCATTGTAAATACCATTTTCCATTTTTGTAACTCCATTTTGTTCAAGCCAAGGAGTCCTCGAGCTTGAGGAGCATTAGAACTACCATCCTTCCAATTTTCATAATTTTTAGACTCCGTTTGAGCCCCCAAATAAGCCCTGGAACCTATTTTTTAACTAGGCCGGACACTAGGTATGGACAGGGCCAAAACCACTCAAAAACTATAAAAAGGGCTGGAGAGCTCATTTTTGGGGGCAGCTTGTTGTAGATTTCAGCTTTGTAAGAGAGCTCTTTGGTAATCGAAGCTTTCCATTGTTCCACTCTTTGCTCTTACCTTGTGCGCGTGTGTGTGTATGTGTGTGCATGCTTGTGTGCTTTCACTCGCGCACTTGTGCCATCACTTGCTCACGGTCTTCATACCGGTCCTCACGTCTCCACGGATTGACATTTATGAGGTGTATCTCCTCACGTTGGTACTCACCATTGTGCTAGAGTGACACATGGGGAACTAATTTAAAACATTTCTAATACATCTAAATTCGTGGTAGACACTTGGGTGGAAATATTACATGACTCAAGTGCTCAAATAAGCAAATTATTGATGGACTTTGAGAACTAGCCACATCGACCTTCCACTAGGACACCACTGGAGCTCCCTTGTGACTCACTAATTTGACTCACCATGTTCTAGAACTCACGTGGTATTTTGGCTATATTTTTTGAATAATACGAGCATTCTTGAAGTATTTGAAGACTTCCCAAAGGTATTTACATAATTTTAAACTTGTACCCTACATAAAACAAATGTTCGCAACAATTACTACCTGCAGTTTTGTGGGCTTAGCGGACTACATACAAAGTTGCTACTGGTATGACCCCGTTCAAACTTGCTTATGGATTGGAAGCTATTGCCTCCATGGAAGTAGTAGTACCGAGTCTACGTGTTGCCATAGCTCAAAAATTGATGCCGAAAGAATCTTTGCCATCTCGATTGGATGCACTCAGATCATTGGAAGAACACCGTTGGGAAAGTTTTATGGTTCTTCAAGAAGTTCAGCTTCTGCAAGCCCGTACTCATGATCATTTCCTCAAGACTCCTGTGTTTACAGTGGGCCAACTTGTGTTATTCTATAATGCTAAAGCAAATCGATCTGCTGGAAAATTTAAATTACGGTGGTTTGGTCCATATCGGATTGCTAACCAAGTGGGCCGAGCAACTTTTCGGTTAGCAACCTTAACAGGTGTTCTCCTGCCAGAAGTGATTAATGGTTCTAAGCTACGCCCATATCACCAACTGCCTGATCACCGCTGACGTGTACACCGTCTTTTTCGCGTGTGTTTGTTGTTAACCTTTGGAGTTGTCCCCTCCAATCATTTAGCATAAAGAATTAACAATACATCTTTATTTTGTCAATCCTGGAAGTATACAAGAGACCACAGCCCCTTCTAGATGATAGAATCCAAGAAATAAGAGAAAAATGGCTAGATTTCTGAGAATAGTGAAAATGAAGAGGAATTTCTAGGGTTTGGAATATCTTCAGCAAATCTCCATCATTTTCAACAATCTTGGTGTCTAAAACATGTCAATTTCTCAGCAGAATACAATCATTCAGTCAAAACTCAAAAATGATACCTGTAACCCTCAGACGAGACAATTGCGATTCTGTGAAAACAGACGATTTCATCTCTAGCACCATTCTTCATTAATTTCTCACTCAATACATCAACAATCAACTCTCTTCATACATATTCAACAGAAATACACAATAGAAGCTCACAAGTCTCCATGGATACACATAAAATAGACTCAACAAATCAAAGAAACCACACAAAAGGAAGAAACACGATTTTCTGTAGGAAACTTCTCTCTTCACTTGGATAGCATGTAATACAAATAACCAACCCTCTCATAATAGAGGAAATTTTCTTTTATACATTTTCAAGTGTCCCTTTTCACACTTGAATTTTGGTCCTTTCCTCTTTTATTCTAAAAATATGCTATCTAGGAGTTTCCAAAAATTCTAGAAAAATTACATAAGATTCTACTCTACATAAGGAAGACTCTTCCTTATTTTTACATCAGTTGCATAAATATTTTTACAAGTTTTTGACATTTTACAATTGTTTCTCATCAAAAATACTCCAAAAAATACTTCTTCTAACATTCTTCCCCTCCTAGACCTTTTGGCTCCTAACAAAAGACATTCCTGCTCATAATTCCAAATGCTCTCTTCACTTCTTCTTTCTTTGATAGACCTGTGACAGTAAGTCATGGCTTCTCCTTTCAGTAACATTCAAGTTGTTTACCATTTCAAACAATGCTTTCCTCCACTGTACTGCAGCTTCTGGCTTATCAATTACATCCTTTTTCAAATATTCTGTGTAGGCAGCTTCACATGCAGTGAGTCGAGACTTTGTGACTACAGACAAGTTTCCAAATATCTCTGATTCTCTTTCAAAAAACCCATAATCAAATGCATCTTCAAAAATTTATAGATAATGACTGCCCAAAAATATTATTCTGCTGTAATATGCCATCAAACATATTCTATCAGGTGTTTCACTGAGATCAAATACTAAAGCATCAGTAGGAGAATTGAAGCCAATGTAATTTAAGATTGTGACATTTGTATCTGTATACGTCTCTATACATGCCAAAATGAGTCTCATTACTCTGATCAGTAAAATACATGATGGGTCATTAACATCTTTATATGTGGCTATAACAGATTCAGCTGTATCCACCATATATTTTTTTGTAGGCCATGTTCCTGCCTTTGGACCTGCTAACTTTGGGAAATTCAACCATTTAGGTGGGATTTGTCCTTCTTTCCCAAAAAACTGTCGACTCTCTTCTCCTTGCTACTGGGCAGTATGCTGGATTAATTTTCAATTGAATAGGTGCTTCCTTCCATATTTTCCTGCACTCTTTATTTGCATCCAACCATCTATTCCTCCATTTGGGATTAGCTTTTTCAAATAACTCTTTGGTCACCTTGATATCTTCTTCATATTCTAGATACTTATTTGGAGGTAATCCAACCCTTGCCATCTGATAATTTTTTATACTTTCCATGATCATGCATAAAGATATGCCCAGTCCATCTGTAGCCCAATGATGTTGACCAGGATTTATCCCTTTATTTAAAGCAGATGTGACAATCTAGTCCTCATATTCATCATGCATTTTTCTAATGAAATCCATTCTGGATTCTCTGTTTGTCAACAATTTCTGGACAAATTCCTCTGAATATTCTTCTTCTGGTCTTTTATTTTTTGGTTCACTGCCATGTTGATTTCTGTCACCATTTCCCACTTCATAATCTTCTGTATATGTAGTCTCTATCTGTGCTTCTTCCTGAGCTTTTGGCTTTTCCAACTTTTTCTGTAGCTCTTCTATTGTCATCATCAAACTTCTATTTTGAGTTGCCCAAATCTCTCTTTCTGCTATCCATTCACTTCTTTCCTTTTCTATTCTTGACTGCCAATCACTTCTTTCTTTTTCCATATCCATATGCAACTTGTTATAACCCCTCATTGAGGTAGCAGCATGTGTACTAGCCTGTTTCTCCAGCTCCTTGGCTTCCTTCAGCTCTGTTTGCAATCTCATGATTTCTTTGTGTAAATCTTCCTTCTCTTCTTGAATCATATTTCTGCTTGCTGGTCTGAACTGCTCTATGTTGCTCATAATGATTTGGCAAGCAGATCTTATATTTTTAGGTATTCTTTCCAACCCAACTTCTATTTCTATTTGTTTAACTTCTATCTGCTTGTTTTCTTTGTACTCCTTCTCTTCTTTGTCTGCTTCCTCATAATTTATGACCTGAATCCTTTGTTCTTCATGGCTTTTATCTGCTTCCATCTTCTCTTGATTTGCAACATCTTCTTCATCTTCCAATATCTGATCTTCCTGATCCTCATGTCCTGATGTATCTTTAGTTACCTTTGCTTCTTTTGCTTCTTTGTTCTCCTTCACTTGTTGCTCCTCTTCAAAGAAATGTCCTTTTTTTACTTGTACTTCCTTTTCTTGAATTAAGGTTGATTCAATTTCCCCAATAAACTTTATCTGATCAATACTTGTCTGCTCTTTCTGTCCCTCCTTTTGCTCATCTATCTCCATAAGATCCAGCTCTTCCTCTTGTCCTTGATCTTTTGTGATTATAAACTCCTCATTATGACCCAATTCATATAATATATCTTTTATGATTTGGTTGATTTCTTTGTCTGCAACTCCTTCTTCTACTTCTTGAACATTCTTTTTTACTACTATTTCCTCTGTTTCCTGAACTTGTTCTACATCTTTCTGCTTAAGGACTGGACTGCTTAACTGATCTCCTTGAACTCCTTTGACTGTTTCTGCTTTCCCTGCATCCATTTTGAAGTTGATTTGTTGTGAAGGTTTTGTCCATATTGACTTTAATCCCAAATCTACTAACCCACAACTGTATTCCTTTCTCATTTCACTCTCTTCCTCCATCATTACTGTTTTACCTTTCAGCAACCTTCTTTCTTCTTCAGGACTGAGTTGCTTTGGTGCTTCTTCCTGGACTTGCTTTCCCTGTGTCTTCTCACTCATGTCTTCTGGTGTTTTATTTTTTTCAATGGCCTGTGTGATCACATTGGGTGTACTGGGAACTGATAAATTCAAACTTTTTAGCAAAAAGTTTTCAATGTCACTTTCAGAGTCTGAGGAGAATTGTGATGAGCCTGCTATGCCGGGTTCTTCATAATGTTCTACTTCCTCTTGAACCCTGTTGGGGATTCGTGGACAAGAAGGAGTTTGAGGGTTTGTAGGAGAAAAAGGAGATGATGAAAATGGAATAACAGTGAGAACTTCTGCAAAGGAATACTCTTGGAAACCTTGAATATTGATTATCTTTCAACAATTACAATGACTGCGCACAGTCTAATCAATGACTAAATACAACTTCAGAGAATATCAATTACTGAAGACCAATTATCTCAAGTCCTCTAGCAGCGGCCTCTCCTGCACCAATCCTTCACTTGCTTCTCGCTTCCCTTGTGCACACCTTGCACTAAGCTTCCACCAAGCTAAGGAATTGGTATCACGGCGCACACACGCAATAGACCTTGGGACTCTTGGAATCCAACCCGCCTTCTCTGCATACTTTCCTCTTGACACCTCTTGCACTCTTGAATGTCGTCGCACACTGGAGGCTCTTCTTGCTTCCTCTCTTGCTTCCTCTGAAGCTCTCCCTTGCTCCTAGCTCTCAATGTTCCCAAGAATAGCCTTTGTCCTTCTTTTTGTTGAGTCCGCCGGTTCGCGCACTCTAACTGCAATACAATCTTGGTGTCCTTTCAATGTCCCAAGATTGTCCTTTTGAACTGGTCCTCAACGACTCGCTACTTTGTCCTGTAGTGACTTTAGAACAAGAGTGACTTTCAAAATAAAATTTTTGATTGGCCGGCCTATTTCCACCTTTGCGTACGCGGCCTTCCATACCTTCACCTTTCCTTTTAATTCTTTACTTTTGCACCTTAAGATTTTAAATTCATCCTTTGAACCTTAGGAGAAAAAATACTTTGCACCTTTAGTTTCAACCGGTTAGGGCTCTACAGATGCCCACCACCTAAAGATCTCTCCGTCCCGGAGAGAAAACAGCAATACAAAGCTGAGAAATTGCAAGGACACAGATATGAAAACAACGAGAAACGGAGGCAAGAAAAGAGATAAAGGGTGTGTATATTATTTAATTAAGAAAAATTATAAGGCACCTTACATGAATTATTTAGAAATCAAAGGGAGGAGTAAATTATTGACAAAGCGATAATGGAATATAAGAGCAATTATTATGTGGATGGCAATTTATTGTGTAGGATGGTTGAGATTGTCAGCCGAGGTAGATGGAGAGGGGGGCAAAGGAGCAGAAGCTTGTTCGATCGTATGCTGTAGCGAACTAAGGCATTGCCTAAGATGATCCCTTTCCCTGCGGATACGTCAGCATGCAGCATTAGCACAAAGCCCTAAGTTGGAGCGATTTTGAAGATCTTCTAAGGCTTTCATCGCAGAGTCGGCCATATCGCGATAATGATCTCTCTCTTCTTTGAGCAATCGCGCCTTTTCGGTGAGAGAGTGCCATTGAGAGTTGGCCATGCGATTGATGTTTTCTATTGTTGAGATATACTGTTGATGAACCGAAGCGGCGGCCGATACCGAATCCAAGGAAATCTGGGAGGCCTGAGCATTTCCGAGAGCGACTACACTCACGTCCTGTAGTAATTGCAAAAAGGAAGGGGTTGATGGGAGGTCAAAATGCGAAGGGGGATTGGCCGTTGGAGTAGGAGGGGGAGGGGAAGGGGAAATGACCTGCGGAGGAGGAGGAAGGGTTGGAATGGAAGATGGATTGGGAAGGGAAGGATTGGGGGAGGGAAGTGGTTGACTGATAGGGAGATTAATGATAGGGGGTGAGGTGGAAACCGGGGGAAGTGGGGGCATACAGGTGGGGTTTTGAGGGTTGAGCGGTGTTTGAATGAGTGGCGTGAAAGCTGAAGAGAGGGGAGGTCTAGGTATAAGGGGAGGGGTAGGCATGGATGGAGAAGTGGTAGATGCATGAGTGAGAGGGGAAGAAGACTGGGGAGGGAAGGAGGGGACGTCAGGGGGGGTAGTCATGAATGGAGAAGTGGGAGATGCAGGAGGGATAGGTGAAGAAGATTGGGGAGGGAAGGAGGGGACATCAGGGGGTGCGGATGCGGGTGTCGAGGCGGAAGCCGAGTCAATTGAGATTAGAGGGGGGGAGGGAGAGGGAGCAATGGACGGTAGCCCAGGGTGGGTAGGGAGATAAGCAACATTGTGGGCAGATTGTGCGGGAATCTGATAGAGCCAAGCTAAGAAGGGTGCAGAATAGATGGAAAATGCATGAGAGCCTCTAGAGATAGCCTCGCGGAGTCGACGGGAGCGCAAAGTCAAGGAACTATAAATGAGGGTTGCGTAAGGGTAAGGACGGCTATGGAGAAAGCAGAAAGCGGATTGGCGATACGAATATCTGACCAGGGAAGCGAAGAAGTTTGACTACGCAGTAAGAAGAAAAAGATGAACGCATTGAGAAGGGTGGTCATGCGGAGTGAAAACCTAGCATTACTTTGAAAGTGTGTGGTACAAAAGGCAATAGTAGCCGAGGCGGACAGTCCAGAGTATAGGAAAGGGGGAGCACGAAAATGTAATAGGGGGGACCCAATACTGGCGGCAATGTCTGGGATGAAGAGAGTACCGGTTCTAAAATGAGGGAAGAGGCGGATAGCTTCATAAACCTGGGTAAAATTGGCGGGGTTATTGAACAAAACATTAGCCAAGCCCCACAAGCCCGCCTGCTGAAGATCCTCAATGGAAAACATTTGACGAAGGGCAATGGTAGGTAGGTGTCACTCTAGCACAATGGTGAGTACCAACGTGAGGAGATACACCTCATAAATGTCAATCCGTGGAGACGTGAGGACCGGTATGAAGACTGCGAGCAAGTGATGGCACAAGTGCGTGAGTGAAAGCACACAAGCATGCACACACTTACACACACACGCGCACAAGGTAAGAGCAAAGAGTGGAACAATGGAAAGCTTCGATTACCAAAGAGCTCTTTTACAAAACTGAAATCTACAACAAGCTAAGCTCAAAAATGAGCTCTCCAGCCCTTTTTATAGTTTTTTGGGTGGTTTTGGCCCTGTCCAGACCTAGTGTCCGGCCTAGTTAAAAAATAGGTTCCAGGGCTTATTTGGGGGCTAAAACGGAATCTAAAAATTATGAAAATTGGTAGGATGGTAGATCTAATACTCCTCAAGCTCGAGGACTCCTCGGCTTGAACAAAATGGAGTTACAAAAATGGAAAATGGTGTTTACAATGGTTTTTAGTGATAAAAATCACTATTTTTGTAGGGATTTCTTCTGAAAATTTGACAGGTGCTTCTTGGAGCTCCCTACTTGCTCCTTCTTCTTGTGTGTCCACTTCCTTGATGCGCTTCCATGCTTTGTCCTTGACCTTGAGCTTCAACACTCCCCCCCCTCTTGAGTCTGTCGTCCCTGACAGACCTTTGTTGTAGTGGTCGTTCCATGTAGTACGTTGAGAGGTAGCGTCCTTTGCGTCCAACAGGGGCGATCCCTCTTCCCAATGTATCCTGGTCGTTTGTCTGGTTCTTCACTTTGCCACTGTTATCTCTTGCAGTTTGTAGTCCCTTTGTACGTACTTCTGCCTTGTATTCCATCTGGGTGGTGCATTTGTGAGTTTTCCAAAACTGCTAGCTGCTCAAAGGAGGTGTTCAATGTTGATTATGAGCAACTCTCAATGGTGGATGGCGCCCTTGTTCTTGTAGTGGTCACCGTGATGTCCTCTGATTCTTCCAAAGATGGCTTTCATAGTTTTCGTGCCAAGTACTTGTAACCCATAATGGATGATGGTTAAGTGCATTAGTGCATGGGTTGAACAAATTATGTGCCTTGTGCATGGCCTTGTAGTGTGGCCCTACGTATGCGTACTTGGAAAATTCATGGCAAGAAGTATGGTGCAAGAGATTGGGTCTTGAGCTAAGTGCTCAAGGGTATGCTGACGAAGAGGTTTCCTAATCTATCATGGTTATAGTGTTGTTGAAACATACACGTCTTACCATGGTGAAGGGTCCATTGGTCTTCATCTCTTCGTGTTGTGGTTCCCTCATGGTGTTTGACCGTCAGCTTGTCCTTTTTGTTGAGGAATGTCCTTGCTGGAAGTTCGCTGATGAGCATTTTCAAGCACATAGTCTTCTCTCTTTTTTTTTTTTTGGAACAATGGTGGCCGCAAACAAGAAGAAAGAGGTTAGTATCAATAACATATTTTGCCTGTGAAAATTGTGTCTCATGTGCCTGGGATTTCTCAATTGTGTCTATGCACGGCCCTGTAAGGTGGCCCTATATTGATGCATACTTTGGAAATGCATGACCTGAATGGTGCAAACGACAAGGTTATGCCAAAGGCACATGGTTGCTGCTGGTCGAGGCTTTTGATGTTACTTGTATACTTGATGAATTCTTTGATTGGAGGTGTCTATCGGATCTCGAAATGATGTAATCCTCCGGATTGGAACCTATTGCAGAGCTAAAGAGCGCACAAAGCAGAGAAAAAAAGACGGGCCCCAAAATTTTTCCGATTTGGACCACATATTTTTGTAACATATTCATTCTTGTAATATATTCCCCTTTGTAAAGGCACTAGAGGAGTCCTCTAGATGCACTCCCACAGAAGAATAGAAGCTTACCCATGTAAAATAGTAGGAAATTAGCTTTTAGTGAATAAAAGTGCCGGTCACTTGTGTGAAAGGACCATTTTTAGGGCACTAGTATATAAGTCAAATGTGACTCTTTGTAAAGAACTTTTTGCCATTGTGAGAAGAGAGAGCACAGAAATTCGAATTTGTGTCTTCTTCCCTCTTCATCTTCTTCTTCGTGAGCTTGTATGCATGTGTAGTGCTTGGAAAGAGTGCTTGTGAGTGTTGTCTATCCTTGAGAGTGTTTCTTTGCTGTAGGAGAGGCGTGCGCTAAGTGTAGGAAGTGTTGAAGCGTAGGAAAGTATTTTCGCGATTCAGTATTTCTGCCATAACTTGAAGTAGGAGCGTCGGAATTGAGTGAAACCACTGCTATTGGATGCGTCTTCTCGAGAGCTTCGAAACGCATATGCTATTCGCTATGTTTGGAGCTCGGAGCTAGGAGAAAAGTCCAAAATACTGACGGCTGCTCCACCAAATATCGTTTCGTCTTGACCTACTGTTGAAGCTTGTTGGGATAAGTAATTACCTCATTTTCATTCTTGAGTACTTTATGTGCATTGACCATTATGTGATTGCATGTCTTCATACACTCGGCTAGGTTTGCATACTCTTTGGATTGATAATTAAAAGCGTGTATCCCCACTATATGCACTTGTGAGGGGATTGAGGTATAGTCTCTTTCTCCGCAAGTCCCTAAGTTGAAGCTTAGGTCAACACACTTTTTGGCGCCGTTGCCGGGGAGTGACGAATCAAACCGAGGCATTCGTGTGATGGTAAGTAGCTTTTTGCTTTGAAGAACTTGGAGGAGCGGAAATCTTCTCTTCTTTGGTAAGTCATTTTCAGCCGCACTTGCTACTTCTCATTCTTGGAGTGTGTGTAGTGAGTTAGTAGATTAGGGAAGAGAGTAGAAGAAGTAGAGTAGGAGTGAGTGGAGAGTAGAGTAGGCTTTAGTGTTGTTCAAAAATTTTCCTTTTTTGTAAGCTAGGAATTTCCAAGTATAAAAGCCAAAAAAGTTCCATTTTTCAATTCACTTGTTGAACAAGTATCGTGGAGAGAGCAGTCGGGTATCGTGTGAGTTGCAGCGATCGTGGCGAGGAAAACAAGCAATAGGGAAGAGTTCAGTGCAAGAGAGTTTGACCAAGAGATCATAAGTGATACCAAGGTAAACTAAACCACCTGTTTGCTCAAAAATTTCCAGCATTTCTACCTAGGAAAGGAAAAAAACGATCTGCGCTGAGTGTCGTTTGGGCTTTCAGGGGGTTAAAAGTCGTTTGTTGATTGATACAGTGGGTGAGGGTAAGAGAGAAGAGCTAGGTGAGAAAGGGGGAAACATCAAATCTCAAAAAACATTACAAAAATTTGAAATTGGGTCAAGTATCGTCTTTGCTCCCACGGTTGAAGATCGTGATACTTGTCAAGTATCGTGGACTCCTGTGGTCGAGTATCGCGATATTTCCCAGATATCGGTATCGTTTCGATCAGAGATCGTTTGAGCCCAAAGATCGTGTATCGTTGGCTCAAGTATCGTGTTCCAGAGATCGCGATACTTGCCAAAGATCGTCGATCGTTGAGGTCAAAGATCGGTATCGTTTCGGTGAGATATCGTTTTGGCCAAGTATCGGTATCGTCGGGTCTCCAGCGATCGCGATACCTAACAAGTATCGTGTATCGTTGTGGTCAGCGATCGCCGGCCAAAGATCGTTTCCCAGAGATCGCGATACTTGCCAAAGATCGTCGATCGTTTGGTCGAGTATCGTGTATCAAGTATCGTCTGCGCCAAATATCGTGTATCGTGGCCTGAAGATCGCGATACTTGTGAAGTATCGTATATCGTTTGACTAAGTATCGTAGAGACAGAGATCGTGTATCGTTTTGGTCAAGTATCGTGTATCGCGTCCCAGAGATCGCGATACTTACCAGCGATCGCATATCGTTTTGAACCAAGTATCGTCGATCGTGTATCGTGTTGACCAAAGATCGTAAAGTCCAGAGATCGTTTTGTCAAAGATCGTTTGGGGGAAGTATCGTGTATCGTGTATCGTCCAAATTCAGGTATCGAGTATCGTCTCAAACACAGATATCGTGTATCGTGTCCATCAAGTATCGTCTGTGCGGAGATCGTTTTCCAGCGATCGTCTCGTCCAAGTATCGTGTCAGTCAGCGATCGTTTCGACAGATATCGTGTATCGTGGATTTTAGAGGTCAAGTATCGTGACTTGAAATTTTCTTTCAGTCATTTTCCAGCCTAACTTTTTCCTAGACTTCTCAGTCATAACTTAGAATTCTAGAGGCTAGAAGTGGACAAGGTTTGATCAGAGCTCTTAAGTGAATGAACCTGAGATCTGGAAGAACCCTAGGAAGCCGAAGAAGTGTAATCTCTTCCGTAGGGAGTGCAGCCGAACCAAGTAGCCGTTCACACTACTCTGAGACCTCCAGTGAGTCAGAAGGAGAAATCCCCATGGCTTCCGAGGATATGCAAAACACTGTGCCCATGATTGGCCAGATGTCCATCATTGAGGGCGAATACAGAACTTCCTTAGAGTATGTGAGCACCAACCACAATGAGATACCTATCTATTTGGATGGTCTAAACAGATCAGTGGCCAGACTGAGGAAGGCTTCAGAGGCCTACATAGTGCCAAGACCAGCAGTTAAGTACATAGGAGGATTGTACATGGACAAACAAGACATTCAATACGTGGTCACAGAACACCCTGAAATCATTAATGAGCGTGGTGAGGAAAATAATGCTTCGAGCTTAAACGGATTTGGAGCCGAAGAACAAGTAGCTACTCCTAGAGGGAGATCAACAATTACTAAACTTTGGAGAGGAGACTTAGTTCCCCAGGATGATACTCTGATAGATGTGTATTTGATCAACGGAATGGAGCACCTGCTCAGAGCCCATTCCTCTGTATGGGAAGCTGCTCCTAATCCAGTTACCATCTATGAGTTACAAGATCCTGAATTCTCCACCATCATCACATATTTGGACAAAAATCACAGAAGATATTGGCCAATCACAGAATTAGAGAGAGCTGAATTAAAATATCAGAACATCCCAGTGTTCCCCCCAAGGGACCAAGCCACTACATCACGGAATCCACATGGAACTTCTCAAAATGATTCAACTCAACAATCGGGACAAACACAACAAACTTAACAAACCCAGATCCCCATCAGACCACATGTACAATTCGCTATGCCTGCCACTAATCCTAACTACCGGCCACAACCAGCCATTGACCCAAGACAAGGAGTTCATACTCCAGTCAGACCGCAGGTAGTACGAGGACTAGGTATACCAATAGGAAGACCAAATTACCCTGTAATGCCTAGACAACCTGAAGCAAGAAGGAGACTAAGGCCGATCCAAGTTGCCAAGTGCATGAGAAATCATTATGATGGCTCTAGTGAACCCTATAATCACATAGCAGAATTTAAACAAGTAGTTAGAGCCGAGCAGGTCGATGACTTCATGATTCAATATGAGTCTTTTGGCCTTACCTTGTCAGACACAGCTCTGGCCTGGTTTCAACCATTGGATCCAAATACCTTTCAGAACATGGATCAGGTATATCAAGAGATGATTGAAGAATTTACCAAATCTGGAATTAAAAACAATTCTTCTTCATTAATCCACAGCTTCAAACAAGTCCCGACCGAGTCAGTGAGATTGGCAGCAAGGAGATTCAAACAGTATGTGGATAGATGTCCCGTAGAAGAGAGACCAACGCAAAACAAAATGGTATCATTGTTCTTAGGACTGTTGAACGAAACCTTGAGGTCATTAGTGTACGTAAAGAGAGTTCAAACCTTGCAAGAGTGCATGAAGGAATGCATAGATCTAGAAGATAACCTTGCAGAAGACTTGAAAATACCCCAAGGCAGTGTGAAAAGTGAAGAGTCAACAAGCAGCACATCAAACCCTAAAAACAACGTAGAGGAAATTGCCGACTTGTTAGCCAAAAAACTGAATGTTCAAGGACAGAGGAATTATCCCACCAATCCTATGAGAATGCCTATGCTTAGAAGATGTATGCAGTGCGGAGGAGATCATCCTTCTCATTTGTGTACTAGGGGAGCAGTTCCACCACCTGCCTATGCTCCTCATAGACCCTCTCTCCCCGGACCACTACAATATTGCAGTATAGAGCAGAGATACACAAACCATAGCACTGAGAACTGCCCTTACAATAGGCAAACCAGACCCACCCAACCTTATGTGAGACCATATGGATACCCGCAGAACCAACAGGGAGGAGAAGCCTTTAGATATCCCTCACATCAGCCGCAAGCACCAATACCACGACCATACGCATACCAGGGATATACGCAACCCCAACCAGTGCTAGGACAACAACCGCCCCACCCTCAGAATGTTATCCCAGTTAAGATAGCGCAACCAGAGGAAAACTTAGAAAGGGCTATAGTGCCAGCCACACCATTGACTAGCAGTGAACCATATGACTCATTTTACGAACCCAGTCAAGGAACATACTCTGGTTATGAGAGCTCAATAATGGAATATGGGCAACAATATGACCCATATGCTTATGGCATGGAGACACCATAGAGTTCATATAATTACGAGCAGGATTATGTACCTTTAATGTACACAGCTCCTAGAGCAACCATGCCACCTCGACCAATGAATAGACCGCCTGTACCCAGAGGACCATGCTACAGATGTGGAGGTGACCACTATATTAGAGAATGTACATTGCCAAACCCACCACCACCACAACGAATTTGGGAAGGCTACTGTAGCGATTGTGGGAAGGAACATCTTTTCAGAGATTGTCCTAAGAATCCCAACAAAGTCACATCTAACGTACAGATTAACGTGATAGAAGTGATTGAATCATCAGGGAGCGACAAAGAGTACACTATACCTTTAAAAGCCATAACAAGAGCAAGGGCTAGAGAGAACCCTGATAAATCAGACGGAAATAATCAAAGTGACAAAGAGGGAAATACACCCATCCCTCACAGAGTGGAAGATTCTGAAGAACCAGAAAAAAGTATCACCAGTAAAAGATCCCAAAGATGGAAGCAAAGGAGAGACAGGATAAAAGAAAAAAAATTATTACAAAAGAAGGAAAATGAAAAGAGTAAACAAAAGTCAACAGAAGAAGTACAAGTGGAAAAAGAAAATAAAAAAGAGGATAAAAGGGAGGAGGTAGGATCGGTATTAGCAGACCCAATGCCTGAAGAATTAGCCATGTGGATTCAGGCATACAAGGCGAGAATAAAAGCAGGACCTACCATAGAACAACATGAGAGAGAATATCCGAGAGGCGACTTGGAGAAAGAAAGATTGGAAATCTGCAAAAAACTGATAGAAGTTGCCCAACAAACATTAGAGAAACCCGCATCACCTTTACCAAACAACCGAATTGGTGAAGAGAAATTTCAAGAGTGCCTAAACACTCAGGAAAAGCCTAACGTAAATAGACCTCTGAATGATGAAATTGGTATTGAGAGAAAGGAAGGATCCATAGTCCCTGAAATAGAAGGAGACTGGACTAAGGATCTATGGGCACGGGTTCAAGAGGACAAGTGGAAAAAAGTAGAAGGAATGGAACCTCCCTTTGAAGAATTAGAGGCAGAAAACGAAATAGAGGGTTCAATACCTGAACTCAATTCAGAAGAAATTTTTCCAATGGATGCAAGTGACAGAGAAGTGGAAGACGATGTAAAGGAACTACCCAACTATACCGGGGAATACGAGCACAACTCAGAATTGTATCGCATTCCATCAATAAAGAGACGAGAAACGAATCCATCAGTTCAAACATCGGAGATCATACAACGTCTTAGAGAGGTGAAAATCCCATTTACCTTAACATTTGAAGAACTATTAAAGGTAAAACCACATTTAAAAGAGAAATTGATCAATCAATGGGAAGTCAAGGAAGAAAAGAAGGAGGTAGCTGACGAAGTGAAAACGGTGAGAATTCCAGTGGATAAAGTAGGAGACTTTAGCGAAGGAGATGAAGGAAATACTTGCCTTCCAATCACCTATAGGGGTTACACAACCAAAGCCATACTAGATTCAGGAGCTGGTGTTGGCATTGCTACCAAAGAAATTTGGGAGAAATGGGGAAAACCAGCATTGAGACCAACACGCATGAAAATTCAAATGGCAGATGGACATACGGAAAGACCCTTAGGATTGTTGGAACGAGTAGTCTTCACTACATGCGGAGTGGAATTCGAACATACTTTAGCAATTTGTCACTTTGAAAGGCCAAGCAATTATGAAATGATCTTGGGAAGGCCATTCATGAGACAGCTAAAGGTCGTACAAGATTGGGGAAAAGATGCAGTGTACCTACAACATGCAGGAGTCACCACTAGGATCAATCTACATACATACACATATCAAGATGTACCACCTCTGCAATGGAATCAAATCCGTAAAGAGGAAGACGATCAATCGATTCATAGTGCAGGTTCTAGTGACCAATCCTGGATGAACGAGGACACTCACCTATGGATATGCCAAGCTGCAAAAAAGGAAGAAGAGAGAAGAAAAAGTTGGCAGCAGAAACAAGGTGTAGTGAGATCGGTACAAGATCCAGCTTATATGCCACAAGTATTTCCAGACGAAGAATTCGAACCTCACGGTTGGATGGAAATCTTAGCCACCCTCGATGTTTGTGTAAACGAAGAAGTGTTAACTATGAACGAATGTATTGACGACGAGGGTTATGACGTTAGTCTGTATATGGTAGTCCTTCAGGAGGCAGAAGAAGGAGAAATGATTGAGAAAGACTGGAAGGAGGACTACGAGAGCATTGAAATGGAACCAGAACCCATGGAGCTAGGGCTTAGTACCACCAACTTAGATATCACTGCCAATGAAAAAAATAAGGAACTCACACAAAGAGAAGAATTAGAAGTTGAAAGGGAGTTGGAAGATGAAGAAAACAAACCCCAAGACCAATTTGAGGTACCAGCTCATTTCAAAAAATATGAAGTGGAAGAGAGGAAGATTGCTATTCAAATGCCTAAAAGAGAGGCACAACCGGGAATAGCATATGATAATAAAGAACAAACCAAGAAAATAGTTGTAACCATGGAAGGAGGAGAGGAACGATGTATTTTCATAGGACAGGATGTCTCAGCGGAAGAAGAGCGAGAGTTAATTCGACTCATAAGAGAATACCGGGATGTCTTTGCGTGGACCTATAAGGACTTAAAAGGAGTAGATCCATCTATATGTGCGCATAGAATCCCCATGACATCCGAGGCCAAACCTTCTAAACAGAGACCTTATACTTATAATGATGTGTATTCAGCCAAGATAAAGGAAGAGATAGATAAGTTGTTAGATGTTGGATTCATCTACGAAATTGAGCACACGGAATGGGTATCACCCTTGGTGGTTGTACCAAAGAAAAATGGAAAGTTAAGAGTGTGCATCAATTTGAAAAAAGTGAACGCCGCCACCATAAGGGATAGCTATCCCTTACCGATCACTGACCATCTCTTGGAAAGGGTAGCAGGGAAAGAAGTTTATAGTTTTCTGGATGGCTTTTCAGGGTATAATCAGGTAGCCATTGCTCCTGAGGACCAACATAAGACTGCATTTGCAACTGAATGGGGAGTATACGCCTTTAGAGTCATGCCTTTTGGTTTAACGAATGCCCCAGCTACATTCCAAAGACTGATGTGTCATGTATTCAAAGAATTCTTGAGAAAAAGCATGGAGGTATACGTGGATGACCTTTGTACATATTCAGCTATACGATCAGAGCACATCCCTGAACTAGAAAAGATTTTTGCCAAATGTCGACAATATCGAGTATGCCTCAACCCGGAAAAATGTGTCTTCATGGTGCGACAAGGGAAAATCTTAGGACATATTGTTTCTAAGAATGGAATTTCCACGGATGAAGACAAAATTAAAGTCATTTTGGATTTACCAAGACCGAAAACTGCTAAAGAAGTTCAAGCATTTATGGGACATTGTGGTTACTATCGAAGATTCATACATATGTACGCCATAATTGCTAGACCTCTTTATGCATTGATAACTCAATTCAATTGGACCGAAGAATGCGAAAGAGCTTTTAATGAGTTGAAGAATCGATTGAGTTCAGCACCTATTCTTCGAGTCCCTAACTGGAATAAACCGTTTCATATTCATGTTGATGCTTCCAAGTTTGCCATTGGTTGCATCTTAGCTCAACCAGCGGATACAGGTAAATTAGACCACCCGATAGCCTATGCCAGTAGGTAGTTAAATCAAGCGGAACGCAATTATACTACTACGGAGAGAGAAGGCTTAGGGATGGTTTATGCAGTCAAGAAGTTCAGACATTACTTATTGGCAAACAAATTCAAATTCTTCATTGATCACCAAGCTCTATTGTACTTAGTCAACAAGCCTTGCAATACAGGACGACTAGTACGATGGTTCTTATTGTTAATGGAATTTGATTTTGAAGTAATAGTCAAGAAAGGAAACACACACATAAGGGCAGATCATTTATCTCGCATGACCCATGGAGAACCACCTATAGGAGTTCCTGATGATCTGCCAGACACCTATCTCTTTAACCTAGAAGTATGTCCTCAATGGGCCGAAAAATTGATCCCAATACTCACACATGGACCTAAAGATGGGATCACGCCAAACCGAAAGCAAGATCTTTGGAAGACTAAGAACCTTCACATTATTGCTGGAAGTTTGTACCACCAAGATTCAAGCGGACTGCTGATGAGATGCGTGGAAGAAGGGGAACAAAAAATGTGGCTACAGAAAGCACACATAAATCAATGGAACACTCACTTGAACGCAATGAGAACATGGCAAACACTCAAGCGATTCGGCATATATTGGCCAACCATGCAACGAGATGCACATCATTATGTGTCAACCTGTCCAACCTGTCAAGAACAAATCCCAGATGAGAACTTTACATTATGCTATTCTACAATAGCACCAAGGTGGAGTATGCCTCTGGTAAAGTTCTTAAAGACTCGAGAGTATCCTGATGGAGCCACCTTAGCAAGGAAACGTGCTCTTGAAGAACAGAGCAAGGATTACGCCATCATAGGAAAACAACTCTTTAAACGTGGGAAGGATAACCAACTAAGAATGTGCATTCATGAAAATGAATATCTCTCTGTCTTAGAAATTGTTGGTGCAGACCAATCACCAATTGAAGACTTGGAAGATTAAAGGATGAAGGAAGGATCAACTATTGAAGCTTGGAAGAAAGACACATTCAGAGTATATGAGAAATGTACACATATGTACATAGTTCACTTAGATCTTTGTTTGAGTAAGAATCTTGTACAAATTATCTATAAATACTTTGAGAAAAGTCGGGGCATGTATGAGAGCATATGTGACAAGAGTTAGAAGCCAAGATTGAGGAAGTTAGAAGTCATGAGATAGAAGAAAAGTTAGTTGAGTTAGCTCTCATCACTCAGTTGTAAATTTTTCTGAGTAATTGAAAATCTTGCGCCCGATGTTTCTGCGTCTGCTCCGTCTGTGTTTGATCAATTGAGAAATCCTTTTGAGGATATCTAAGTTGTTAGTTAATGAGTCTGTGACCTGAGTTTCAGAGTCTAATTGCAAACAGGCTAGGAGAATTGTAAGTAGGAACATTCATATGTGTTGAATGTTTACAGTTCTCTGAAACAGGTGCAAATTTCGAGTTTAATCTTTTGGTCAGATCTCACTCCATAGTTTAAAGTTTTGTGCAAGTAAGCACTTAATCTTTAAGTTAGAAGATGATCTACTCGTGGCTAGAAGCATTTGCTTAAACGGGTTTTGTACTGAGAGAATTGAAGTTAAGAAGTTAGGGGTGTCTAAATCGACTTCTCAGAAGTACAGATTTGGACATAGGTAACTTGTGAAGTCAATTTCTCAAGTTATACTAAAGCTTTTGAAGTAATTCAACTTGGAGGTGATGCGTAATCTCTAGGAGATGATTCGTACAAAGTTTCATCAAAAACTTTACATGGTTGATAGGTCAATGTAAAGAAATAGTGCAGCAGACTTTTCTGTGTTTTATCCTCTTCACAGATTTTCTCAATTTTGATAAGTTGAAGATTGATCCTCTAAATTAGTGGAAGTTTTGACTTACTCTTGGTATAGAGGTGCTCTAATCACAAGAGTAGGTTGTTCTTTTGGAGATTAACACTCTCCATCAGTGGTATCAGAGCAGGAGACATCAAATCAAGGAAAGGAGGATCCCGACTGCTGCAGATTCAAGAAATTCAACACTTGAAGAATTAAGAAGTGAAAGCTTGGAGTCAAAAGTCTGAGGAGAAGTCTACTCGACATCAAGAAAGGCAAAAGGAGTCTAATTCGAAGTAAAGGTACATACATTGTTTGTAAAGCTTGAAGTTTTCAATACACAGGTGGATACAAGATGGGAGATGCCCTACAGATAGAGAAATTGGATAGGGAAAACTATCCTGCATGGTCAATGAGGATGGAAGCTCATCTTATGAGCAAAGATTTAATTGGTTACATCACAGGAGAAGAAGAGAAGCCAGAGTTCAGAGATCCTAGTGTTCCAACTAGGGAAGAGTTAGCAGATCTGAAAAATTGGATGAAGAAAGATGCTCAAGCTAGGAGCATTATCTATATGGGAGTCAATGATTATTTGTTACCTCATATTAGAGGTCTTGAAAGTGCAACTGACATATGGAATGCTTTGGAGGAGCATTTCTAGAACACTACAAAGTCAAGGAAAGCATCCTTATGGGCAGAGTTTACTACCTTCAAGAAGAAGGCCTCTCAATCCATCTCAGACTATGTAACAAGGATGAAAGATATTGCAGATGCTTTAGGAGCTGTTGATGAAGACATTGAGGAAGATAAATTGGTAAGGCAAATCCTTACAGGGTTGAGAGGTGATGACAAATGGAAGCCATTTATTTTGTCTACAGAGTTATCACTTGACCATTTCACTCCTGATTTAAATCAATTGTTAGGTCATATGCTAACATTTGAGCAGGATGTTAAAGGAGATGGTGACAAGAGTACAGGTCATGCAATGTACTCAAAGGACAAGAAGAAGAATAGCAAAGGAAAACAACAAGCAGGTGAAGATGAAGGAACAACTACTCAAGCCAACTTCCTAAGAGGAAGAGGAGGTGGCAAAGGTAGAGGAAGAGGCAGGAACAATAAAGATGGAAGCAAAGCTTGCTGGATTTGTGGTAAGACAAATCACTTAGCTAATGATTGTTGGCATAATAATCAGAATAATGGTGGATACAATCAAAATTATAATTCAAGAGGAAGAGGTGGCAGAAATCAAAGAGGTAATTACAGAGGTAGAGGTGGAAGGAATTACTTTGGAAGAAATGCAGGTAGAGGATTCCAAAGTCAACAATATAACAACACCTACTACAATTATGCTTCAGATCAAAAGGAAGATTCAACATTGATAATGAATGCAACTTGTGAAAGGCAGAATGAAGATCAAAGAGTCTTCTACATTGACTCAGGATGTAGCAATCACCTGAGTGGTAACATATCTTTGATGACTGATTTGGAGAGTAAAGTTTTTAATCATGTTGTTCAAACAGGTGACAACACAAAGCACAATGTGAAGTCAATTGGATCAGTGAAGGCCAAGGATGGAAGCACATTATTGAGTAAGGTTTTGTATGTTCCTACAATCCCTAAGAATTTGGTAAGTGTAGGACAAATTGTTGAAAAGGGATATGAAGTAAGGTTCACTAATGATGGAGTATATGTGGAAGACCCTAGCCAAGGGTATAAACAGATTGTTTCAGGGAAAAAGGAAGGAAGATTATTTACATTGAAGATTCAAGGCAATATTGGTCATGCTATGTTCACATATGGAGGACATAAGATCTCTGAGTTAGATCTTTGGCACAAGAGGCTTGGACATTTCAATGAAAGAGGTATTAAAGATATGGTTAACAATGGTTCAGTGCTTGGATTGCCTAATGTTGCAGGTCAACATATGACATACAAATGTGAGGCATGTCAATTAGGTAAGGCTCATAAACATTCCTATTCCAAGCATGGTTTTATGTACTCAGAGAAGCTTGAGTTGGTACACACAGATGTGTGGGGACCATCAAAAGATTTCAGTATAAATGGATCAAGGTATTATGTGATTTATGTTGATGATGCTACTAGGTGGATCACTATCTATGTGATCAAAGATAAGTCAGAAGTGTTTAATACATTTAAACACTATCATGCATATGCAGAAAGAATTACAGGTCATAAGTTGAAAAGACTAAGGTCAGATGGAGGGGGAGAGTATTTCTCTAATGAGTTCAGTGATTACTTATGGAATGCAGGTATAAAAAGGGAAGTTACTTGCAGGTACTCTCCTCAACAAAATGGTGTTGCAGAAAGGAGAAATAGAACTCTTGTTGAGTTTGCAAGATCCATGATGAAGGAGAAAAATTGCCCTAATTATTTGTGGGCTGAGGCTGTAAATACAGCCACTTATTTGATCAATAGGTTACCATGTAAAGCCTTGCAGGGTATGACACCATATGAGGCTTGGTGGGGTAAAAGACCTACCTTGGATCATTGCAGAGTATTTGGGTGTGTGGCATATGCATATGTGCCATCACAATTAAGACACAAATTGGAACCCAAAGCTGAAAAGTATGTTTTCATTGGCTATGATGACAAGCAGATGGGCTATAGATTGTGGAGTCCATCAACAAAGCAATTTATGGTTTCTAAAGATGTTACATTTGATGAACAAAGCACTTGGTATGCAGGTACAATCAACATCAATACAGGTGATGAAGAAGAAGTGAGTCAAAGAAAAGGTAAATCAAAAGTTCAGATATTTGATGAGCAAGAGAATAATGAAGTGCAGGTTGAAGTGGAAGAGACACCAAGATTTGATCCTGAATGTGAAGAGACAGAAACCTCAAGGAGTGGAGAACTCAGAAGGTCATCAAGAAATAGGTGGCAACCTACAAGGTATAGTTATGATACTTCATTTCTAGCCACAAAAGATTATGCTTATATGGTGAATACAGATGAAGACCCTTCTACATATGAAGAGGCAAAAGGTAAGGAAAAATGGGAGAGTGCTATGCAGGAAGAATATGATGCACTATTGGAGAATCAAACTTGGGATTTGGTTCCTAAACCAAATAGTCAGAAGATTATTGGATGCAAGTGGGTCTACAAGACAAAAAGGTTTGCAGATGGAAGAGTATCTAGATACAAAGCTAGACTTGTTGTCAAAGGCTTTGCTCAAACATATGGTATTGATTATAATGAGACCTATAGTCCTGTGGCAAAGATGACAACTATAAGGACACTTATTGCTATTGCTGCATGTAAAGGTTGGAAGCTATGTCAACTTGATGTGAAGAATGCTTTTTTGAATGGTTACATTTCAGATGATGTATTCATGGAGCAACCTCAAGGGTTCAGAGATCTAAAGTATCCAGATCATGTGTGTAAGCTCAAGAGAGCTTTGTATGGCTTGAAGCAGGCTCCAAGGGCATGGAACTATAGACTTGTGAAGTTCCTAAAAGAACTTGGTTTTCAGGTGTCTAAAGCAGATAGTAGCTTGCTTGTCAAAGCAAGTGAAAATGGTTTCATATACATGTGCATATATGTTGATGATATAATCCTTACAGGTACAGATGAAGAAGGAATACAAAGACTCAAGAGGCAAATGGAAAAGGAGTTCAAGATTAGTGACTTGGGAGACTTGTCATACTTCTTGGGCATGGAGATTACATATACTCAACATGGAGTATTTGTGACCCAAGAAAGGTATTTGAAGAACTTGTTAATCAAGTTTAAAATGGATGATTGCAGGGTAGCATCTACACCAATGGAGGTGAATCACAAATTAAGTAAGTTTGGAGGTGAAGAATTCAAGGACATGAGACAATATCAGAGTTTGGTTGGTAGCCTTATCTATGCTACTCTAACTAGACCTGATTTATCATATGCAGTAGGGGTTTTGTCTCAATTTATGCATTGCCCAAGGAAAGAACATTGGATTGCAGGACAAAGGGTGTTGAGGTACATTAAGGGTACACTCAATGAAGGTTTGTATTATGGGTTTACCTCAGATACAAATATCAAAATTTATAGTGATGCAGATTGGGCAGGTAATCCAGATGATAGAAGATCAACCTATGGATACATGTGTTATGTGGGAGATAAGTTAATCTCATGGTGTTCTAAGAAGCAACATACAGTTGCTTTGTCTTCTACAGAAGCTGAGTATAAAGGCATGGTTGAAGCTACAAAAGAAGTAATTTGGCTCAAGACCTTGATGAAGAGTCTTGACATTATGCATGGGGTACCAATTATATATGGAGATAACATGAGTTCATTGTATTTAGCTGCTAATCCTGTTTTTCATGCCAGGACCAAACACATTGAGATTCAGTATCACTTTCTAAGAGAGAAGGTGATGGATAAAGAGATTGAAGTAATCCATACTTCAACAAAAGATCAGATAGCTGATATGCTTACAAAAGGCTTGGATGGACCAAAGTTACAAAGGTTCAAGGACATGGCAGGTATAAAGAAGATAGAGAAAACCTCAATTGATGATTGAGGGGGAGCTGTTGGTGCAGACCAATCACCAATTGAAGACTTGGAAGATTAAAGGATGAAGGAAGGATCAACTATTGAAGCTTGGAAGAAAGACACATTCAGAGTATATGAGAAATGTACACATATGTACATAGTTCACTTAGATCTTTGTTTGAGTAAGAATCTTGTACAAATTATCTATAAATACTTTGAGAAAAGTCGGGGCATGTATGAGAGCATATGTGACAAGAGTTAGAAGCCAAGATTGAGGAAGTTAGAAGTCATGAGATAGAAGAAAAGTTAGTTGAGTTAGCTCTCATCACTCAGTTGTAAATTTTTCTGAGTAATTGAAAATCTTGCGCCCGATGTTTCTGCGTCTGCTCCGTCTGTGTTTGATCAATTGAGAAATCCTTTTGAGGATATCTAAGTTGTTAGTTAATGAGTCTGTGACCTGAGTTTCAGAGTCTAATTGCAAACAGGCTAGGAGAATTGTAAGTAGGAACATTCATATGTGTTGAATGTTTACAGTTCTCTGAAACAGGCGCAAATTTCGAGTTTAATCTTTTGGTCAGATCTCACTCCATAGTTTAAAGTTTTGTGCAAGTAAGCACTTAATCTTTAAGTTAGAAGATGATCTACTCGTGGCTAGAAGCATTTGCTTAAACGGGTTTTGTACTGAGAGAATTGAAGTTAAGAAGTTAGGGGTGTCTAAATCGACTTCTCAGAAGTACAGATTTGGACATAGGTAGCTTGTGAAGTCAATTTCTCAAGTTATACTAAAGCTTTTGAAGTAATTCAACTTGGAGGTGATGCGTAATCTCTAGGAGATGATTCGTACAAAGTTTCATCAAAAACTTTACACGGTTGATAGGTCAATGTGAAGAAATAGTGCAGCAGACTTTTCTGTGTTTTATCCTCTTCACAGATTTTCTCAATTTTGATAAGTTGAAGATTGATCCTCTAAATTAGTGGAAGTTTTGACTTACTCTTGGTATAGAGGTGCTCTAATCACAAGAGTAGGTTGTTCTTTTGGAGATTAACACTCTCCATCAGAAATGGCACATGCAGGAGCTGCGGGAGGACATTTTTCAGCAGACAGAACGGTCAAGATGATTCTCTTTGCAGGCTTGTGGTGGCCAACTCTACATATGGATGCGGAGGCATATGTGAGAAGTTGCGAAACATGTCAGAAAGCAAAATATCCCATTAGAAGAGATGACATGCCCTTAAGACCGATGGTTTGTGCAAGAGCATTTACCAAATGGGGAATTGACTTCATAGGACCTATCAATCCACCGGCCAAAGGATCTCATGCTGAATACATCATAGTAGCAACCGACTACTTGACCAAGTGGGTAGAAGCAAAAGCCACCAGGAAAAATGATGCTCAAACCACAGCAAAATTTCTTTTTGAGCACATTTTCACACGCTTTGGACTACCGATTGAGATAGTGAGTGATCGAGGAACACATTTCTTAAACGAAGTCATTGAATCACTAATGAATGACTTTCTTGTGATTTATAAAAAATCAGCCCCATACCATCCTCAAGCTAACGGACAAGCTGAAAGTTCCAACAAGGTACTATGTACTGTATTGGCAAAGATTGTCAATAATGGAAGGTCAGATTGGGACAAACAATTGCATCACGCAATTTGGGCCTTCCGTGTGGCATATAAAACGGCCATTGGAACTACACCCTTCAACCTAGTGTATGGGCAAAATGCAATTTTGCCAATTGACTTCTTAGTACCTACATTGAAAGTGGCCCAGCAGTATGAGTGGAACGGTCATGAATTATCTCAGCAATTAGATCAAATTGAAAAGCTGCACGAGACAAGGTTGCAAGCGGTAGCAGGCATCTATGCCGCCAAACGGAGACAAAAGGCTTATTATGATGCACATATAAAAGATAAGGGACTAAAAGAAGGCGACTTAGTCCTAGTATACACCCTCAAACAACACGCAAAGAAGCTCCAAAAACGCGGATATGGACCCATGATTATAAATTGAATCTCTACTAGTGGTGCAGTCAATCTCGCCACACTAGACGGAGATATTCTTCCCAACTACATTAGTGGATGTAGAGTGAAAAGATTCATGGAGCCTCTGACGGATCAAATGCTAGCACGACTATTAGGAGCTCAAAGTAGGAAAAAGGATGAAGAACGAATACGAGAAGAAGCGAGACAAGAAGCCCTAGAACGTATCAGAAAACGGAAAGAGTGGATGAGAGAAAGAGATGAGAGATATCGAGTAGGAGAAGAACTCATCCCAATGGCTAATTTTAGAGCCACTGAGAACTCTAGACAACAAAGAAGACAGCCTTACTTGAATCTGGGAGCAGGATGAAAAGAGTACCACTTAGTGGATGCCCTCATAGACACAGGAGCAGCCATAAGCTGCATTAGATTTTCTTTGTCTCAGAAACTTAAAGAGGAGATACGGCCATCGAAGGCACAGCTAATTGGAATAGGAGGAAAAATTACTCAATGCATAGGTGAGATAACCTTACCTTTACATATGGGAAACAACACTATGGAGCAGAGACTCTTAGTGTGTCAGGACCAAGATCTGCTTGAAGATGTGGTGTTAGGACAAGATTGGATCTATGAATATGAGGTAACCATTCAATTGGCTTTAGGATACATCTCTGCTAGAATAGGACCTCGTGAGGTATTTAGTTTGCTAGACGAACGACCACACAAAGCCGCTATTATAGAGCCAGAAGTTCATCCTAAGGAACAAAATCAGGATTGTATGTTCACTAGCAATATAGAAACCCCATCGTCAAGTACTTCATGTGAAAATACCGTGAGTCCTGTGTGCACTCCATCTTTGAGTATAGAGAGTCACAAGAGTGCACAAGAACCTGAAATCCAGCCCAGAGAACCACAAGGCGCAAGAGAGAATATTCTCCTGCAAGAATTGAAGTCGACACCTTCGAAAGTATACCCTATCCCCCATTCTACACTAGCTTGGATAAGGAAGGATCAAAAGAAGGCATACCTTCAGCAACAGAAAAGTCTTCGACATCAGCGTGTTCAATCAAAGAAGAAGACAAAGAATTTCGAACACTTCAGGCAACCACGACTCAATAGCATATGGATCCCAAAGAAACTGATAACTGCACAATCTGATCGAACCAAAATATGGATCCCAAAGTCATGTACTCCAAGGACGACCATCCCAAATAAGGAACATCCTCAGAAGGGCCATCACCATCGTAACGGTCAATAGACACATCAGCCGAGAAAGAGGACATATTGGAGGAAGAAGGAATCTACAGATGCAATGCAAACCAACTTGAGATTCCCAAAACAGAATAAGCAGACATACTACCGAAGAAGAACCACATTCATCAAAAAGGTGGAGCATACAGTACATCCCACCCAAGTGAAGCAAATTTGGGTGCCAAAAGACAAGACAAATTGCATACGTCAAGAAACTACTTCCAATTGCACACATGAGGAGTTGTCGAGACCCAAAGTATGCATGATAGGGCCACATTACAAGGCCAAGCATTCGGCACGTCTTTCTTCTACTTTCGGATAGTCACGCACATTTTCCCTTTGGAAATAGGAGAGCACTTGTACATACATAAAAATATTACTCCAAAAAAAAATTTCACTAACCGCTTCGGCTATGGACTAACTCTTATGTTTTCTTTTCAGCAAAAAATATAAAAATACATGAAAAAATTCAGGTATTACCTTTCTCACACCCACGGGAAAGGGACGGCACCATGCACTCGGAGCAACATCGAATTATTAATCAACATATGGAGGAGGATTTCTGAAAAAAATATATGGATACTAATTCATCTTCCATATTGAGTGCAGATGGCTTCCACTGATTCCGAAGCAACACAGCAAGAAGAGGTGCAACTTCTTCCGATGGAATCAGTAACTAAAGCAAGAGGTCACTGGTTCAGGGACGATCAGCCAGTGTCGGACCTAATTTTCATGGTTACCATCAAGATCATGGACACGCACCAGGCTACAAAGCTAAACCCCGGGGTCCAGAGGAGTGGATTTTTCAAACATCAGAGTAGGACCAAAAGTTAGAAAGGGGTAGAGGCTGAAAAGTTGAAGAGGGTGACTAAGAATAGCACATTCCTAGTCACTGGTGGCGTGCGTGGCAACCCAAGTCAACAGGCAAGACAACTACATCAGGCTCTCGAGTTGTAGAGCTTGAATCAAGAAGGCCATCGAATCTACATGTCTGTTTAACTGCAGACAATACTGACCACAGGGCGCGTGCGCGAAGCAAAGTCTGTCAAAGGAAGCAAAGTCTGTCAAGGGACGACAGAGGCGAAGAGGGGGAGAGTGTTGCAGAGCTAAAGAGCGCACAAAGCAGAGAAAAAAAGACAGGCCCCAAAATTTTTCCGATTTGGACCACATATTTTTGTAACATATTCATTCTTGTAATATATTCCCCTTTGTAAAGGCACTAGAGGAGTCCTCTAGATGCACTCCCACAGAAGAATAGAAGCTTACCCATGTAAAATAGTAGGAAATTAGCTTTTAGTGAATAAAAGTGCCGGTCACTTGTGTGAAAGGACCATTTTTAGGGCACTAGTATATAAGTCAAATGTGACTCTTTGTAAAGAACTTTTTGCCATTGTGAGAAGAGAGAGCACAGAAATTCGAATTTGTGTCTTCTTCCCTCTTCATCTTCTTCTTCGTGAGCTTGTATGCATGTGTAGTGCTTGGAAAGAGTGCTTGTGAGTGTTGTCTATCCTTGAGAGTGTTTCTTTGCTGTAGGAGAGGCGTGCGCTAAGTGTAGGAAGTGTTGAAGCGTAGGAAAGTATTTTCGCGATTCAGTATTTCTGCCATAACTTGAAGTAGGAGCGTCGGAATCGAGTGAAACCACTGCCATTGGATGCGTCTTCTCGAGAGCTTTGAAACGCATATGCTATTCGCTATGTTTGGAGCTCGGAGCTAGGAGAAAAGTCCAAAATACTGACGGCTGCTGCACCAAGTATCGTTTCGTCTTGACCTACTGTTGAAGCTTGTTATGATAAGTAATTACCTCATTTTCATTCTTGAGTACTTTATGTGCATTGACCATTATGTGATTGCATGTCTTCATACACTCGGCTAGGTTTGCATACTCTTTGGATTGATAATTAAAAGCGTGTATCCCCACTATATGCACTTGTGAGGGGATTGAGGTATAGTCTCTTTCTCCGCAAGTCCCTAAGTTGAAGCTTAGGTCAACAGAACCCCTTTTGGAATAGGGTTTGGTACTGTAGAGATCACCTCAGGCCAGTTCTTTGGATGCTGTCCAAACTTTGGTATCCAGTGTAGTTGGCCCCTTGGTTCTGTGGATGTTGCCTGTGCTTTTGGCTTCCAGACCCATATCCTGGGTGAGTGCCTACCTTTTTTTGTAGAAGGGTTGAGTTTATCTTCTTTTGGTCTTTGTGCTGTGTTCTTACCCTTTGCTTTCCTTGGCTTCTTTGTTGAGGCCTTTCGCATGGTGGGGAGCATAGGCCTTTGTACGTGTAATATCTTCTTGGGTACCCACATCTGTAATCGCCCTTGTTGAGCTGTAGCTAATTTTTTAGGCACCCAAATTTGTACCTTATTGTGGTCGGCCTTCATTGATAGCTTCGATACCCAAATTTGTTGGAGTCTTCGAGCTTGAGCCTGTCGTGGTTGTTTGGTCCTTCTGTTGCCATGGTCGATCTGGTTGGGTGGGAGTCTTTGAGGCAACATCGATGGTTGTACTCCTTTCTTTACCCAGATCTGTGTCATGCCCAACACTTCTTTGCTCTTAAAGGCTCTTTGTCTATTTGATAGACTGGCTGTCTTGCACTGTTTTGCTTGCTTCTGAGGTTGAGCTCCTGTGGATGCTTTGCTCTTTAAAAAACAAGAAGAAGGTTCATCTTGACTTTGCGACTGTCCTTCCGTGATTGCGTCCGTCTGGATCATAGAGCTTTTGACATCTACAACATCTTGTTCGAGAAGATTAGCCTTAGAGGAACAAAGAGAGTGTGTGGTGTCAGTTTCAGTGGGCATGTGATTCTCCAATTCTAATGTAATGCATTGATTATATACCCAAACTTGAAGAAGTTGACTTCTTAGGTTCAAGTTGACAGCATGGTCGTAAATCCAATCTTGACCCAAGACAAGTGGTTCTGTGAGGTCCTCATCATGACACACTAGCATTTTGACTTTTATTGGAACATCTTGAAGGTAGATGGGAAGTTCCACCTCGCCTAAACAGGGTGTTTCCACGCCTCCTAATCCTATGAGATAGGCTTCTATGGGCTTGATGTCCAATTGCAGGTCTTGGCAGTATGAAAATCGAACTGCACTAGTTGCTGCTCCTGAGTCAACCAATGCTCTCACAGTCCTTACACTCTTTCCTTGTCCTACCTCTATAGTCACAAAGGGTCGTCGATCAATTATTTGAGAAGTAGTTATGCCCGATTTTTGGCACATGTCCATGTGATATTTTGGAGCTTTTGTGTTGACATCTAGGCCTAGCCGCCGTAACTTATTTCTTCTGATGCGCTCTCTAGCCTCTGCTTGTGCTTCTTCTCTAACCCTTAACTCTTCTTCTTTTCGCTTCTTAGCAGTGTTGAGTCTCATGAGCATTTCCTCTGTAAGAGGTTCTTGATATAATTTGACTCGGCATCCACTAATATAGTTTGGTAGGATATCACCTTCTAAAGTGGCCAATTGAACTGCACCGCTAGTGGAGAGTCTATTAATGATCATGGGTCCATATCCTCGTTTCTCCAATTTGCGGGCATGTTGCTTTAGCGTATAAACCAGCACTAGATCTCCTTCCTTCAATCCTTTATCCTTTACATGGGCATCAAAGTATGCCTTTTGCCTTTTCTTTGCAGCATAAATGCCTGCTGCTGCCCGTAGCCTCGTCTCACCTAAGCGTTCTAGATCAAAGATCCTGGAAGACAACTCATGTCCATTCCACTCATGCTCTTGTGCTACTTTCAAGGCTGGGATTAAGAAGTCCAATGGTAGCACGGAATTCTGTCCAAAGACCATCTGAAATGGGGTGGCATTGAGTACCGTTTTGTAGGCAACTCGGTATGCCCAAACAACATGATGAAGTTGTTTGTCCCAATCAGAGCGTTTATTATTTACAAGTTTCGTCAATACGTTACATAGGATCTTATTCGTGCTCTCGGCCTGTCCGTTGGCTTGTGGGTGATAGGGGGCAGACTTCTTGTGTATCACCATGAATTCTTGAAGGAGATGTTCAATGACCTCATTCAAGAAGTGCGTACCTCTATCACTAACCAACTCTATTGGTAACCCATATCTAGTGAACACATTTTCGAATAAGAACTTAGCCGTCGTTTGAGCATCATTCTTTGTCGTGGCTTTTACTTCCACCCACTTTGTAAGGTAATCTGTGGCTACAATAATGTATTCTGCATGGGAGTTTCTAGCTGGGGGGTTAATAGGACCAACAAAGTCTATGCCCCACTTCGAGAATGCGCGTCCTCCCATCATGGGCCTTAAAGGCATCTCGTCTTTTCTTATCGGATATTGGGCACGTTGGCATGTGTCACATTTCTTCACATAAGTATGTGCATCCATATGAAGAGTGGGCCACCAAAGTCCTGAGAATAAAATGGTCTTAATTACTCTGTCAGGCCCAAAGTGTCCACCTGCAGCATCGCTGTGTGCAGTTTCTAAGACTTTCAAATAGTCTGATTCATGAACGCACAGTCTTAGGTAACCATCCTTGCCTCTTCGATATAGGTTGTCTCCTACTAAGGCATAGTCTTGAGCCTCTTGCTCCATGCTCCGTTTTCTTGCAAGACTAGCCTGATTGGGTAATGTTCCCGATCTCATGAACTCAACCAATGGAGCACTCCAATCTGGGATTAATGACACATGATAAAGAGTGGCATGCTCCACTGGGGGTCTCTTCTGGCACACTGGACAATTTTGGATCCACTCCTGTATTTCTTTGTCCATGCTAGGCCAATACACTCCTAAACGTTTTAGATTCTGCAATGTTCGTCATTTAGAGTAGTGATTTCCTAGCAGTCCCTCATGGGCTTGTTGCATCCAACTAGTATGTTCGTCGTCCTCAACACAACAAGCTAATACGCCCTCGGTATCTTGCTTGTACATACTTCCGGCCAATATTTGATACTTTTGTGATTTTACAATTTCTTCTTTGCTTGTTTTCACATTTTTATTTGCAGGTCCGAAGGTTAGGATTGGCACCAACTTATTTGCCCATTTAGGAACAACTTCTAAATTGAACAGATAAGCATCGGGCAATTCATCAGACACTCCTTGCGGTGGCTCTCCTGAAGTGATACGAGAAAGATGGTCTGCCCTAAGATGGGTTCTACCTTTCCTGACAACGACTTCAAAGTCGTATTCCATTAGTAAGAGGAACCATCTTACTAAGCGGCCTGTATTGCAAGGTTTATTGACCAAATATAGTAAAGCTTGATGATCAGTGAAAAACTTGAACTTATTGGCCAATAAATAGTGTCGAAACTTCTTCACAGCAT
This sequence comes from Ceratopteris richardii, assembly GCA_020310875.1. Lineage (NCBI taxonomy): Eukaryota > Viridiplantae > Streptophyta > Polypodiopsida > Polypodiales > Pteridaceae > Ceratopteris > Ceratopteris richardii. The sequence goes on along the minus strand of CM035421.1, from coordinate 52,178,821 downwards.
ATACCATACCTAAACCTTCTCTCTCCGTTGTGGTATAATTTCGTTGAGCTGCATTTAATTGCCTACTAGCATATGCTAACGGCAAATCTAGGTTTCCTTCACCTGTGGGTTGTGCTAGCACACATCCTATTGCATGATTGGAGGCATCTACATGGACATGAAAGGGTTTGCTCCAATCCGGAGTAGTCAATATTGGTGCTGTGCACAAACGTCTTTTCAGCTCGTTGAAGGAATTCTCGCATTCCTCGTTCCACTCAAAATTTGTTAACAACCCATAAAGAGGTTTAGCTATGATGGCATACATGTGGATAAACCTACGGTAATATCCACAATGGCCCATAAAGGCCTGTACCTCTTTAACATTTCTTGGTCTTGGCAACTCTGCTATCGCTCTTACCTTGTCTTCATCTGTTGAAATTCCATTCTTAGAAACAATGTGACCTAAGATTTTACCTTGTCGTACCATGAACACACACTTCTCTGGGTTCAGACACACTCGATAATCTCTACACTTGTTGAAGATTTGTCTGAGCTCAGGGATGTGGTAACTTCTCTGTTGGGAATGCGCACATAAATCATCCACATATACTTCTAAGCTCTTCCGCAAGAACTCTTTGAAGACATGACACATGAGCCTTTGGAATGTTGCAGGTGCGTTGGTGAGCCCAAATGGCATCACACGAAATGCAAAAATTCCCCATTCTGTGGCAAAGGCCGTTTTGTGTTGATCTTCGGGGGCAATGGCTACTTGGTTGTAACCTGAAAATCCATCAAGGAAGCTATAAACTTCCTTGCCTGCAACACGCTCCAATAGATGTTCGGTGATTGGAAGTGGATAACTATCTCTGATCGTAGCGGCATTAACTTTTTTAAGGTTAATGCACACGCGCAATTTCCCATTCTTCTTGGGCACCACCACAATGGGGGACACCCATTCAGTGTGCTCAATCTCATAGATGAATCGAGCTTCAATCAGCCTGTCAATTTCCTCCTTTATTTTGGCTGCATAATTGTCATTATATGTGTAGGGCTTTTGTTTGGTGGGCTTGGCATCAGCGGTCATCGGAATCGTATGAGAGCAAATCTTTGGATCTACTCCTTTCAAGTCTCTATAGTGCCATGCGAACACATCCCTATATTCCCTTAATAGAGCTACAAGCTCTGCTTCTTCCTTTGCACTTAGGTCATCTCCTATGTACGTACATCGTTCTTCGTTCCCTTCAATGGTCACTACAATTTTTTTGGTCTTTTCTTTATTGTCATATGCTTCTCCTATAATGGCCTCTCTCTTAGGCATTCGTACCAAAATTTTTCGGTCTTCCACTTCATATTTCTTGAAATTTTCTGGTACTTCAAACAGTGATTCTTCCTCTTCTTGTTTCACTGCTTTTCTTTTCTTTTTCTTTTGACCTCCTTCACTTCCTTCCTTTGAATTTATCGTTTTAATACTCGTGAAGGGTTCTTCTTCTTTTTGGGTTAACACTCCTATGTCTTCTAAATAGTGTTCCTCTGAGTCAAAGTAAGTATCCATCACAATGGATTCTAGATCATCGTCATTCTCTTCTTCTTCTATGAGCTCATTAGGATCACACTCTTCCAACAGGGGCTGACACATGAACACTGAAATATCATAACCCTCCTCATCACAATGAGGTGTCCATTGTTCTTCATTGACTGCTACGTCCATGGTAGCTAAGATTTCTGCCCAACCATGAGGTTCAAATTCCTCATGTGGAAATATCATGGGTGTATAGGCTGGGTCTTTTATTGGTCTATCTCTTGGGGGAGTTCCTTCTTCTCTCGCTTTTAGGCGCTTATCCTCTTCCTCTGCGACCTTGCACATCCACAAGTGAGTATCTTCATGCAGCCATGATGGATCAGGTGAACTTCCAGAGTGCACGGAGATTGAATCTTCGTTCACTTTGTGGATAGGATTCCACTGTAGGGGTGGTACATCTCTGAAGGTGTAATCCTTCAGATTGACCTTGGTGGTGACCCCTAAGTGCTGTAAGTACAAGGAGTTGGTTCCCCAATCCTGTACTATTTGCAATTGTCGTAGGAAGGGTCTTCCTAGGATCATCTCGTAGACATTATTTTTCTCAAAGTCACATATAGCAAATGTATGTTCAAACTCTACACCACAAGTGGTTAGAGTTATCCCTTCGAGCAATCCTAGAGGTCTTTCAAAATGACCATCTGCCATTTGAAGCTTCATTCTAGTTGGTCTTAATGTGGGTTTGCCCCATCGCTTCCACAAGGAGGTGGTCGCGATAGCAACACCAGCACCCGAATCTACGATTGCTTTGGTTGTGTAACCGTGATAGGTGATCGGAAGATAAGTGTTACCTTCTTCACCTTCGCTCATGTCTCCTATCTTGTCGAGAGGTATCTCTGGAACTTTTTGCTTAGAGCCTACTTTTGGCATATTGGATTCAAGTTCTGGAACTTGATCCTTCACATGATTCCAGAGCTCAGGTTTTGCTTTGAGCAGCTCTTCCACAGTGAGATGACATTGAACCTTAGTGTTCTTCACAACATCAGTGTTTCTTGGAATCACTGAGTCTTCATTTCTTACCAATATTGTGGGGGCTCTGATCTGGAGAGATTCAGATTCCCACGGGCCTGTGTAATGAGGCAACTCTTGTAAAGAATTAGATTCAAAATCTAATCTTTCATCTTCTTGTTGCTCTGCTTGGTCTCCATAGATAGACGGAATGTCTTGGGGAAATTGGTCATGAAGATCATCAATCTCAGGAATAGGAGGGGAATTACCCTTCTCCTTGGCCCATTTCTCTTCCTGTATTTCCCGCAAGAACTCTTGAGAGTATTGTTGAATTGAAGGAGGTATTCCAGCATCCGTGGAATTAGGAACATAAGCTCCCATTGGTGGTGAGCTTCCTCTTTCAATAACTGGTTGAGCCTGTGGAGGTAAAGAAACTTGTGGTTTGTTTACCAACTGCTCTATTCTTTCTAGTAAACCTTGGAAATGCAAATCCGATTTGATAGAGTTTGTCTGATTGAACTTTTGACTAGTCTCAAGTATAGCTTGAGCTTGTTCTACCATTTTCATGCACATTTTCATTCGTTCAATCTCTAAATCTGCTCTAGGGTAACTCTTGTCTAGGTTTGCAGCTGTTGGCCCTTCTTGTAGACGAGCCTGGTAGGCCTTGAACATCATGTCCAAGCCTTCTGGGGTTGGATCTGCAAGAACAGACCCTGGCTGTGGGTTATTTACAATGGGTGGTGGGGTGGAATGAGGCGAAGTGGATGGAGCTTCAGCATGCGAGGGGCTTTGAGATGCAATGTCTTCTATTTTTGTTTTGGTATTCCTTAGGCTTCCTTCTAGCTCGGATAACTTTTTGTTCCACTTGCGATTAGCCTTCTCTCTGGTATCCTTCCATGTTCTTGGTTTCCTCTTACTAGGTTCTCCTGCCTCACTTGACTCCGATTGCTCAGATGGTTTTGCTTGTTGTGCAGCCTGTGCCCTAGTAACTGCCTGTACAGGAGCCACATTATTGCTACTTGAACTTGAATCTGCCACTAAGCCTACCACGTTGATGGGTGTGACCTTGGGTGCACTAGAGGGATTCCTAGGACACTCTCTAGGAAGATGTTCCTTGCCGCACTCAGGACAAAAGCCTTGTATTGTGATGTTTTGTCCTAGTCCCAGAGCTGGTTGGTGGGGACATTCACGAATGAAATGATCACCCTGACATCTAAAGCATGGTCCTCTAGGGGCTTGTGGTCTTACTTGTCTCACTTGGGGCCTAGTATTTGGATTCGTATACATGACATTGGAGTATTCTGGCTCCCAATTTTGTTCTATAGGTGGTGTCTCATATTGAAGCTGAGAAGTCTCACTTTGCTCAGGTGACTCTATATAATAAGCATGTGGACTATCTTCATGGAAGTAGTCTGAACCATGAGCGTGAGAATCATTTTCTGGTATCAATGGGGTTAGTGGCACCAATGCTCTATTAGAGTTCTCCTCCGCCGTCGTATATTTAACTCGGATCACATTGGCAGGAGCTGGTGGTTGGTTTCCAAGGACTAGTTGTGGCCTATATGGTGCCTGATAGTGCTGCTGGTATTGAGGTTGATATTGTTGTGGCCTATAATAGGGCTGTTGGTACTGATTCTGATACCTACCCTACTGGTAAGGTTGCTGATAATTTTGTCTAACAGCCTGCCTGTTATAGGGACAATCTTGGGTCGTATGATTTGTATATTTTCTCTCAATGGTGCAATACTGAGCATTAGGGTTTCCTTGGGGTTGAGTCATCATTGGGCAGACATTAGCCATGTGATCTCCTCCACACGTATAACATCGCTTCACTGAGGTGACCCTTGGCATTTGTCTATTTTGAACTCCTAGCTTTTTGGCCACTTGCTCAGCTATCTCATCTATCTCAGTGGAGGCTCTAGAGGTATGACTTGTAGAACTATCAGAGTCCTTATAGAGTTTGGATAGTCCTAACTCCTCACTCAAGTTGTCTTCTATGTCAATGCACATCCGTATACACTCTTCTATGGATCTAGGCTCTTTTAGGTATACATATGATCTTAATTTTGTGCTCAATAGGCCATCTAAAAACAGTGCCACCTGTTTGGCTGATGTGGGTAATTCTGGTACAGGGCATCTTTCCAAGTACTGCCTAAATCTTCTTCCTGCAAGTCGCACTGTTTCTTGGGGTGTCTGCTTGAAGCTGTGGATCAAGGATGAGGTGTTATGCCTGATACCACTCTTGGAAAATTCCACAATGAATTCTTCTAGCAGCTGACCTATCTCTCTATAGTTGCGACTGTTTAGAGGTTGAAACCAAGCTAAGGCAGTACTCTTAAGAGTCAAACCAAATGCCTCGAACTGGGTGAATAAGTCTTCAACCTGTTCAGCTCTTAGCACTTGTTTGAACTCCGCCACATGATCATAAGGATCTCCAAATCCATCAAAGTAGTTCTTCATTGTCTTAACCACTTGAGACGGTCTAAGGGTTCTTGAGTGCTCTCGTGGTCTAGGCAATGGGAAATCATGATCATCTCTTTGATGCCTATACACTCTATGTCTCTCCCTTTCAAGTCTTTCCGTTCCATATCCTGATCTGTCTCTACCTATAGTGTCTGCAAAGCTTACCTCCGGCCTCTCTCTAGTTCTTTCTCTCTGGGTTTCATGAGCCTTGGATGATCCGGCTCCTTGGAGGCCTTGCGAAACATTAGATCTTGGTGGAGGGAAAATTGATTCACCTTGCCAAGTGTAAGCATGTCTGTCATGATCTGATACTAAGAATAATTTCTGAGATGTGTGATCTAGATAGACAGCTTTCCCTGGTGTCTCTGGGTCCTTGAATTCATAGATGGTGACTACTGGGCTGGGTTGATCTGGCCTAAATCTCCAAAAGGCTTCCTCCGTTTCTCTATTCACGAATAGTTCTATGCTTTTATTATCTTGAGGAATCCATTCTGGAGTGAGCACTCTGGTTAGGACTGACTTACCTCTAGGGGTCTTGGGTTCTCCTCCTAGGTCTCCTTGCTCTAGGTCTCCTATCTCATTCTCAGGAATGATATCTCCAAACTCATCTGTCCTATCTGGTAAGTTGGTAACCACATACATGGTTCCTTCCTTATCAATGTAAGCACCCTCTTCAAACTTGACCACTGGGTGTTCAAGTCCAAAGGGCTGGTCAGGATTTTTGAGTTGAACCACTGATTGCCTTAGACCATCCTCATAGATGCGAGCACCTAATTGGTTGGTCCTGATATACTCCAATTGGGTCTTATAGGGACCTTCTGGTGTCTGTAAATAGGCAGTGCCTGAGCTACGTGTGGGTCTTTCCATGCTAAAAGACATTTCCGAGTCACTGGTTTCTGAACTTCGTGTGTAAGGATAACCACTAAGCTGTTGAGCCCAAGACTTGGCTGTATGGTTGACACTAGCCTCAGATGACCTAATGCTTTGTCTATCCTTGCCTAAGTGTCTGCCAGATCTCAGGTTCATAAGCCTTGGCTTCCAGTCCCAAGGTTCTCTTATATTGCTCAAAATCCTTTGGAACACCTTGGTTTTCCAATTTTCCTGAGGGTCAACTTCAAAATACCCTATCTAATAATCCTGGGCTTTCCAACAAAACCAAAATCACAGCAAACGGATTTCGTATGAGAAAGTTATGTCAGTTCAGGGTTTTGGGGGTTAAAACAGGGAAACAGGGTCTCTCAAAAAATGCTTCAAATCAGGCGATACATGACATTTGTAGGACACGATACTTGGTACTTGAGGAACTCGATACACGATACTTGGTATGTATCGCGATACTTGAAGTAGGTGATACACGATCTTCAACAAGTATCGTGAGCAAACTCCACGATACACGATCTTTGATAGGTATCGCGATCGCTGTATGACGATACACGATACTTACCTTGTCACGATACACGATAGTTGAGAAATATCGCGATACTTGATATCCACGATACTCGGGCAAAACGATATTTAGCTCCACACGATACTCGATACTTGGCTCAAAACGATCGACGATACCTGAATCAAAACGATACACGATAGTTGGTAAGTATCGCGATCTCTGAGAAGCGATACACGATACTTAAGCCAAAAGATACACGATCTTTGATCCAAACGATACACGACAAAACGATATCTGAGCAAACGATCGCTGGCAAACGATCGCTGACTCAAAACGATACTCGATCGACGATCTTTGCGAAACGATCGCTGATGAAACGATCTTTGGCAAACGATCTCGCACAAACGATCGCTGGACAAAACGATCGCTCGCCAAGTATCGCGATCGGTATGAAACGATACACGATCGGAGGGAAATATCGCGATACTCAACCACAGGAGTAAAACGATACTTGCTAAGTATCGCGATACTCGACTGCGGGAGCAAAACGATACTTGACCCTTAGACAAATTTTAACAATTGTTTTTGAATTTTTGATTTTGCCCCCTTGATTTCCTAGCTCTTTTCTCTTAACCTCACTCTCTGTATCAAGTAAAACACTCTTTTTACCCCCTGTAAATCTCAGACGATACCTGGCGCAGGTCGTTTTACACAGATATTGATTTTTTTTATTTTTTTTTTTGAATGATCATAAGGATCTAGCAATGGAGTGGCTCACCTTTGAAGCTCTGTCACACTCTTCTAGCACCTTTTCTAGCTCAAAGACACTCCACAAGTTCAGCCACGATATTCTGCAGCTCACGATACTCGACGCAGCTTCCACGATACTTGGTGCAGGTTCGTCTTGTCCGGCTGTTCACTCAGATTTTTTTGTTGTTTTTAGTACTACTTCTTCAGCGCCTCTGTTCTGCACCCTCTCTAAGCTTCTTGCTCACAACCACAAGTAAAAACAAGGTGAATGTACTCTAAAAAATGGAGAAAAACTGAGAAGATGAAGGTGGGTGGAGATGGTGATGATGGTGAAGATGAAGAAGAAGGAAAATTCAAAAACTGAACTGAAAATGATGATTTTTTTACCTTCCTACGTCGCTACTCTACGTCTTACCGTCACACGCTCGTCCTCCAAGCTCTCTCCCCGGCAACGGCGCCAAATTTGGTGTCACTCTAGCACAATGGTGAGTACCAACGTGAGGAGATACACCTCATAAATGTCAATCCGTGGAGACGTGAGGACCGGTATGAAGACCGCGAGCAAGTGATGGCACAAGTGCGTGAGTGAAAGCACACAAGCATGCACACACTTACACACACACGCGCACAAGGTAAGAGCAAAGAGTGGAACAATGGAAAGCTTCGATTACCAAAGAGCTCTTTTACAAAACTGAAATCTACAACAAGCTAAGCTCAAAAATGAGCTCTCCAGCCCTTTTTATAGTTTTTTGAGTGGTTTTGGCCCTGTCCAGACTTAGTGTCCGGCCTAGTTAAAAAATAGGTTCCAGGGCTTATTTGGGGGCTAAAACGGAATCTAAAAATTATGAAAATTGGTAGGATGGTAGATCTAATACTCCTCAAGCTCGAGGACTCCTAGGCTTGAACAAAATGGAGTTACAAAAATGGAAAATGGTATTTACAATGGTTTTTAGTGATAAAAATCACTATTTTTGTAGGGATTTCTTCTGAAAATTTGACAGGTGCTTCTTGGAGCTCCCTACTTGCTCCTTCTTCTTGTGTGTCCACTTCCTTGATGCGCTTCCATGCTTTGTCCTTGACCTTGAGCTTCAACAGTAGGGATAAATGCATTCGGATTTGCAGGTTTAAGTCAGGTGGAAGAAACAGGCGCATATAATCCCCGGTTGGTGAAGATGGGTGGGATGAATGAGACATAGATGGGGAGGGAGGAGGGTGCGGGAGGGGAGGTGGGGAATAAAGGTCAGTGGAATCAGAGTGTATGGAATAAATAGGACTATCAAGAATGGCAGTAGGAGGCGTTGGGTTAGCTTGAACAGATTGTTCTGCCGATGAGGGAGGATGTGGATTGGGATGGTCAGAAGGAATCTCGGAAGTGGGAGAGGATTGATTTTGATGGTTTGGAGGAAGCTGGGACGGAGGATCGGAAATATCACCCGGAGCGGAGGGGTCGGCCATAGTTGTCGACGAAGAAGGGCATGTGTAGTCGTTTGAAGGCGAATAGTGCGAATCGTGTATGGAGGGGCGGGTGGTGGCGGCGGCGAGGCAGAGGGGGAGATGGGGGAGTGTGGGCGCAAGGCGAGGGGGAGGGTGGCGAGGGAGATGAGTGGGGGGCTGAGAGTGTAATTTAGTGGGTTGCTGAGGGGAAAGGGAGAGTGCGGGGGGAGGTAGGGGGGTGATAGGAGTGGTTAGAGGGGGGAAGGGAGGGTTGATGGAGGGGGGTTTGGGGGGGTGAGGGGGGGTGGGCGTTCCGGTGGCCGAGGGAGTGACGGAGGGGGCGTTGGAGGGGGTTATGGGGGTGAGGGGGGTGGGCGTTGCAGGGTGCCGAGGGGATGGTGGAGGGGGTGATGGAGGGGGTTATTGGGGTGAGGGGGGGTGGGCGCTGCGGGGTGCCGATGGGAGGGTGGGGAGGGGGGTTGAGGGGGTTGGAGGCGGAGGGTGGGGAGGGGGGTTGAGGGGGTTGGAGGTGGAGGGTGTGGAGGGGGGTTGAGGGGGTTGGAGGCGGAGGGTGGGGAGGGGGGTTGAGGGGGTTGGGGGGGGGTGAGGGGGTGGGCGCTGCGGGGTGCCGAGGGGATGGTGGAGGGGGTGATGGAGGGGGTTATTGGGGTGAGGGGGGTGGGCGCTGCGGGGTGCCGATGGGAGGGTGGGGAGGTTGGTTGAGGGGGTTGGAGGCGGAGGGTGGGGAGGGGGGTTGAGGGGGTTGGAGGCGGAGGGTGTGGAGGGGGGTTGAGGGGGTTGGAGGTGGAGGGTGTGGAGGGGGGTTGAGGGGGTTGGAGGGGGTGAGGGGAGGTGGGCGCTGCGGGGTGCCGAGGGGATGGTGGAGGGGGTGATGGAGGGGGTTATTGGGGTGAGGGGGGTGGGCGCTGCGGGGTGCCGATGGGAGGGTGGGGAGGGGGGTTGAGGGGGTTGGAGGCGGAGGGTGGGGAGGGGGGTTGAGGGGGTTGGAGGCGGAGGGTGGGGAGGGGGGTTGAGGGGGTTGGAGGTGGAGGGTGGGGAGGGGGGTTGAGGGGGTTGGAGGCGGAGGGTGTGGAGGGGGGTTGAGGGGGTTGGAGGTGGAGGGTGGGGAGGGGGGTTGAGGGGGTTGGAGGCGGAGGGTGTGGAGGGGGGTTGAGGGGGTTGGAGGTGGAGGGTGTGGAGGGGGGTTGAGGGGGTTGGAGGGGGTGAGGAGAGGTGGGCGATGCGGGGTGCCGAGGGGATGGTGGAGGGGGTGATGGAGGGGGTTATTGGGGGTTTGAGGGGAGGTGGGCGCTGCGGGGTGCCGAGGGGATGGTGGAGGGGGTGATGGAGGGGGTTATTGGGGTGAGGGGGGTGGGCGCTGCGGGGTGCCGATGGGAGGGTGGGGAGGGGGATTGAGGGGGTTGGAGGCGGAGGGTGGGGAGGGGGGTTGAGGGGGTTGGAGGCGGAGGGTGGGGAGGGGGGTTGAGGGGGTTGGAGGCGGAGGCTGGGGAGGGGGGTTGAGGGGGTTGGAGGGGGTGAGGGGAGGTGGGCGCTGCGGGGTGCCGAGGGGATGGTGGAGGGGGTGATGGAGGGGGTTATTGGGGTGAGGGGGGTGGGCGCTGCGGGGTGCCGATGGGAGGGTGGGGAGGGGGATTGAGGGGGTTGGAGGCGGAGGGTGGGGAGGGGGGTTGAGGGGGTTGGAGGCGGAGGGTGGGGAGGGGGGTTGAGGGGGTTGGAGGCGGAGGGTGTGGAGGGTGTGGAGGGGGGTTGAGGGGGTTGGAGGCGGAGGTTGTGGAGGGGGGTTGAGGGGGTTGGAGGTGGAGGGTGGGGAGGGGGGTTGAGGGGGTTGGAGGCGGAGGGTGTGGAGTGGGGTTGAGGGGGTTGGAGGGGGTGAGGGGGTGGGCGCTGCGGGGTGCCGAGGGAATATTGGAGGGGTGATGGAGGGGGTTATGGGGGTGAGGGGGTGGGCGCTGCGGGGTGCTGAGGGGAGGGTGGGGAGGGGGGTTGAGGGGGTTGGAGGTGGAGGGTGGGGAGGGGGGTTGAGGGGGTTGGAGGCGGAGGGTGTGGAGGGGGGTTGAGGGGGTTGGAGGTGGAGGGTGGGGAGGGGGGTTGAGGGGGTTGGAGGCGGAGGGTGTGGAGGGGGGTTGAGGGGGTTGGAGGCGGAGGGTGTGGAGGGGGGTTGAGGGGGTTGGAGGTGGAGGGTGTGGAGGGGGGTTGAGGGTGTTGGAGGCGGAGGGTGGGGAAGGGGGTTGAGGGGGTTGGAGGCGGAGGGTGTGGAGGGGGGTTGAGGGGGTTGGAGGCGGAGGGTGTGGAGGGGGGTTGAGGGGGTTGGAGGTGGAGGGTGGGGAGGGGGGTTGAGGGGGTTGGAGGCGAAGGGTGTGGAGGGGGGTTGAGGGGGTTGGAGGGGGTGAGGGGGTGGGCGCTGCGGGGTGCCGAGGGAATATTGGAGGGGTGATGGAGGGGGTTATGGGGGTGAGGGGGTGGGCGCTGCGGGGAGCCGAGGGGAGGGTGGGGAGGGGGGTTGAGGGGGTTGGAGGTGGAGGGTGGGGAGGGGGGTTGAGGGGGTTGGAGGCGGAGGGTGTGGAGGGGGGTTGAGGGGGTTGGAGGTGGAGGGTGGGGAGGGGGGTTGAGGGGGTTGGAGGCGGAGGGTGTGGAGGGGGGTTGAGGGGGTTGGAGGTGGAGGGTGTGGAGGGGGGTTGAGGGGGTTGGAGGCTGAGGGTGGGGAAGCGGTTTGAGGGGGTTTGAGGAAGGGGTTGAGAGGAGGTGGTTGAGTGGGGGTCGCCGGTGGGTTGAGGGGGGTCGGAGGTGTTTGGGGGCGGGGTCCGAGGGTTACAGGCGGGGAAGTATTGAGGTGGTGCTGAGGGGTTTGGAGGAGAGGGTAAATACAGCTTCTTCCCTAGCTTATTCTTCTACGGCACACTTGGCCTGAGCAATGATTTTCGGAATTCTGATGTTGAGGGGAGCAGGTATGAAGAGAAGGCCATATTATATAGCTAGGGAAACGAAGAATGACCTCTCAGAAGTGAATGGATCAGCATAAAAGAGTTTCCAAAAGAGTGGAGAAACAAACTTTAATTAACATCCGCTCAAGAAGTGAACAAAGATAGGGGTATGATTGAAAGTAGTTTGCAGATCTAAAGGCCATCCAAAAATATGCGCCTATTTTATTTAACAACGAATCTTGGTGAATTTTGAGTGGTGCACTCAGCACAAAGAAAATGGCGCCCCAAAAAGAAAAATCCGTGAGCATTTTATTGGACAAACAACCTATTATTTGTACCTATAAAGCATTCCAAACCACTTAGGAACAAATTAATGAAAATGCAAGGTTTATTGCTTTTGGTGGTAACCCTTGAGTCTTGAGATGTTTACCAAGGGTAGGGTGTCGCCAGCCAGAGTTTCTAATTGCACAGCACCCCACTGCAGCATCTTTGTAATGCGAAAAGGCCCTTCCCATTGAGGGATCTATTTCCTTTGGTTTGATTATAAATTTGTGGCCTGTGTAATAGAGCTAAATCACCTGGCTTCAAGTTGTGGTGCCATAAATGTCTGTCATGAGCCTCCTTTCTTTTTATCTGAGTCTCTATCAATTGTTTGGTCGCAAGTAGACGAATCTCCTCCATTTTATGTAGTGCTCCTATCCTCTGAGAGGTATCACAATCCTTCTTTCCCTGCATGAACGCTATCTTAGGTGATCCGTGTAAAAATTCAAAGGGCTCGATGGGTAATATGCCATAGACCAATTGGAATGGGGAATATCCCGTGGCCTCTTTGTAGGCTAACCTGTATGCCCAAAGTGTACCTAGGTACGCAATGCCCCATGAAGTGGGTTGCAACATACACTCCTTTCTTAACATTGCAATTAAAACCTTATTTGTAGACTCAACCTGTCCATTTGCTCGTGGATAGTAAGCACAAGAGGTCCTATGAAGAATTCTGTACCTGTTGAAGATTTCTTGCAGGACTTTATTGACAAAATGGGTACCTTGATCAGTACAAATTTCAAGTGGACAACCAAACCTGCAAATGATGTTACTATAAATGAAATCAGCAACAGTTTGGGCAGTGCAATCTGTGGAGGCAATAGCTTCGGCCCACTTAGTTGCATAATCTGTAGCTATCAGGAGATATTTTTCTCTTTTTGGAAAAGCGGGAGGGTAGATGGGCCCTACAAAATCTAGCCCCCACTTCTCAAGTGGTTGCCAGGAGGTGGAGATGACCAAGGGGTTATTTCTTTGCTTTGTTGGTTTAGGTCCACACCTTTGGCAAATATCACATGCCTTACCCCATTCATCTGCATCCCTGAAAAGTGTAGGCCACCATAGACTCGCATCCAGTATCCTCTGACTCATAATATGTCCTGGGAGGTGCCCACCACCTGTTCCTTCATGTGCAGAGTGGAGGACTTCCCTCACTTCTTCTTCTTCCAAACACTTCTTGAACCGGTCATCTTTGCCCTGTTTGTACAATTTACCCCCGATGAAGGTATATGGTCTACTCTTGATGAGCAGGCTCTTCTTTTGTACATCACTAGCCTTTTCTGGATACAATCCAGTTTTAATGAAATTTTTAATGTCGTAATACCAACCGTGAGCTTTTACAGCAAACAAATGAGCATCTGGAAAGTCATCATTGATTCCACTAGATTGATTCATCATATTTATTCTGGATAGGTGATCCGCCATAACATTGTCTTTCCCTGGTTTATGGACTACAGAAAAATCGAATTCTTGGAACAACAATAACCACCTCCATATTCTACCGGTGGCCTGGGGCTTGTTGAGTAGATATTTTAGTGGTTGGTGATCTGATATAATAATAAATTTTACCCCCAGTAAGTAATGACGGAATTTTTGGACGGCAAAGACCATTGCCAGGGCTTCCCTTTCAGTAGTACTGTAATTCCTCTCAGCTTTGGTCAAGATTCTACTTGCATATTGAATTGGCCTGTCCACTTTAAATTCTTCACTAGGTTGGGTCAAAACTGCCCCTACCGCATATGCGCTGGCATCGACATGTATATGAAAGATTTTTGACCACTCGGGTGTGACCAAGATAGGAGCACACACCAACCTTGACCGCAATGTCTGATATGCCGTTTCCTCCTCTTCTTCCCATTTGAAAGGTACTTCCTTACCTGTGAGTCTAGTCAGAGGTCTAGCTATCTCTGCATACATTTTTATAAACCTTCTATGATAACCGGTATGCCCCAAGAAACTCTGGATCTCTTTAGGAGATTTAGGTTTAGGTAACTTTAATATAGAAAGAATTTTGTCAGGATCTGGGGCCATACCTTTAGCCGATACCACATGTCCTAAAAGGGTTCCTTCTGTCACAAGGAAATGACATTTATTTGGATTGAGCTTTAACTTAGTTTCTCTGCATCTTTGGAAAATATTCTGCAGCTGCCTCAAGTGCTGGTCCAAACAACCTAGATGAGTTTCCTTTTGAGATCCTGAAAATGAAGAGAAGTCATCCATGAAGATTCTAAGTGATTCCAGCAATAGGGGGCCAAAAATGAGATTGACCGTTCTGTTAAAGGTGGCTGGAGCATTTCTGAGCCCAAATGGCATTTTTACATACACATATGTTCCCCAAGGTGTGATAAAAGCAGTCTTTTCACGATCCTCTGGATGTATTGATATTTGATTATAGCCACTGAATCCATCCATAAAACTATATAATGCATGCCCAGCCACTTCTTCAATGACCTGTTCTGCAAAAGGCATAGGGAACCCATCTGGAATGGTCACCTTGTTGAGAGCTCTAAAGTCCACACAAATTCTGATTTTATTAGTATTCTTCTTTGGTACTATAACCATAGGCGAGAGCCACTCTGAGTGTTCCACAAGAATGATGATTCCCGCATCTTCCATCTTTTGGATTTCCACATAGACAGCTTCGGCATACTTTGGATTAAGTCTATAACTCCTTCCTCTGATGGGTCTGGCTCCATCAACCAGAGGAATTCTGTGCTCTCCATAAGATGCAGGCACTCCTTCTAAGTCTTTATAATGCCAGGCAAAAACATCTGCATACTGGGTCAAGAATGATTTTACCTTTTCCAGGAGCTTTTCGTGCATTGCTTCATAAGCAGGTGTATTTTGGACTACGATGTGTTCCTCCTTGTCCTGCATCCATCATGCAGGGATTTCTTGAATTGGGAAAGAACATTCAACCTCAGAATTTTTTACCTTGTTTTTAGCTTTAGAAACTTCGTTATCGGTTGTTGACACATCCTCCTCCAATTTGTATTTGAGGGGTATCTTCCTGCCTCTTATGTGGTCAGTGATGGGCTCTCCTAATCCATCAACCTCGACCTTTTCTTTGTCCTCATCGTAATCCTCAGTCGTGCCAGGATTATTAAGAAAGATTCCAAAACAAGAAGAAGAGTTGCCTGCATGGAGCCAACTTAGAATATCCTCTTCTTCCTCAAAATCTATTTGGGGTTGATCCTCTGCTTCTGTTTCCATGCAAATGCTCACTGTTTGCATCATACTAGTGTTGCCTTGATTGTCTGGGCCTTCTTCTAAATGAATTTGTGTCACCTGCCCTTTCTTTTGTACCCACATAGTGTCCTTACCCCAATCATGAATGACACTGGCATGCCTCAGCCAAGGTCTTCCAATTAAGAGAGGAAATCCTCCTTCAACTTGGGGCAATCTTAAAACCAAAAAATCCAGAATGAATAGATTACCTTGTACTTCAAGTGGAACTTTTGGGATTACCCCCAAGGGCCTTACTTTGCTCTGATCTGCCAAAGTAACCGTGAAATTTGCAGGTCTTGAAGGGTGGAGTCCAATCCTTTTCATGGTATGTTCAGGCATCAAGTTAATGCCAGAACCACCATCTACAATAACACCTTGAAATTCATGACCCTTGATTGATATTGTAAGCCGAGGACTTCTATAATCTGTAAGGGGTGCTTCCCCCCTAATTATCCCTTTATGTAAGATAGCAGTCTTAGCCACTAAGCTTGTCGTAGAAGCCTCATCAATTATCTGCAATAATTCTGACCTGAATTTCCCATCCATCTTTATTAAATCAAAAATACTAACCTCCTTCTTCATTGACTTGAGTAGTTTTGAAGCCTCTGACTCTTTAAGAGAGTGAGCTTCATTTGCTTTGCCAAACTCTTCTTGAGCCCTGTTGAAGGCATGCCCAATGGCATCACTGGTGCCTGTGAGACATTCATTGTGGTTTGTGTCTGCACTTGTAGAATCTTTGTCTTCAATTGCAACTCTGTCTTTGTTCAATTCCTTAATTATCAATTCTTGATTTTCTACCACTTTTGCCGTTCCCTTGCTTCTTGTCTGTACTGCAAAAGATTCGAGTTCTTCTAATTGTACCACTCTAGTGGATGGTGAGGGTTCATTCACCTGAGGTAATGTCTCCTCCTTGAATACAGAGATCATTTGGAGATGGGGTCCGGAAGTAGAGGCTTGATTCTTAGGACAACAGTTTGTATAGTGATCCCTGGCCTCTGGACAATTCCTACAAGGAGGTGCATTTTCCGGGAGGGTGCACCTAGATTGGTAGTGCCCGCATTCTCCACATCTGAAGCAAATAATTGGCCTTCTAGGCCCATTTGCAAGGTTAGTTCTCGGTCTAGGATTATAGTTATTACCTTGGTTTGCTGCTGCTGCCATTACATTTGCTGGTGGCAAGAGCCCTCCTTGTGTCCAGTATGTCGTTGTCGGCATTCCCCTTACTTGGCATTCATGGGCCTCATGCCCAATCTTCCTGCATAATTGACAAGTCACATTTAGCATAGGACATTCACTTACTATGTGCCCTTGCTTGCTGCACATGGAGCACCAGAGTCCGTTTTTAATGCCGCCTCCTTTGAGGTCTTGCAATTCCTGTCTCAGCTGAGCTAGTTCTTCTGCTTGGGCTTCCTCTTCCTTTTGGAGCTTGAGGGCTTCAATCTCTCTTCTCAGCTGAGCTACAGTAGTCTCCTCCTCTGTGTAGGGCTTATTCCTTTTCAAGCCCTCCAGTTCCCTTCTTAACTGGCTCACTGGGTCCTCCAATTCTGCACCATATGATGGTTGGGAAGAAGTTGCACCATACTGGTGCCTTATCTGTTCCAAGCAGGTGGCCGTATTGATGAACTCCTCAACAGAGGCAGTAGGTAGCACTAACTCTTTTATTTTGCATTGGGTGACCACAGATAGAGGTTTGGCTAACCACTTCTTGACAAAGAAGTCGTGTGGTGGATCCGGTAGTTTAGCCATTAGTGCTTTGGCCCTGGTCACGAACTCGGGGAACTTCTCTCCTGGACCTAACTTCAAGTTCTCCAATTCTTCTATAATGATCTCAGCCGTGTTGCCCTGCTGAAATTGATTCTTAAAGGCCTCTTTCATCAAATCCCAAGAGGTAAAGTGATTTTCAGCAAACTGGCTAAACCACTTGTCTGCCAGACCTTCCAATGTGGCGGGGAAGAGTATCAAGAAAGCATCTTCCCTACCCATTAACCCCCTAGTCTTACATAATGCAAGAAATCTTCGAATGTGCTCATCGGGGTCCTCATGGGCTAAACCTCTGAAGGAGGGAAATTTTATGTTTAATCTGGAGAGCAAGATTTCTAGGTCCACCTGTCCTGCCATGCTTCCTACCGATGAAGTCGATGAAAGTGGACTCGATGATCTTCTGTTCGTCTTTCTTCTTGTCTGCTTGCACTTGATTCTCAAGGTTTGTGACCGGGTCGCGGTCATGAGCTATTCATGGTCCACTTAAAATGAGACACTTGATAAAAGTATGTACCTTTTGGCCCACTGGAGTAATGTTGTCGACACTGGAATATTGTCCTCCAATGGCAATATATAGTCTCCTATGCTCAAAGCTCCTTGGATGTCCCACCAGGCGTGCCAAATTTGTTGGGGATTCGTGGACAAGAAGGAGTTTGAGGGTTTGTAGGAGAAAAAGGAGATGATGAAAATGGAATAACAGTGAGAACTTCTGCAAAGGAATACTCTTGGAAACCTTGAATATTGATTATCTTTCAACAATTACAATGACTGCGCACAGTCTAATCAATGACTAAATACAACTTCAGAGAATATCAATTACTGAAGACCAATTATCTCAAGTCCTCTAGCAGCGGCCTCTCCTGCACCAATCCTTCACTTGCTTCCCGCTTCCCTTGTGCACACCTTGCACTAAGCTTCCACCAAGCTAAGGAATTGGTATCACGGCGCACACACGCAATAGACCTTGGGACTCTTGGAATCCAACCCGCCTTCTCTGCATACTTTCCTCTTGACACCTCTTGCACTCTTGAATGTCGTCGCACACTGGAGGCTCTTCTTGCTTCCTCTCTTGCTTCCTCTGAAGCTCTCCCTTGCTCCTAGCTCTCAATGTTCCCAAGAATAGCCTTTGTCCTTCTTTTTGTTGAGTCCGCCGGTTCGCGCACTCTAACTACAATACAATCTTGGTGTCCTTTCAATGTCCCAAGATTGTCCTTTTGAACTGGTCCTCAACGACTCGCTACTTTGTCCTGTAGTGACTTTCAAAATAAAATTTTTGATTGGGCGGCCTATTTCCACCTTTGCGTACGCGGCCTTCCATACCTTCACCTTTCCTTTTAATTCTTTACTTTTGCACCTTAAGATTTTAAATTCATCCTTTGAACCTTAGGAGAAAAAATACTTTGCACCTTTAGTTTCAACCAGTTAGGGCTCTACAAACCCAATATGTTGCTTTGCAAGAATAATCCTCCAGCATCTTTTGATATTGAGCCTCATATACTGCCCTTTTGTTATTTCCTTGTGTCAGATAAGTATATAACTACTCTTTACTGGTCTGAGGTGGATGAGGGTCACTAGAAGATTGGACCTGCTTCTGAGCAGCTTCATGTTCTTCTTTGGTTGCTTCGTGCTGCTCCAATTCAACTTTTCTTGGATCCAGTCTCCTTTTCTTTACAGGAATAACTTCCTCAGATATTCCCTTTCTTTTCTTTTCTGATCCCCTCATGCTGGTTTGTCCTTCTGCTTCTCTCACAGACATCTTCCTAGGAGGACTCTTGATTCCAGTCATAAGGCTTCTGAAATATTGTGCTTCTGGAGCCAGCTTCAACTGATCTTCCATTCCTAGTACATGATATATGATCCTCGTTAAAAACTGAGCTCCATTCATATATTTTTCCTGTTCCCAATGTTTAGCTGCTTCTTTCAGTTGTTCATGTATGTATGGCGATACATCCATTATTCCAAAGGGCTTAGTTCTGTCCTTATTGTTAAACATAATCAGTGTAACAGATTTGTGTGGCATGGTATACCTTGGTAGTTTTGGGAAGTATAAATATTGCAAAAACATCCTAATGGCATATTCCTCATTCTCCCTTCCCTTGAAATCAGGAAATTTAGAATATCCTATATATGTTTCTTTATTCTTTTTCACAAAGCTATTATCAAGCTTGGTTCCCATTGGGTAAAACTGTAGAGCTGTGTTGAGCCCCTAAATGTCATGTTGGTCAAAGTCAACTGCAGTCAAAGTCAACGGTCAAAGTCAACTGGTCAAAGTCTACAAGGTCAAAGGTCAAAGTCAATAGGTGCAAAGTCAAAGTGCAGGCGTCAAAGTGCACAGGTAGTGCACAATGAATTATCCACAAAGGGTAAATTGGAGAATATAGGTTGCAGGTTGCAGAGGTACTTTCTCTAATTTCCCTAAGGTTCAAAGTGTGTTTTAAAGTGTTTTGGAAGGTTCAGGTGAACCCCCCTTATGTGCAAAAGTGAAGAATTAAAAGGAAATGTGAAGGCATGTGAAGCGGCAAAGTGTACGCACAGGTGAAAGTATGGCCCCCCATTAAAATTTTTGGTTTTAGACTAAAGTCACTACAGGACAAAACAGTGAGTAGTTGGCTGCCACTTGTGAGAGCCATCTTGGGACATCAAAGTGAGCACCAAGATTCACTTGCAGTTAGGAGCGTACGTGATCGACACACTCAAATCAAGGAAGAGCCATTCTTGGACCAAGGTTAGAGTAAGCAAGAGGGCATAGGCTAAGTGGAGCAAGAGAGGGAAGTGCAAGAGTCACCAGAGTACGTCGCACAGAAGTGGAAGTGCAAGGTGCATAGAGAGTGACCAAGGATTTTGGTGCAGAGGTGTGCTAAGCTAGAGTTCCCCCAAAGTATCTCAAGGTCCTTTGGCAGTGTACGCTTGCCGACAGCAGGTATTCACTCCTCCCCCTTTGTGAAAGCTTGGTGCAAGGTGTGCACAAGGAGAAGCTTGAAGCAGGTGGAGGTTTGTTGCAGAGGAGGTCGGCAGCAATAGGACATTGGGATATTGGATATTTTGTAATTGGGCACTCTGCGGATTGTGCACAGAGGTATTGGTGTATCTTGTATTTCAAACATTGTAATTTTCTTACTGTAATCAATCGAAGGCAGAGACTTCCAAGGTGTATTTTCTCTTTTGGTCCTTCCATTTTCTCCTACAAACCCTCAAACTCCTTCTTGTCAAAGAATCCCCCAACAAATTTGGCACGCACGGTGGGACATCCAAGGAGCTTTGAGCATAGGAGACTATATATTGCCATTGAAGGACAACATTCCAGTGCCGACAACATTACTCCAGTGGGCCAAAAGGTATATCCTTTTATCAAATGTCTCATTTTAAGTGGACTATGAATAGCTCATGACCGCGACCCGGTCACAAACCTTGAGAATCAAGTGCAAGCAGACAAGAAGAAAGACGAACCAAAGATCAACAAGTCCACTTTCATCGACTTCATCGGTAGGAAGCATGGCAGGGCAGGTGGACCTAGAAATCTTGCTCTCCAGGTTAAACATAAAATTCCCCTCCTTCAGAGGTTTAGCCCATGAGGACCCAGATGAGCACATTCGACGATTTCTTTCATTATGTAAGACTAGGGGACTAATGGGTAGGGAAGATGCTTTCTTGATACTCTTCCCCGCCACATTGGAGGGTCTGGCAGACAAGTGGTTTAGTCAGTTTGCCGAGAATCACTTTACCTCTTGGGATATGATGAAAGAGGCCTTTAAGAATCAATTTCAACAGGGCAACACGGCTGAAATCATTATAGAAGAATTGGAAAACTTGAAGTTGGGTCCAGGAGAGAAGTTCCCCGAATTCGTGACCAGGGCAAAAGCATTAATGGCCAAATTACCGGATCCACCACACGACTTCTTCGTCAAGAAGTGGTTAGCCAAACCTTTACCTGTGGTCACCCAATGCAAAATAAAAGAGTTGGTGCTACCTACAGCCTCCATAGAGGAGTTCATCACCACGGCTACAAGACTGGAGCAAATAAGGCACCAATATGGGACAACTTCTTCACCACCAACATATGGTACAGAGATGGAGGATCCAGTGACCCAGCTGAGGAGGGAGTTGGAGGGCTTAAAGAGAAATAAGCCCTACAAAGAGGAGGAGACTGATGTGGCTCAATTGAGAAAGGAGATTGAAGCACTCAAGCTTCAAAAGGAAGAGGAGGCCCAAGCAGAGGAATTAGCTCAGCTGCGACAGGAGTTGCAGGAGCTCAAAGGAGGGGGCATCAAGAGTGGTCTTTGGTGTTCCATGTGCAGCAAACAAGGGCATATAGTAAGTGAGTGTCCTCTGTTAAGTGTAACTTGCCAATTATGCAGGAAGATTGGCCATGAGGCCCATGAATGCCAATCAAGAGGAATGCCTGCAACGACATACTGGACCCAAGGAGGACCCCCAACAACCACAAATGTGATGGCTGCACAAAATCAAGGTAACAACTATAACCCTAGACAGAGAAATAATTTTGGAAATGGGCCTAGGAGGCCAATAATCTGTTTTAGGTGCGGAGAATGTGGGCACTACCAAAGTAGGTGCACCCTACCAGAGAATGCACCTCCTTGCAGGAACTGCCCTGAGGCCAGAGACCATTATACATATGGTTGTCCTAAGAATCAAGCCTCTTCATCAGGGCCCCATATCCAAATGATTTCTGTGAAGGAAGAAGAAATGGAAAATCAAGTTAAGGTGCCATCACCATCTACCAGGGTGGTGCAGTTAGAAGAAATTGACTCTTTTACTGTGCAGACAAGAAGCAAGGGGATGGCTCCAGTGGACATGGGTCAAGAATCATTGATTAATGGATTAAACAGAGACAAAGGTGTGTCAGAAGACCTAGCCACCACAAGTGCAGACACAAGGCAAAAGGAAAACTGCACAGGTACCAGTGATGCCATTGGACATGCATTCAGCAGGGCTCATGAGGAGTTGGATAAGTCAAATGGAGCCCAAGCTCCTAAGGAATCAGAAGCCTCCAGACTACTCAAGTCCATGAAAAAGGAGGTAAGTATTTTTGATTTAATAAAGATGGATGGGAAGTTCAGGTCAGAACTCTTGCAGATAATTGATGAAGCTTCCACTACAAGTTTGGTGGCAAAGACTGCTGTTGTACATGAAGGAAAAGTTGTAAGGGAAGCACCCCTTACAGATTATAAAAGTCCTCGGCTGACAGTATCTATCAAGGGTCATGAATTTAAAGGAGTTATTGTGGATGGTGGTTCTGGCATTAACTTGATGCCTGAACATACAATGAAAAGAATTGGACTCCACCCTTCAAGGCCTGCAAATTTCACTGTCACTTTGGCAGATCAGAGCAAAGTAAGGCCCTTGGGAGTAATCCCAAAAGTTCCACTTGAAGTACAAGGTAATTTATTCATCCTGGATTTTGTGGTTTTAAGATTACCCCAGGTTGAAGGAGGATTTCCTCTCTTAATTGGACGACCATGGCTGAGGCACGCAAGTGTCATTCATGATTGGGGCAAGGATACTATGTGGGTACAAAAGAAAGGGCAGGAGCTGACACAGATTCATTTAGAAGAGGGCCCAGATAATCAAGGAAACACTAGCATGATGCAAGCAGTTGGCATTTGCATGGAAACAGAATCGGAGGATCAACCCCAAATAGATTTTGAGGAAGAAGAGGATATTCTAAATTGGCTCCAAGCAGGCAACTCTTCCTCTTGTTTTGGAATTTTTCTTAATAATTGTTGTACAATTGAAGGTTATGATGAAGATAAGGAAAAAGTCCAGGTTGATGGATTGGGAGAGCCCATTACAAACCACAGAAGGGGCAGGAAGACAACCCTCAAATGCATTTTTGAGGAGGATATGACTACTACAGAAAATGAAGTTAATAAAGCTAAAGGCAAGGTAAAAGATTCTAGTGAAGAGTGTTCTTTTCCAATTCAAGAAATACCTGTAGGATGGATGCAGGATAAGGAAGAACAGATTGAAATTCAAAACACCCCTGCTTATGAAGCAATGCAAGAAAAGCTAGAAGACAAAGACAAGGAAGGAGAGGAGAAGGAGGATACTCTGGTAGAGAGAAATCCTGTCCAAGAAATACAATTAGGCAATCAAGACAATGATCGGCCAGTTTTGGTGGCCACTTGGTTGTGGAGCCACCCAGGGCTCCTTGAAAAGGTAAAATCATTCTTGACCAAATATATAGATGTTTTTGCTTGGCATTATAAAGACTTAGAAGGAGTGCCGGCAACTTATGGAGAGCATAGAATCCCTCTGGTTGATGGAGCAAAACCTATAAGAGGGAAGAGTTATAGACTTAACCCAAAATATGCTGAAGCTGTCTATGTGGAAATCCAGAAGATGGAGGATGCAGGAATCATCATTCCTGTAGAACACTCAGAGTGGCTCTCCCCTATGGTTATAGTACCAAAGAAGAATACTAATAAAATCAGAATTTGTGTTGATTTTAGAGCACTCAATAAGGTGACCATTCCAGATGGTTTCCCAATGCCTTTTGCAGAACAGGTCATTGAAGAAGTAGCTGGGCATGCCTTATATAGCTTTATGGATGGATTCAGTGGCTATAATCAAATATCAATACACCCAGAGGATCGAGAAAAGACTGCTTTTATCACACCTTGGGGAACATATGTGTATGTAAAAATGCCATTTGGGCTCAGAAATGCCCCAGCCACCTTTAACAGAACGGTCAATCTCATCTTTGGCCCCCTATTGCTGGAATCACTTAGAATCTTCATGGATGACTTCTCTTCGTTTTCAGGATCTCACAAAGAAACTCCTCTAGATTGTTTGGACCACCATCTGAGGCAGCTGCAGAATGTTTTCAAAAGATGCAGAGAAACTAAGTTAAAGCTCAATCCAAACAAATGTCATTTTCTTGTGACAGAAGGAACTCTCTTAGGACATGTGGTGTCAGCTAAAGGTATGGCCCCGGATCCTGACAAAATTATTTCTATCTTAAAGTTGCCTAAACCTAAATCCCCTAAAGAGATCCAGAGTTTTTTGGGGCATACTGGATACCATAGAAGGTTTATTAAAATGTATGCAGAGATAGCTAGACCTCTGGCTAGACTTACAGGTAAGGAAGTACCTTTTAAATGGGAAGAAGAGGAAGAAAAAGCATATCAAACATTGCGGTCCAGGTTAGTGTCTGCTCCTATTTTGATCACACCTGAATGGTCAAGAATCTTTCATATACATGTAGATGCCAGTGCCTATGCAGTGGGGGCAGTTTTGACACAACCTAGTGAAGAATTTAAGATGGACAGACCAATTCAGTATGCTAGTAGAATTTTGACTAAGGCTGAAAGGAATTACAGCACTACTGAAAGGGAAGCCTTAGCAATGGTTTTTGCGGTCCAAAAATTTCGTCATTACTTGTTGGGAGTAAAATTCGTTATTATAACTGACCACCAACCTCTCAAGTACTTGCTCAACAAACCACAAGCCACTGGTAGAATATGGAGGTGGTTATTGTTATTCCAAGAGTTCGATTTTTCTGTGGTCCACAGACCAGGTAAAGAGAATGTTATGGCGGATCACCTTTCCAGAATCAACATGATGGAGCAAGTTAGTGGAATCAATGATGATTTTCCAGATGCTCATCTGTTTGCTGTCCAGGCCCAAGGTTGGTATTATGATATCAAGAATTTCATTAAAA